>QJPP01001772.1:45000-476499 GCA_003996215.1 Jaltomata sinuosa | reverse complement strand
AGGTAGGTTCCACGGAAGGACACTGCCCGTATACCTCTACTCCACCGTATACCCTTCCTCCGGCACACGCAACCCAAAGCCCCAGGTCTGGATGGCAAGGTCCATGGAGGTCCCCGACCCCATACTAAAACTCCGTATCAAACATGTCATCCGGAAGCAAGTCCGGTTTCAAGATAGAGACCCAGTCTCGAATATGCATGCCCAGACCCTGTCCAGGACTAAAGTAGTAGGAAAATATCTCCAAAAAAAACCCCTCCAAGGTACTCCGGGCATAACCGGGTCTAAACAGTAGAAAGTCATCTCAGGTGCTCGGTCCGATTGAGGGTAAAATCATCTCAAGTAGCAAGAAAATTCAACTAGCACCCCGGCCCTACCGAGTCTAGTGTTAATCGTAAAACTGGTGATTTAAAATATAATTTTACTTCCTTTTACCCAGGAATATTCACAAGTTAAATCAAACCATTTCCAAATCATTTCCATCAAAAACAGGCCCCCGGGGCCATGCAAGGTTTAGAAAATAGTGCCAATAGGCCCGAAGCCAAACCGTAGTAAAACATGGATAAAACCTTTTTAAATGCATGGAAATGGTATGATCAAACACAATAGCTGTCCAGCAGCTCACAATCAACCTATCGACCCTGCACAGGCCCACAGCTACTCAGCAAGCATAACCAGCCTAGAAGGATAATTCTATGCCCGGGACTCGCGGACATTCCCAAAATCCCACCTTCTATGTTCCAGAGTCAACAAGGCCTCACAGGACCACAAGGGTAAATAAAATATATCGGCAAGTACTACAAGCAACGGAGGAACAAAAGTAGACCTACATAAATTAAGCGGTCGAGGTCTGTGGTACCAACCTAATAAACCAATCCAAGGATGCCCATTAATACAATTTTATCCTATATATGCAGAGTCTAGGGAAAATAAATCGTAACCTACCTGTCGTACGATGACAAGCTTGAACCTTTCCAAAAAAGCTCCAAAACAAAATCAAACCCGAAAAAAAGCACACTTTGCAATTGACGAAGAGGTACGCGTGTATATATAAATGAGGATTTCAATCCTGCGATGTCTTGAACCAGATTATCATCACCATTCCTTGATAAAAGTATCTATTACTACACTTTCTTAATATACTTCACAATATAAATACAGAAATATAAGTTAGATAGATATGTCATAATTTGGAATGACACCACTGTAGTTAGTGGATTGTTGGCCACTCCCTCCACCT
Source organism: Jaltomata sinuosa (assembly GCA_003996215.1). NCBI lineage: Eukaryota > Viridiplantae > Streptophyta > Magnoliopsida > Solanales > Solanaceae > Jaltomata > Jaltomata sinuosa. The sequence continues at coordinate 475,262 of QJPP01001772.1, read as the reverse complement.
CCACGTGGAGTGGAGATGGCAGTAGTAAGAAAATGTTTTTATCCCATTATGTATATACTCGGGTATTATTTAAGCTCGTGGTAAAACAAATATAGCTTTTTGAATATACCATAATTAATAGAAAATTATTTCAAATAAAACCTACTATATTATAATAATAATTTTCAACATAACTAAATTTACTATCTCCGTTAAAATATTACAATGTATAAAAACCTTATAAAATAAATACATATACAATTATATCGTAACAAAAAAAAAATTCATAAACCTTTAAAATACTTTGAAAAGGTAATAATAATATAATTTTCTATCACATTCAACTTTTAAATTAAATATTTTCAAGTACTCACGATTTCGATACTCAAGAACTCTCTTGGAACCCTCCCTTATGTTTTCTCACTATTTCAGAACTGAAATGGCATTTTAAAACGTGAAGTTGAGGCTTAAAATCGATTTTGACCCGACCCGGTTCGCGATCCGGTTTCTGCCAGACAGTCCGCGGTAAAACAGTCATAACTTTTTACTCCGAGATCAGTTAAACGTGAGGTTTTATGCGTTGGAAACTAGACTCGTAGACCTTCGATTTGGTATTTCGGGGGACTTCTAACTCTTTATATATTAGGATAAAAGCCCTGAGACATTTTACCCAAAGTTTAAAAAATTTATTAAAGGAACTTACGATAACTTTTGCCGACAAAAGTACTCGTTTGGAAGAGGTAGATATACCTCAAAACCTTGATTTACTTAATAGATGGACTATTCCAAAGGTTGATTATTATTAATATTTTTGAAAAACCATTTTCTAAATGATTCCCATTTGGGCTGAAAAAATTCATTTGAAATTTTCTTTCTTACCGGCGGCCCCGGTCTAAAATCAATAAGTTCTGATCTATCCATGTAAACTATTTGGAAAGTCCATTTCAGACAAAGTAGGGTCCATATCAGGGGTAACTATATGATTTTCAATTTTGATATTATCAACTCTTTTTCCTTCTCTTATATAAGAGGTAGATACTCTAGAATTATCTTCTTCTCTAATCTGAGAAGTAGACGCTCTAGAAGGCATATCAATAATATAATCAACAGGAGATATATAAGATGAGTTAGATCTAAGCATTCTAGAAGGAAAACCTATATTATCAGCATAACTCCTTAATAAATTTTGGTCACTGAATTTGTTTCTCACTGTCCCATCAAGAGTTTGCTCAATGTCAGAAATATCAGGATTTATATTATTTTTGGGTGGGACTGCCTCTTCGATCACCCACTCTTTAGGAAAATCAATTTCATCCCATTTAATAGGCCTTCTAGTTATAACTTTAGACTTACTAAAATTTGTTTCTATAAGAACCGTTTCATTTTTAAAATCCATAATTTTACACATAAGGTTCAAAGTGTATAATGGTTTATAGTAAATTCTATAACAAATACATATAACTTCAGTACCAGGCAAATAATCATTACCATGTAATTTTATACTTAATATTAAAGTGTTTAGCGAATTTTTATCATTCAAAGAAATTTGTAAATTAGGATAAGCGTTAAAATATATAGGGCCATAGGCCAATTCATGCTTGACAAAGCGATAACGCCTGCATTATATATTGAATATGTATTATAAGTGCCTTAAAATAAATTATAAGTGTCATAATAAATTTTTTATGCTTAGTATCACGCATAATCTGCAATATGTATTAAAAATATATTAACATGGTATTAGAAATGTATTATAAGTATTTTAAAATAAATTATAGGTCTCTTAAATTTTGAGAATCGAACTCGAAACAAAGATGACTATATCTTTATCAACACTTGAGCAACATTCATAAATTCAAACTTGAAGAGTAATAGGAAAACCACCTATTCTATAGGGTTAATTAGATGACTTAAGAGAATGCCTCATAGACTCAAGCAACTTTCAATAAATATCTAAGTCCCAATGATACGAGTTTAATTGATCAATCTCGACAAGATAAAAAAATTTGTTACTGATTTGTTATTCGTTGTTCTCATAAGAGAAACAAAACTCGTGAATAAAGAATAACAACCAACAAACAACATCATTATTACGTAAAAATAAATTACTTAAAAATTATGCACGCAGATCACTCTTTTGAACACTTGTTTGATCTGAAAAATACGAGCTCATCAACTTACAACTAGACTCTCGAATATTCTCAAAATAACCTTTATTAGCATAATTTAATTTAATAACTATGACAAATTCACTAAGACCAAAAAAAAATCGCTGACCGTTTAACTCAATAGCAAACACATTATTCGAAATGTGTTTCAACTTCTTATTCATTAGGCAAATGGATAAGATGAAGTTGTGTGTTTGCTTTCTGCATATCAAGAAACTGTCCAAAACATGTCTTCCTAGAGGATTTCAGTTGCTTATCAGATAAAGCAAACTTAATTTTATCTATCGCTTTGTGATTTGTGTATGAAAATCATATACTTGTATGATATGTAACATTAAGATGTCTCCAAAATATACGATCCTCCATTTAAATTTAAATTCCTTAATTCATATTTTAATGTGCAATAATCTGAAAAATGAATTATACATGTATTTTAAATGTATTAAAGACTGACATACCATATCTGCATCCTCCGAAAAATGATATCTTTGAAAATCCTATTTCGCCTTCTCTTTTCGTCACTAGAACGACATTATTGTTAATTTCTTTGGCTTAGAGACAAAAGGAACCTCCACAAAATCATCATCGCTATCAATAGCTGCCTCAACTCATCTTTTTTTCAAGCCTGGCAATTCATTCAACTTCTCGATTTTCGTCCGTCTCTTGACTAACATTCGTAGAGTGGGATATACCCAAATCAAAACTAGAAAAGTCAGAAAGTTCTTCAACATTACTAGTAGATTTTTGGAGCCTACTTTTTCTATAAGTTTTTTGAAAAGGTTGATGAACAATTTTAACTCCAATACCCGAAAAAACTTCGATACAATTTTTAAGACTACGCCTAAAAGTTATTTTGTTTTCATCCATGAAACCTTCCTTTTTAAAGATCGAAATTGGCTTAAACAATATTGAACAAGAATTCTGGCAGTCGAACTCGAAAGCCCTAAAACCCCTAAGAAATCGATGAATGAGAAAACTCTAAAACCCCCATGAAGGAGAAAACCCTAAAATCCACTAAGAGAGAATCTAAGAAACTAGAAGAAAGAAGAAAAGACTGAGTTGAGAAAAAGCAAAAAATGTGTCTGAAAAGTAATGGGTCTGAAAGTAGTAAATCGATAAAATATTGCCATCTATTACTATAAATCGTAATACTTAAAAAGTAGTAAATATTTTTTAAAAGATACTCATCCATAAAGAATTATTTTATCCTATGTTTGGTTGGAAGTATTAATTAGTTTAGAGATGATCTTCTTCTGGTATCAGAGCCTAGGTAACTTTCATGGTATATATAAATTTGTGATTAGTTTTAGACATCGATACAGCTTTGTCTTGATGAATCTCGGAGAAATCAGTACTAAAAGTACTCGTTTGGAAGAGGTAGATATACCTCAAAACCTTGATTTACTTAATAGATGGACTATTCCATAGGTTGATATCAAAACCATTTATGATTATGGTTGGTTTGATAAATTTTCTTCTAAACAATTGATAAAAACAACTGAGCAATCTCTTGCTCTAAATTCGTCTGAACAGACTATTCATTTGTTAAACAAATATGATATTGATTTATATAAACATCGTTATAACTATCTGCATATTGGTATGGTTCAAATTGCCCTTAAACCTTTAACCCTTAAAGGGTTACCTGAAACTTTTCTAGCTGCTCTTAGAGATGCTAGGAATTTAAATTTTTGTTAATCTCTTATGGGTTCGATTGAATCCACCGTGGCCTATGGCCCAGTATATTTCAATACTCAACCCAATTTGCAGTTATCACTTTCTGATGCAAATATCATAGATGCTTTAACTTTGAATGTCAAAACGCATGGTTATAATTACGTGCCTGGTTCAGAACTGATATGTTTATCTTATAGAATTTATTTTAAGTTACTATCGACTTTAAATCCAAGATGTAAGTTATATGATACATCTGATCAAACTATTTTGGTGGAAACCAATTTTGCAAGGTCCAAGGTCACCACTAGGAGACCTATTAAGTGGGAAGAAATTGATTTCCCAACCACATGGACTCTAAATTCAGTTATATCCCCAAGTCAAATAACTGATATAGTTACAAACTCCGACTATTCCCATATTTCTCAAAATCCTGATGGAAGGATATGTATTCAGTTTTCTGATAATAGTTATATTTCCCATAGGCAGTCATTTTCTAATAATTTTATGCCTACAGTAAACTCTATTTATAATAGACGTTCCTTATCTAGTAATAAACTATTACCTGATTTACATCATATTTCTCCTATCGAACCTGTTTACGGTCCAGCTCGAAATCGGGCCGCTTCTTTACACACTTTATCTTCAATTGCCTCTAATAAAAAGGCTGAAATAAAGATTGATCCTCAGTTAAATGTAGTGACAACTAAAGATAATTCCTCGGATGTTTCTGATAAAGATATCCCCTCCGTGTCCGAAATGGACTTTAATCCAAATGATATTTGATGATGAATGTACACCAGATAGATTTTAGTCCAGGTTCACTGGCAAGAAAATACATCCAAAATGAATTTTCTAATGACAAGTGGAACCGGTTTAAAACTTGGTTTTTTGACACTTATAGTGAAAACGATCTAAATAACATTTCTCAAGAATTTTATGAAAATTGTGCCTTACATAATCATATTATGTTTCTTGTTACTTGATTTATAACTACTTATTTGCCTTTGTTCATTAATGTTCTTGAACGTTCGTACAAAGATGTAAAGGGTGATATTATAAAAACTGTTTACCCCCCGCAGTCATCGTTTATTTTACCTAATAATGTAGGTATCACTTTTACTGCGTTTCAAAAATTTATTGAAGATGATGTGGCAGCTATTAGTATAAATGAGATTAATAATCTCATCGCGCAAAATAATTATTTAGGACTTTATGTTAACGTCTTAGGAGAGCATATTAGTTTTCTCGATAAAAAATTAGACGAATTGACGGCTTTGGTGATTCAGATAAAAACTGACATCAAGGATTCTAATCCTGCTTCTATATCAAGAGCGCTTTCTGAGCTCCCTACTCATGTCCAGAGACCCCCTGAGATTCAGGGCTTTGTTTTTAAACCTCTTCAAGAGTTAGAAGAGCTTCTTGATAAAAAGTTCTCCGAATTAGGGGCTAATCCTATCGATTTATCCGAAGGTTTTGCAACTGATATGGAAAACACTTTTGATTTAAAAAATTAAATTGATCTTGAAGTTAATAAACTTCGCGGCTACCTTAAGAAAAATAATGGTAATACCAACTTCGCTCATAAACCTAGTATGCAAACGTATTATTATTCTAGACCAACCCCTCAAGATGTATTGATTGAAGAACGGGATTGGAACCAGACTAATACCTCTTATAGTGGTACTGAGATTTATGAATGGAACTTAGATGGCTTGACTGATAGACAAATTACTATTCTCGTTCATTGAATGCTTATGTATTCGACTATCTGTAAGAGTACAAAAAATACAGACAGAAATATTTGCAAAATGATTATTGCAGGTTTTACTGGTCAATTAAGAGGCTGGTGGGATAATTATATGAGTGTGGAAGCCAAGGCTGCGATTATAAATGCAGTTGCCGACAATGAAGGTGTTGATAACCTAGGAATGGCCTTAACCAGAAATAGAGAGGACGCAGTTTATACACTGGTCTTGACCATTCTAGAATATTTTAATGGTAGATTTACCAATCAATATGAAACTGTCTGTTCCCTAAATGGTCTACGATGTAGACATCCAGGAGAATTTAGATGGTACAAAGATATTTATTTGAGTCGAGTAATGGAATTACCCGAGAACAGCCTTGAGTACTGGAAAGCTAGGTTTATAGACGGCTTACCACCTTTATTTACAGAAAGAGTTAAAAAGTCTCTAAGGAATCCTCAAGGTACTATCCCTTATGACACTTACACCTATGGAAAACTTATAGGAGCTTGCACTCAAGAAGGTATCAACCTGTGCAACGAATTGAAACTATCTAGACAACTTAAGATTGATAAGCCTAGAGAGAGATCCCAATTAGGAGATTTTTGTACTCAGTTTGATTTACCTGATACCACTGCTAATAAGCACAAAAAGACTAGAAATTTAGATTAGAATAGTCATTATAGGAAAAAGAGATCTAAACGAAGATCCAGAGAAGAAAGAGAAGAGCGAAAAGCTCATCGTAAATCTCATAGATTTACAAAAAACAGGTCTAGGCGTGAACTCGCAAAAATCAAGTGCTATAAGTGCGGAAAATTTGATCACATAGCACCCAATTGTAAGCTTGAAAAACTCAAAGCTTTAGAACTGGATGAAGATATTCATGATAAGATTTATAGCTTTTTATACACTTCAGGCTCTGAGTCAGATTATGATTCTGATTCTAGTTCACAGAAAGAAGAAGATCATCCTGAATCAACTGGAAATAACCAGACAGCTGAAGCTTGCAAATGCCATGACGATATTTGTCATTGCGAAAATGACGAGTTTTATAAACTTCAATCGCAATTCGAAGATACGAATTTACTTACTATTACTTCTGATAATGTGATAGAATTACTAAAGGAAGTAACTGATAATAATCTTCGTGAAAAAATCATTCAATTAGCAGCTAATAACAAAGCTAGTTCCTCAAATTCTTTTGGATCAAAAAATGATTTTGAGCTAGATTACTTTGCTCCTTATTCCTTGTCTGAAGTTTATAATAGACTAGCAAGACAACCCGTTGTTATACGAGATACTTCTTTGGATGATTTAAAGGGAGAGGTTGAAAATTTGAAAAAAGAGATTAAGGCGCTTAAGCAAAATCAGATTATATGTGATCATCGCCTTTCTCAAATTGAAAAAACTGATAGCAAAGGTAAAGGTATTGTCGAAGATAATACTTTAACCAAACCTATTACTACTGATAATAGGCAAAATATGTTTTTGGGAATGATGCAAATTGTTACTGCCCACAAATGATTTGTTAAATGCACCAATAATTGATAATACTTTTTCTATAACAGAGATAGCTATGATTGATAGCGGGGCCGATGTAAGTTGTATTCAAGAAGGCCTTGTACCGACCAAATATTTTGAAAAAACAACTCATATGGTCAGATCTGCTTCAGGCCATGCTCTTGATATAAAATACAGATTACCTAACACACGTATTTGTCAAAATAAAGTGTGTATTCCTCACTTCTTTTTCTTAGTGAAAAATCAGTTATACCCCCCTATTATACTTGGAACCCCTTTCATAAATGCTATCTATCCCTTCACTAGCATAACGGCTGAGGGCTTTTCTGCTACTTACAAAGGACAAAACATCAGTTATACTTTTGTTACTGATCCTGTTTCTCGTGATATAAACGCCTTGATTAATATGAAACAAAGTCATATTGATTCCTTGCAATTCGAATTGTTTAGCTTAAATATATTCGACACTTTGAAATCAGCCAAAATACAAGAAAAAATAAAGTTGATTTCTGAGCAGATAGCCATTGATATTTGCGCCGATCATCCTAGTGCCTTTTGGAATAGGAAAAAGCATATTGTGACTCTTCCATATGAAGAAGGCTTCTCTGAGGATAATATTCCTACTAAATCTCGTCCTTGCCAAATGAACGCCGAATTAGTTGAATTCTGCAAAACGGAAATAGATATGTTATTACAAAAGGGTTTGATAAAACCTTCCAAATCCCCTTGATCTTGCACTGCCTTTTATGTTAATAATGCAGCAGAGAAAGAACGTGGTGTACCCAAGTTAGTAATAAATTACAAACCTTTAAACAAGTATCTTAAATGGATTCGATACCCTATTCCTAATAAAAGGGATTTACTTTCAAGATTATATGATGCTAACATCTTTTCAAAATTTGATTTAAAGTCCGGATATTGGCACATTCAAATCTTCAAAGAGCATTCTTATAGAACAGCTTTCAACGTCCCATTTGGACAATATGAGTGGAACGTTATGCCTTTTGGTTTGAAAAACGCTCCTTCAGAATTTCAGAAAATAATGAAAGATATTTTCAACCCCTATTTAGACTTTATCATAGTCTATATTGATGATATTTTGATTTATTCTAAAACTCTAGAAACTCATATTAAACACCTTGACGTGTTTAAAAAAATTGTGATTCAAAATGGGTTGGTAATTTCTAAACCAAAAATGAGTCTTTTTCAAACTGAAGTCCGATTTCTTGGACATTTAATTTGTCAAGGGAAAGTAACCCCTATTCAGAGATCTATTGAATTCGCTTCAAAATTTCATGATGTTATCACAGATAGAACTCAGCTTCAGAGGTTCTTAGGAAGTTTGAATTATATTTCTCCCTTCTACAAAAATCTTTCTAGAGATCTAGCCCCATTATATGATAAGCTTAAAACAACAACAACAACATACCCAGTAAAGCCTTGGACTACTAGTCTCACTGACTTGGTCAAAAATATCAAATTCAGGGTTAAATCCTTGCCTTGTTTGACTCTGGCTAATCCTAGCTGGCAAAAGATTATAGAGACCGATGCATCCAACATCGGCTATGGAGGAATTTTGAAGCAGATCAATCCGAATGACAAGAATGAATATTTGATACGTTTTCATTCAGGAAAATGGAGCGATGCCCAGAAAAAATATGCTACGGTGGCAAATAAAATGTTAACCATAGTTAAATGTGTGTTAAAATTCCAAGATGATTTATACCATCAGAAGTTTTTAATAAAAACATATGCTCAATCAGTAAAGTATATGTTTGATAAAGATTTCAAACATGATGCATCCAAACTAATGTTCGCTAGATGGCAAGCTCAACTAGCTCCTTTTGATTTCGATATTCATTATAAAAAGGAAGCGATAATTCTCTCCCAGATTTTTTATCTCGTGAATATCTTTCGCAATGAGCTTCTTAGTCTCGTACTTTACTGAGGAGACTCTTTTAACCATTTTAAAGGTTGTTCCTCTAAACAGAGATTTGCAGGAACTTATTATATGGAACGTTATAGATAGCACGATAACAAACACTTCATTATATGAGGATATTATCGTTTTAGAAGAAGAAAGATACTTCTACAATGATATTAATATTTGTGAATATAACTAACATATTTCTTCACAGGATGGACCCTCCTTGGGTAACCAAGGTTAGAGGCCGAGGGAACAGAGGAAGAGGAAGGGGAAGATCGTCCCCCTCATCATCAGGATCATCATATGGATCCGTACCACGTTCCCCAGTTATACAAAATTATGGATTGAGTTTGATAAACTCAAAAACTTCTCAGGCTGCAAGTTCAAGTTCAACTTCAATAAATTTGGAAGATATTCCAGCAACTGATCCATTATATGAAGACCTACTTTTGCATCTATAGCCAAAGAAGAGACTGATGATACCTCAACTTATGAAAAGATCCCAAAGAGAGAAATGCTATTTCTCCTTTCTAACTCTGATATTCAGAGGAAGGAAGAACCTTGGAAAATATTCCAAAGGTATTTAATTAATGGATTATATTTCCCGGGTGAGTCATACAAAATCCGAGCTTACTATGAGACAATCCTCATAAGTACAGGAAGTGCTGAATTTCAGCATTTCAGCGGATATAATGCAGATGAGAATGTTTAGAGATTATTTATCCCATTATTTATAACATAGTGATAAATAAATTATTTCAAAATAACTAATTTTAAAACTAATCATTTCAAAATAACTAATTTTAAAATTAATTATCCAGGAATGATTTTTCCTAATCAAACGTCCCTTTTTCTGATGTACCCCAAGAACCAACCGTACGGGTAAAACCTAAAGAATAAGCCCAATTATCTGGAAAGCATCGAAGTCAACTGATAAGCCCAATTTTCTGGTGTATAAATTAAAGAATTAGATCGTATTCCATATTTTAATATATCGTAATATCGAAATCCTTCTTCCTCCCCTATCTCTCTTAAGCTGACTTGAATCCATATTCAATAAAATACCATTTGGTTTCTGGTGTAAATGGGTACAGAATCTGACGAGTGCCAGGTGATCTTGGGGGTAGATGGTGGCACCACCTCCACTGTGTGTGTTTGCATGCCACTTCTTCCCTTTTCCGACATCCATAACCTCCCTGATCCTCTTCCAATTCTCGGCCGCGCCGTTGCCGGCTGTTCCAATTTTAATAGCGTTGGAGGTAGGTATATTTACCTACATCTTTTACTTGTAAACCCCTAATTCGTTGGGAAATATAAATTAGTGAGTAGTAGAATAAAGCAAACCAATTTCCAGCAGAATGGATATGGATGATTCACATAGTAAACACTAAGTGGTTTGGACTGACACGTAATTGCTGTTTTGTATTTTGGTTGTGCTCCTTTGCACTAAAATTTTCTGATTAAGGTTTTGAATATATGAACGAATGGGTCTTCAAGCTAGAAAGGAAAAACTCTTTGATTTATGTTGGTTGCTTTATTTGCTTCCTTCTTTACATTATTAGTTGTATTTTCTGGGGTGCTTGTTAGTTATTCAAAAAGAATAATTACAAAGACTTTTTAAGTCATTAGTATCTAAAATCTAGAGTCCAACTATTCCTTGTGCTTTGGGGAAGAAGGTAGAAAGAAATGAATATCATAGTTCCACACTAGTTGAGGTCAACCGAACCTGACACACACATCTTTTTCTTTTTGGGAGGTACTCCAAGTAGTGGGTATCTCAGAGGACCTCTGATATCCATTACCCAATCTATTGTCGTCTGCATGTGGGTGGATGTTCCAAATCCAAATAAATTAAGTATTCGGAGGATTCATCGTAGTTAGGCTATATTTGTGCTGGTTGTCAACCTGCCACAACCGTCCTTCTTTATCTGCACTTGGGACTGACTGACTGGGCCAGACAAAGCTCAAATAGCGGAATTAAGTAGGTCAACTAATCAGAAGCAAAATGTATATATGTAATCAGTAGGATATTTGTATTTGACCATATGCCTAAGGTCTTGAATTATTATGTCATTTGTTGAACATGCTTTTTGGAAGTTATTTTGAGCATGAATGGTCATCATTGCAAGTTAATCCACATTGAATGCAAATTTAATGCTATGAGCAGAATAATATTGTGTATTTCTATGGATGTCAACTGTTGAAGTTTGTTAAATCAACTGCTAGAAGTGTTCTCCTTACAGTTGAAGTAATGTCATAAGACATAAATGTTCTCGATTCCTAATAGATATGAGTTTCTTTAGCAATTTCATTCTCAGTCCATGTTTACAGAAGATGTAGCTAGAGAAACACTGGAAAAGGTTATAGCAGGAGCATTGTTTGACGCTGGTGTCAAACGATCAGCTGTTCAAGCAGTTTGTTTGGGTCTATCCGGTGTGAACCATTCAAAGGACCAGGAGAAAATATTAGGCTGCGTGAGGTTTGCTCCCTGCACTCATTTGTTAAAAGATATTTTTGTTTGTGGAGTTCTTGTATGCAACTTTTGAACTTAGTCTCAATATTAGGCTGCTGACATTTGCTTTTAATCACTGAGAAATCTGCTGTTCCAGCTTCGAAACTCGGTGGAATAATTGGTCCCGCCTCTACCCTTCCCCATTCAAACATTAGACTTGGCCGACCAACCAGAACTCGATCTCGTGATGTGCTCTTACTGTACATCCTGTATTGTACTATCTTTGCCAATGAATCAAAGCCCGGGAGCTTCAGTACTGCTAAATTTTTGCAAGCAATTTCACATAATTGTGTCTTATACGCTAATTGTTTCGAAACCATGGGACATTTGGACCCAGAGCTAATTGTTCCAAAATTATGGTATACTCGGATCTTGATATGCAAAATAATATTTACTAGTGATAATGATACATCTAGAAAATTTATTTAAAATGTCTATACGTTTAACTAAATAATTGTCAAAACTATGATATTTTTGCAGGAGCACATTCCCAAGTCATGTTAAGTTGAATATTCAAAATGATGCCGTGGCTGCTCTAGCAAGTGGCACGATGGGAAAACTTCATGGCTGTGTTTTAATAGCTGGTACTGGAAGCATTTCTTATGGATTTACTGAAGATGGAAGAGAAGCTCGGGCCGCAGGTGCAGGGCCTGTTTTGGGTGATTGGGGGAGGTAAAGTTGGTGCGTATTCATTTTATTTTTCATAAAGATATGTAGTCTGCTACAATTTCCTCTTCCCTATAACCTGAAAAAGATGAATATGTGGAGAAATATATTCTGCAAATATATATAGGAAACTAATTGCTTTTTTGTTTTTTACTTTTTGCCTTTTTGTCATAAGAAAATATACTTCTGCTAATGTAGAATTCCGGCATATCAGTTGGCCTTCAAAAAGTCTCCGTATGCATGGTAAAGTTTAGTGGTGTAGCTTTCTGTACTGCTGATACTGTAAATTGCGTCATTGGTGTGGACGCTATTAAGTTCTGAATAACAGTTGAATTTTCAGATTTGTTGCAAAGTGGCAGATGTTCATGTAGCAGATAAAAATGATCAAATTACTTCATAATAAAAGAGATAAAAATGATCAAAAGGATAGGAAGAGATACCAGAGAGCTGTTATTCTCTTCCCTAGAAACTTTACTTACATATTCAAATGCATTCAGTTTCCATGTGCATCTCGATTTGGCAGTAACTCTGGATTCTCCCTCAAGCTTTTCATAAATGTCATATTTCACGTGCCTAGCTTTTAATGAGGTTGTATGGAATAGCTCCTACTACACCCTTGGTTAAGGCCATGGTGAGTTGATCCAATTTTCAGGGCTGGTATTATGATTTCGTGTCCAACTTTTCATTGATATAGTGTCCATCTTCCTTAACATGGTTGGTTATATCACGTTGAAGTGGATTTTGAGCAATACTCATTTCTCCCTTGTCCAATGGTGTCATTGGATGCATTATAAAACTGTAAACGTTGCACTGAGCATCATGGTCAAGGTAAGTCATCGATGCTATGAGCTAACCCTTGATGCTTTGCTTTGGTACCTAATTGGGATGCAACAGATTGAATTAATTCAGATTACCATATTTCACCTAAATATATCAGGGGTAAGCTTTTGTAAGTACATGTGATATTCTGCTTTGATTCCTGTTTCTAGTTCATGTGGTTATTGAAAGAGAAGTATTACTTTTCTGGAGCCCTTTAAGAGTGAAAAATTCAATATTCTAAATCCGACGGACATTTATGCTTGTGGTACATCTCAAGCAAAATTTACAAGGAGAAAATGCCCAACAACTGACTTTGAAAGCATGAGTCCTATCTAATACTGGTTCTAGGATTTTGATAAGCTTGAAAACACATGTGTACTATACTGTCGCTTGTTTTCTGTTAATTTCTTGATGGACTATAGTGATAGGTTCAAATTATCACTTGTCCATGAGTTACATTTGGGTTAGAATACTTCTAGCACAAAGCAGTTGGGATCATTAATTTTGTTTGTTTTCTGTACCTTATTTGTACTTCATTTTTGTGTTTTTGCGGCGAAATAGCTCCAGATCAAGGATGGGCTGAATACTACTTTAATAATTGATAACTAATATTACTATTTTTTTCAAACTGCCATTTATGTTCTTTAATTTTTGTGTTCATGTCATAGTGTTCACTGTTCAGGATATACACTTATTTAGGTTTGTTGCAAAAGAGAGAGAACAATAAGTCAGCAAATGAATAAATTAAGAGAGAACACAGAAAATACTGTATTTGATAAAGGTTATGCCACAAGTGAATTTTCTAATCTTTCGAACATGATTATAACTATCAGTTCCTGCTAGTGCAGTGGCTACGGGATTGCAGCTCAGGCATTGATTGCAGTGATGAGGGCTCATGATGGCCGAGGTCCACAAACAATGCTCTCAAGTTGTATTCTACAGTCACTAGGTCTTTCTTCTCCAGATGAACTCATAGGGTATCTTCTCTAAACTGATGCGTCAAAATTGATGGGCATTGAAGTGCCTTCTCCAGCTTCTTCCACTAGGGACAGGACTGTAGGTGAATGAAACCCACACTGGGCAACATTTACACAATATAGGCTGATGTAAATTAAAGAATGTTTTCTCGAGAACAATATTTTGGCTGTTACATTTCATTCTTATTGGTATCTAGGTGGACCTATGCGGATCCATCTTGGGCTCGCATTGCAGCAATTGTTCCAGTAGTTGTATCCTGTGCGGAGGATGGTGATCACATTGCTGACGAGATCCTACATAATGCAGTTCAAGAGTTGGCTCTAAGTGTCAAAGCTGTTGTCCAGAGACTACATTTGGCCGGGGAAGGTTTGACCTTGATTTTGTAAAATTTTAATTCGATATGTTTCTATTATGCTCTTTTTTGCATGCACTTAAACCCTTGATGATCAATGACAATGTTAGAGATACATGTCTACTCATCTACTTTTCCCTTGTTATTCTCTCCTTTACACAATATTGGTGTAGGTTCTCTACCTTTTGATATACTTCGTGTATGCGGGTTGTCCAAACATCAATAAAATTATTTACCTTATCAAAAACAAAAAAAAATCTTGTTAATACTCTCCTATACACACGTCGTTCTAATTTAGTGACTGAGGTAACTCAAGCGAGAATGAGAAATTCTACGGTTGAAGAAGATGAGCCTTTGTAGATTTTAAGATTTTTTCCAGATTTGCAAATGACATAGTTCTGACGATGAGACTCGCGGCGGAGTTAACGCTAAGCTTGAGGTTTGGAGACAAACCTTGGAGTCTAAAGGGTTCAGGTTGAGTAGGACCAAGACAAAATACTTGGAGTGCAAGTTCAGTGATGTAACACATGAGGATGATGTGGAGGTGAGGCTTGATACACAGGTCATCCACAAGAAAGGAAGTTTCAAGTATTTTGGGTCTATTATTCTAAGTATGGGGAAATCGACGAGGATATCACACATCGTATTGGTGCATGATGGATGAAATGGAGGCTCGCAACCGGAGTCTTGTGTGATTAGAAGATGCCACCAAAACTTAGAGGCAAGTTCTACAGAGCAGTGGTTAGATTGTCTATGTTGTATGGATCGGAATGTTGGCCAGTCAAGAACTCCCATGTCGAGAAGATGAAAGTTGTGGAAATGAGGATGCTAAGATGGATGTCTGGGCATACTAGGAGAGATAAAATTAGAAATGAAGATATCCGGGACAAGGTAGGAGTGACCTCGATGGAGGACAAGATGCGGGAAGCAAGACTGAGATGGTTTGGGCATGTGAAGAGGAGATGAACGGATGCCCCAGTGCAGAGGTGTGAGAGTTTGGCTATGGATGGTTATGGGAGAGGTAGAGGTAGGTCGAAGAAGTATTGGGGAGAGGTGATTAGACAAGATATGACGCAACTTCAGCTTGCCGAGGACATGACCTTAGATAGGAGGTTATGGAGGACACAAATTAGGGTAAAGGGTTAGTTAGGTCGTTGAGAGTTGTCTCACGTATTCTTCTGTTCTAGTAGTCATAGTATGACTCTAGGAGTTTCTTGTTATTCCATTTATGTTACTAGTTTAATGTTTCTTGCACTTAGATTATCATATTATTTTGTTGTAGTGATTGTTCCCTTTTTAGTATGCTTTGTCATGTGTTCTTTAACATTTTGTCTTGGCTTCTTCACTCCCGTTTTTCATTTTCCGAACTGCTTTGTAATGCTTTGACTTGAGCTGAGGGTCTATCGGAAACATCTCTACCTCCCCAGGGTAGGGGTAAGGTCTGCGTCCACACTAGCCGCCCAGACCCCACTTGTGGGATTACACTAGTGTGTGTGTGTATATATATATACATATTTTAAATCATAGATTATGCTTAGATATTTTAGGTTCAGTTAATATCTTCTGCCATTATCATCTTCTCCTATCATCTTCACTTTGATTAGTTTACTTTTGAGCTCTCTCTTTCTATAAATAAGACCCCTGTTTACTTTGTTTCAAAACTGATAAAGACTATGAGTTAATGTTGGGTACTATAATCTAATTTTTTTTTCTCTTTCTTTTTGACAAAGGTAAAGTTGTATTCCTCAGTAATGAAGGTATGCTGGCAACCATCAAAAAGATTTACATCAGTGACCAAAAACAAAATCAAGGAAGCTACTGCTATGCTATGAAGAAGATATAAAATCTACAATCTGTCCAACATACACTATACCCTCCTCTTTACACCAAAAAAAGATAGTCTTCATACAGTACCATTTTATCTTTTGTACTAATTCTGCAGTATTCTCAAAGCACCTCTTGTTTCTTTCTCTCCAACTAGTCCCCTATATACAAGAGGGGATCATGTTCCACCATTTCTTCTGACTCTTACTCCCCCCTCTCCTCACCCAGCAATTGAGAAGATCTGTTGTGTGTTCTGGCATGGTCCAATTTGTGTTGTGATATTTAAAAACATGGCCCATAGTTGAGTAGTGACTTTGCAATGGAGGAACAAATGGTTGTTGGTCTCATAAGTCTCATAACATAGTGCACACCAAGAAGCTATCTGGAAGCCTATTCTTTGCAGCTTCTCATGAGTTAGGCATGCCCTTCTGACCACTAGCCATGTGAAGCACCTCAATTTAGTTGGAACCTTGTTCTTCCATACCTTACTCCATGGTCCAGAAACTCCCCCCGCAAGCTCCTTCACTTTCCTATTGTACAGTCTGCTTGTCTGTTGACCGATAAAATGTCATCAAGATTATGCTTCCAGTTCATTTCATCTGTTTCCAAGTTTGTCCTTGAAGTCATCCAACACTTGCATCAACTCAACTACTCTCCCTATCTCCCAATCATTCAGAAGTCTTCTAAAGCTCAGGTTCCACTCATGCTCAGACTGCATCTCATTTACCATGGCAGCCTTAGAAGTGCTAGGGATGTGAAGGTCTGGAAAGGAAGACATCAAAGTGCCTTGGCCAATCCAGTGATCTTTCCAGAAAAGAATCTTCGCCCCATTCCCCACTTTGTAGACAATGTTGCTATGCAGTTGATTCCACAGGTTTCTAATAGTCCTCCACACAGCCCACTTTGTAGACAATGTTGCTATGCAGCAGTGTTGTGAAAAGCGACCAAAAACGCGCTTAAAGCGCAAAGCGAGGCGAAGCGCAAGCAGTGCGCTTTTTTTCTCTGAAGCGAGACTGTTGAAAAAGCGTGCGCTTCAGCAGGCAAAGCGAGAAGCGCGCTTAAAGCAAAGGCGACAAAAAAGCGCGCTTTTGGTCTGTTAGGGTTTTTTAAAACTTCTGTAAAATATACTTGTCTGCTGCGACTCGACTCAAAGTCTCAAACATTTCCCTCTTCTTCTTCTACTGCGACTTAAACATCTCAAGATTGTTGCTGCGACTCAAACGGTAAGTTCTTCCTCTCTTCTTCTCCTCCTCCTTCTTCTTCTTCCTCTTCTTCTTCCTCTTTTCTTCTTTCCTTTTCTTTTCTCCGGACTCTGTTTCAGCGACTGCTTAGGAATTTTTTTCCTGCTTTCAGCGACTGCTTAGGGTTTTTTTTCCAGCTTTTAGCGACTGCTTAGCCCTTAGGGTTTATGCTCTGTTTTTTTTAACTGATTTGCAGTTTTGTCTATGTTGTCAGTGTTCTGTTTTTGCTTGTAGTGACTTCTACTCTTTGATCAATATCACAAAAAAAGGACCCAGCTTGGGCATATGGAACTGCAATGGGCAGTACCTCAAAAGTGAAATGTATCTTTTGCGATAATATATACAATGGTGGAATCTTTTGCCACAAGAAGCATCTGATTGGTGGCTATTGAAAGATTATCTTATCTATTGAGTTCTGGCTATTTATTTATGCATATTTAATATTTTTAAATTTTGTACTAAATAGCTCTTTAATGGAAAAAAGCGTGCGCTTCGCTTCACGCTTCTCGCTTCTGTGAAGCGATCCCTCGTCGCTTTTTTTCGCCTCTCGCTTTTCAAAACACTGCTATGCAGTTGATTCCATAGGTTTCTAATAGTCCTCCATACAAAAACACCATATGTACTATTCACCATATTGGAACCCCAGGGAACGACCTTACTTGAACAGGATCTGTTCTATAGGCTCGTACCACTGTATCCTTGACTTCTACAAAAAAAATTCTAGGGTTCTTGTCTTGAACCCCTGAAGCTTCCTCCTGTATTTTGTTGCTTTCATTTTGGGCCTGCTCCGGTTTGGAGTGGGCTTTATTTGTAAAGACTTCTATTTTCTAATAAAGGCCATTGGCCACTTTTAGTTCAAAAAAAAAAAAAAAGAACCCCAGGGGCTAATCTGTCCATATTTGTTAGAGATAACTTCCTTCCAGAGAGCTTCATCCTCTCTCCCAAATCTCCATAACCATTTTGTCAGCAAACACTTGTTTTGTAACCCCAAGTTTTTGATCCCCAAACCCCCTGAACTTCTTCTCAGCAAAGCAGTTTGCCATTTGACTAGGTGGATTCCTTTGCCTTCCTTGTTTCCCCACTAAAGAAAATCCCTCAATTTGTCAAGTGTTTCTTCCACTTTGGCAGGCATCGGGAATAAAGACATAACATAGGTAGGCAAATAGTCTAGTATAAAGTTTATGGGAATGGTCCTCCCACCCAAGGACAAGTATTGGGCCTCCCAATTTGCTAGCTTCTTCTCAGTTTTTTTCTGTTATACCATCCCATATCACTAGCTCTTTGTGATTATTTCCAGGTGGCATACCTGGATAAAAAATTGGGAGTTTTTCAATGGAAAACTTACGTAGATATGCTATATTAAGAAAATATTTACTATCTATGGCAATAGTTTTTTTTTTTCACTTGACACTTATAATACATTTATAATACATGCACAATATAGTTTTAATACATATTACAAAGTACAATTTATAAAACACATATAATACAAATTTTATTCATGGATAATAATTTATCCCACCCTTTTAAGACACTTATAATATGTAGGGGAGATTTCTTACCAAACAAGTATAATACATTTTAAGATACTTATAATACATCTATATGCATGCATAATTCAATTTTAATACATAGTGCAGTGCACGATTTCACTGGTATGATATATAGTATTGCTATGTATTGCTATAGATTGTAATAAATAAAAAGTATATTTAAAAACAATAATTATTTATTAAAAAGTACTCACCCAAGTAATTAATCCTTTTCAATTCTGCAACCCAAAATGTTTGCCAAGGCCTTGATCTGTGCAACCTCTTTGATGGGGTTTATGTAGATCTTCCTCCAGTTGACTGCCCGAAACAGCCTCAAAAACTACCAAGATCATTCTGGTTATACTAATTTGTTCCTCCTTAGCTTCACAAAATATGACAGTGTCATAAGCATAAAGCAAATGACATATCTGCATATCCATCCCTGAGTGACTGCCAACTTTGAATCCCTGTAACCAGGAGTTTTGAGTAGCCATCCTCATCATACTGTCAAAACCTTCCATGGCTAAGATGAAAAGAAAAGGGATAGAGGGTCTCCCTGTCTGAGACCTCTTTCTGATGGGAAAAAACCAGCAGGTTCTCCATTTATCAGAATGGAGAACCTAACAGTTTTTATACATACCTCAATCCATTTCAGCCGCCTCTCACCAAATCCCATTTGCTTCAAAATATTGATTAAGAACAACCAGTTGACATGGTCATAAGCCTTTTTCAATGTCTACCTTACACATAATTCCAGGATCACCCCCTTTAGGTCTAGTATCTACACATTCACTAGCCATAAGAGCAACATCCATGATTTGTCTGCCTTTTATGGATGCCATCTGGTGTCGGTTAACCAATTTGCTGATTACTTCAACCTCTCAGCCAACAGTTTGGCTATAATTTTGTAGATCCCACCTATCAAACTTATGGGTCTGAAGTCCCTAAGTTCCACTGCGCCTGTCTTCTTGGGAATGAGAGCCACATAGGTGACAACCAAGCTCTTCTCAAATACATGGTGATCATGAAAGTGTTTGATGGTACTCATGATGTCCTCCTTGAGCATCTCCCCGAAATTCTGGTAAAAGCTCATAGAATCCATCAAGGTTAGGAGCCTTGTCACTTGCACACAATTTAATCCCTTCTAGCACCTCCTCTTCCCCAAATTATCTTTGGAGCTAGTCTTTCTCCTCCAAACTAATGCTTCCAGTGCCTTGCAAGTTGAAACAAGGCCTCCGGTGCTCAGTTTCTTTGATAGTTTTTGATAGAAACTAGTATAATCTCTCTAGGATAAGTTAGTTCCCTACCATCTACTTCCAATTTTTCAATAGACTTGAACCTTTTATGGGTTGTGGCCATCCTATGAAAGTATTTGGTATTCTTGTCACCTTGTTTGAGCCATCTTGACCTTTGCCTCCGAGCTATCTCCTCATTTCTGGAAACTTCGTCAAAATCCCTGGAGAGATGAACCTTTTGTAGGAGTTCATCATCAGTTAATGTTCTTAATGTTCTCTGCTCCTGGATCTTTTTTTTTTTTTTGAGAAAGGTAACTTGTATTATAAACAAAGAAATACACTGAAGGTATTCTGGTATCACTTACAATCAAAGAGCACATAAGTAAAAACAAACTCCTATGAACTCATAAGTAATCTAAAATGCTAGGAATATCTTCTTCATCTTGAGGGTATTTATGTTTAGACCAAAAAAAGAAAAGGACCAGACAGTTCATCTTCATTTTTTGAAGAGAGCAGCTCTTGTTTTCAAAACACCTCTGGTTCCTCTCCATCCAAATAGTCCACCAAATGCAGGCTGGGACAATTTTCCATCTCTCCTTGTGCCTTGACTGATTCCCATCTCTATTCCAGCATGCTAAAGCTTCTTTAATACTCCTTGGCATAGTCCAACTAATGCCCCTTAGGTTGATGAAAATCTGCCACAACTTCGGAGTCTCTCTACAATGTAGAAAGAGATGGTTTATTGTCTCTATCTCACTTTCACAAAAAGAACATCTAGAGGATAATTGGAAACCCCTTTTCATGAGATTTTCCTGTGAGAGTGCAGCTTGTTTGGCTAATAATCAAGTGAAACATGCCACCTTGAATGACACCTTGACTTTCCAAATCATCTTCCAAGGCCAAGCACCTTGTTGTGTATTTGATCTCTGAGAGCTTTTGTATGCTGAACCCACTGAGAATCTACCTTGTTTGTCTGGTACCCAGATCAAATTGTCCTCACTTGTGTTGAGGCCTTTGCAATTCTCCAGGGTGTTAAGAAGCTCAGTCAGACTGCCCACCTCCCAATCATTTAGATGTCTCCTAAACCTAAGATCCCATCCACGATTATCTCTCATCTCTCTGATTGTAGTCATTCTTTGAAGGCTCAGGTTGAACAAAAGAGGAAAACTGATTTTTAGGGTGTCTTGATTCACCTAGCAGTCTTCCTAAAACAGTCTTTCCTCCATTGCCTACCTTGATTTTGCAGTTATAGGAAAATTTGGGCCACAGGTTCCTAATAGATCACACTCCGGTCCCATAAGGTTGTAATGCAGCCTTGCTAATCCATGAATCCCCTATTCCATATTTTGCTTTTATTGTATCCTTCCATAGAGCTTGTTCTTGTGAAACAAATCTCCATAGCCACTTCATAAGAAGGCTTTGGTTTTGCATTATCAGATTTCTAGTACCTAGACCCCCTTCCTTTTTACTGAGTATTACTTGGTCCCACTTTACTAAGTGAAACTTATGATTATTTGGGTCATCATTTCCTTTCCACAAGAAGTTCCTCCTTATAGTATCTAGTCTATCTATCACATTTGCCGGCATAGGGAAGACAGACATCATATAAGTATGTAATGCATCTAGCACACTGTTTATGAGTGTGACTCTACCACCCAAAGACAAGTACTAACTCTTCCAGTTCACTAGCTTTTTTTGGCACTTCTCCAGTACGTTATTCCAGATACATTTTGACTTGCTCTTGTCTCCTAGAGGCATGCCCAGGTAGATTGTGGGTAGTTCTCCTACCTTTCCCCCCAAAATATTTGCTAAATCATCAATCCTGGTACCTCATTGACCGGATAAATGAAACTTTTGCCCCAATTGATATGGAGACCTGATACAGCTTCAAAAAGAATAAGAATGACTCTTAGGTACTTCAGCTGCAAACTGTCTGCATCACAGCAAATCAAAGTGTCATCGGCATATTGTAGATGTGATATGGCCAGACCCTGTCTGTCATCCATGTTTGCATTGAAGCCCCTTATCCAGCCATTCGTTTGTGCTGTCCTGAGCATATCATTGAGGCCCTCCATAGCCAAAATAAAGAGAAAAGGGGATAAAGGGTCCCCTTGTCTCAGTCCTCTCTCAGAGGAGAAGAAACCAACAGGAGATCCATTTACCAGATCCATTTACCAGGATAGAGAATTTTGCAGTAGTAGTGCAAAATTTTATCCACTTTATCCATTTGTAACCAAAACTCATGTTTTCCATAGTCTTCCAGAGAAAGCCTTAATGTAAGTGATCATAAGCTTTCTCAATATCCAACTTGCATAAAACACCTGGTACCTTACTGATCTTCCTCATGTCCACACATTCATTTGCAATCAGAACAACATCCATAATCTGCCTACCTTTAATAAATGCCATTTGTTGCACATCCACCGGCTTAGAGACTACTTTTTTGAGCCTTTCAGTCAAAACTTTTGAGATGATCTTATAGATACTACCTATTAAGCTAATAGGTCTGAAATCCTTCAACTCCTTAGCCCCTATCTTCTTTGGGATCAAAGCTATAAAGGTAGCATTGAAGCTTTTCTCAAAAAAGCTCTGGTCGTAGAAATTCTGTACTACTGCAACCACTTCATTACTGACGACATCCCAACATGTGATAAAGAAGGCCGTGGTGAAGCCATCCGATCCAGGTGCTTTATCCCCCGCACATGCCATAACACAGTCTTTGATTTCATTTTCACTGAACTGGCTCTGTAGCATGGTATTATCTGCTTCACTGATCACAGTTCCTGTTCTAGGGCTGAACTGAGGTCTCCATCTCTCTGTCTCTGTATATAGGCCCTGGTAGAATTTGATAATTTCTTCTTTTATCACTGTTGGTTCCTCTGTGCACACACCATCAACAAACAACTTGTCAATGTTGTTATATCTTCTATGGCAATTTGCAGTTCTATGGAAGAACTTGGTATTTCGATTTCCCTCTTTTAGCCACAAAGCCCTAGATCTTTGTCTCCAAGCCACTTCTTCCCTCTTTGCATTCTCTTCATATTCCATGGTGAGAACTGCTCTTAGGTAGGCTTCATCATCTGTTAGTTGCCTTTGATCTTGTACTTCCTCCAAGTCAGCAAGCTGGCTAAGAATACTTTGTTTCTGTATCCTCAGGTTTCCTTGGCTTGTTCTGCTCCACTCTTTTAGCTTACCTTTCAAAATATTTAGCTTACTTGCTAAAATAAAATCAGGTTTGCCCCCGTAGGTGTTTGTGTCCCACCAAATCTTCACTCTTTCTTTGAAATTTTCCGTTTGGAGCCACCAATTCTCAAACTTGAAATAAGAGTTTGATTTTTCCCAATTTCCACATTCTAGCATCAAAGGGAAGTGATCTGATGTAACTCTATGCAGAATTGATTGTTTGATGTTCCTGAAAGAGGTTTCCCATTCTTCAGAGAACAAGAATCTGTCAAGTCTAGCTGCAACTTCATGCCCTTCCCCTATCTTCCATGTAAAATTGTTCCCTGCTAGTTGTAAGTCGACTAGCTCCATATCTTCAATAAAATCTGAGAAATCCATCATAGCCTTATTGAATCTGATGCAATTTCTTTTCTCCATTGGGAATCTAACAGTATTGAAATCCCCCCCAACCACCCATGGACCTGAAAACAGGCCTCTCACTGAAGTTAATTCCCACCAAACCTCCTCTCTTTCTTTTCTATTATTTGGTGCGTAGACCCCCCGACATGTGCCAACTGAAATCCTGTGCTTTCCCTGTGAATTTACATGTAATGCAGTATGCACCTACATCGCAAATTCCCCCCTCCCACACCCTGTTATCCCACAGCATAATGATCCCCCCTCTTGTGCCACTTGCTTCTAATTGAACATATTCCACCCATCTGTTAGTCTGCAGATCTTTGATGATATTTCTTATATCCCCTTGTAACTTTGTTTCTTGAAAGCAAAAAATATCAGCTTTCCAGTTGTGCATCAAACTTTTGATCACGAGTCTCTTCCTGGCATCATCGAGACCCCTCACGTTCCAAGATACAATATTAACCTTCATGAGAAAGATCGATATTGCAACCCCCCGCCCCCGCCCGCGCGCGCGCTTCTAGTGCCATAACTGAAAACTTGTTTCCAGATTCTTCAATTCCTTTGATCCTCTTGCTTTTGGAGTCACTAGGATCAAAGCCTTTGCTGCTACATTGGAACTTTGTCTCTTACCATCGATCTTCATGAGAAGTTCCATCGCTATTTCCTCACAACCATGGAAATGTATCCCAAATTCCTCTCCCAATTTAATGATATTTTGTCGAACCCATAATGGTACTGTGGTTTCGGTGCCTGGTTCCATTGTCTCTGTCAAAATTGCTGAGTTCAGAGGAATAGCTTCCTCAAAATTTAAAGTGCACACTTCGCTGTTTCCTTCCGCTGCGTGTTCAGTTAAATCAAGCCTACTGTCCACATGAATAGTTGACATAGCGTCTTCATCCCTTGGCGTCGCAGCCTGTAGCCCTTGATAAATATCTTCTCTGTCAACTAGCAGATCTTCTAGCAATGGCGAGGGAGAAATTTCTCCTCTGTTTTGTCGAAGGAGGTGCATGCCATTGATTTGTATTGCTGATACTTCGTCAAGAAAAGGATCGACGGGGCCTTTTTCTTTTATTTCCAGACCATCGCTTTTAGTCAATTGGGCCACTGGGTCGGGGCCCAAATTACCCCAGCCTAAGAACTTCCTTTTCTGCTTAATTATACACCCCTCATACGCTTTTTCACGTGGGCCAGGACCCACCCCCCTTTCACCTGCACCAACACGTGCATGCACAACTGTTTGATACGAGATTTCTTGGGACTTAGAGGTGCCCACGTGCCCTGACATCTCTATGTAATCAAAATCTTCCCCACCTTCTGCAAAAAAGGGCTTCTCTATTGACTTCTGGGCAAAGACCTGTTTCTCTCTTGGTCCATCAGCTAAAACCCTTGCCGGCGCTTCAATCCACACTTGGATCTTGAAGATGACTCCATCGTGAACCAGCTCCACCGTCTTCAGAACTGATTCGCCCATTTCAGGTGGTTTCTTAGTTCTGTTTCCTCCTCTGTCTGAATCCACCCGCCACAAAATTCTCCGATCTCTTGGAAGATTTTTTGGGACCAGAACTGGAGTGGCAGACCTACCAATCTAATCCACACTTCCTTCAAATCTACCGTAATGGCGTTCGAGGTTGGCGACCACCAATTTAGTTGGAATTTATGGGATTTCCAGAACCATTCACTTTTCACAACATGATCTGCAGCTTTCTTGTTTGGGAATTCGAAAAGGAACTGGTTACTGCCCATCTCGTAAATGTTGATTCCATGAAGATGTTTCCAAGAGCTGGTGGCCCAACGATGAATCTCAGAGAGATTAATGTTAGAGATCTCCTCCGGCAGACTGCCTACCACACTCCTAGCCAATGTTTCATTCTGAGTTTTTCCGGTGTCTCCAGAGATGATAAGAGATTTCCCATTTCGGTTCACCCTAGCAACATTCATTTCTCTTGTAGACCATTTGTTGTTCCTAACAGTATCTGCATATAGAAGCCCCTCTTCTGTCTGATGTAAAGGTGTAATTGTCCTCTTTGTTCTATCATTAATGAAGTTCGTTATTTTGTAAGCAATATCCAACCACCCCGAATTTAATGTCCATTCTGGAATGATAATTACTGCTTTTCTCTTTACTTGCATATTAATGATGCTGATGTAACGTCCAAACTTGTTAAAATTCTTCGAACAGAAGTAGTCTGAGAAGTGATCATGAAACTTCCACCTCCTAACAAAATTTCCTTGTGTTTTCGACGCTTCTTTTAGGACGTGTACAATCCACTCCATTGTCTTCTGGCTGAAGCTTGCCCTTGTCATCATATTGCGACCTCTTTCAACCCAATCGTCCCAGGTCTCTGCCCTTGAGACCTTTCTTGTAATGTCGTACGATTTGAAACCTATCGTGAAATATATGACATCGTCTCCCATAGTTGAAACGGAAACTAAGAGTAGAGAGGAAAAGAGGAGAAATAAAGGAGAAAAAGAGGAGGTTTCCGATGGAAGAAGTCCACCGGAAAGGAGAGGTCCAAGGTCCAGAAGGGCCCTCAGAGGTTTACCTGGAGACTAGTTCCTGAGAGCATTATAATCATATATTCTTTTTGCTTCTGGATCTTTTCTAAGCAAGCAATTTGATTCAGTACTTCCTTCTTTTGTTTCGAGTTGACTCTGTTCTCAAAACCCCATTGTTTCAGTTTTCCTTTCAGTGGCTTTAATTTGGAAGCTAAAAATAAAGGAGGGTCCCATTTGCTGAGAAGGAGCACCACCACTCCTTTACCTTCTCCCTGAATCCTTCTGCTTGCATCCACCATTGTTCAAACTTGAAGTAAGACTTCTTTAAGTTTAACTCCCCACAAGTAAGCATCATTGGATTGTGATCAGACTCCAGTCTTGGTAAAAGGCTCTATCTTATTCGTAGAAAAGTTTCATCCTAATGATGAGAGTAGATAAATCTATCTAATCTGGGGGAGTCAAATGATTTTCACCTCTTCTCCAAGTGTATGATCCTCCAAATAAAGGAGGATCAATTAGTTCCATTTCATTTATCCAGTCAGTGAATTCCGACATAGCTCATGTTAACCTCTGGTCCATTGATCTTTCAATGGGATATCTTGTCACATTGAAATCCCCACAAAACATCCAAGGCCCTGTGCATTTGTTCTTTAGATTGATCATATCCCTCCACAAATCCCTTCCGGTAACTTTGTTGCAGTCAACATAGATTGAACTTAGGAACCAGCTCAAATTCATATTATTGCCTTCAAACCTGCAGGTGATCACTTGCCCTGCCACTTCCACCAGCTAACCCTTCCACTTTCTCCTATCCCACAACACTACTATACCCCCACTCCTCCCCTCAACCTCTAAATGTAATTCTCCCAGCCATCTGTTAAATCACAGTTGTTTGATCAACTGTGAATCTTCCCCTGTCAATTTTGTTTCCACTAGAACATATATATTTATATCCCACTGATGAAGAAGACTTCTAATTCTTCTTCTTTTATTCTCATTGTTTACCTCCCTAACATTCCATGTCACCATTATCATTGACAAATTGAAGCTGTTTTCCTCTCCTGTTTCTCGGTTCACCATCTTTGAAATTTATATGAAAGGCCAAATCCTCACCTCCTTCGAAACATTATTTGGATTGTTGTCTTTCCTGGGCATCTCCATATTCTGCTTTAAAAAGTTCCCTCTTTTGATCAATCTTCAGAAAAAGCTCAAAGGCAGTCTTGTCACAACCTTCGAAGGCAGCCCCAAATATTCTACTGAGCTTGAGGACATTAGATTGCACCCATAAAGAAGCTCTGTCTTCAATTGCTTGTTCCAACAGAGGATCGTCACTGGCAAGAGGACAAGGCTCGTCCATAATTGCCAATTGATCCTTTGAAGACTCCCCTGCAAAATTGTCTTGATCATCTTCTTTGTTATCCCTTTCCTCGGATTATAAGGCCAGGATATTTTCCTCCCCGTACTCTGAAGAGTCAACTGCGAGTTGTATGTTGGCGAACTCGAGCTCCCTGATATTCGGAGGAATCTCCGTAGCTCTCATGAATTCTTCAAGTTTATCTGCAGAGAAAGCCGCGTAGGCCTCTGTATGATCAGTAGCGTTGCATAAGTCCTTGGTGAAAGGCTCTGCGAGAGAGGCGTTTGTGTATTTTGGGCCTGAATTAATTGGCTCTGGCTCAACACACTTAGAACATTTTAAAAACCGGCCCAACACCTCTTCCAGAGCCTCCACATGCTTTTTTTCAAATGACTTATCACAAGTCACGTGTCTACTTTTGTCCAGAGGTAAAAGACCCCATCGTTTTTGACCTTTGACTAAAGCTTCCCTTGCCTTTCCTCAATCTCTCTTCCATCTCTGTCGAAGGAAGCCTCATTTGCAGAGAACTTTCCTCAATTGTCAAAATACTGACATTTCGATCAGAGTGCTTCTCCCCCACTTTTCGTTTGAATCTTGCCGGAGCTTCACACCATTCCGACATTAGGAAGGTGCTGTCACCGTCGTCAATCTCGATCTTCGACGGAATTTTTTCCTTGGTCTCCTCACCCTTATTTGAGCCCATCGGAGATGATTCTTTAGTGTGGTTTCCTCCTCCGTCTCCAACCACCCCCCACATTGTTCTCCAATTTGTTTCATCACCTTGTCTGTCCAAAGGTGTAGAGGGAGACCTAAAATCCTAACCCAGAAGCAATCAAACTTGAAGTCAACTTGCATCATTCATGATTTGGGGGACCACCATTCCAACTGCAGATGGTGGTTTTTTCTTCTCCACTTCCCCATAACGATATGCTCAGCCTCCTTTCTCGACTGGAATTCGAAAAGGAACTGGATACCATTCATGTCATAAATCTGGACATTGTGAATGCCTTTCCATGTTTGAGTAACCCATCGTCTGATTTCATTCCGTGAAGGTATTTCATCTTCATCCGGAAAACTTCCCACCAAACATCTATTAAGAATCCCTTCTTCTTCACTAGATGTTCGAGGCGACCCCCCATTTACTTTTTTGAATAATCTCCTTGAAGCTTTCCTCTCCGCTGAGTCTCATAGAAATGGGATTCCCCTGCTTTCCGGTGTGAGGTCCTGTCACCTTAATGATGAAGGTTTTAATTTTTTCAGATAGACCACCCCAGCCTCATTAAAGGTGTTTTCTGACGGAATAATCACTGAACACTCGTGGCCATTAGCAGAAATGATTGAGATGAACCTACCGTATTTATTAAACTTCAAGGAGCAATAAATGTAGGTAGAAATGTCCTTGCATCTTTAATGCTGGATGCCTCCCCTAGTCTTTTTCAGATCCATAATAAAGCACCCTTGCTCAGCTTCATTCTCCTCATGTGCAGTTTTGCACTCTCCACCCACTCAAACCAGTTCCCATTCGTGTTTCTGGACTCGGTAGTATCGTATGATTTGACCCCTAATCTGAAATATATTCTGGTATCCATGGATTAGAAGGAGAGAGGAAGAGGAACGAAGGGAGAAGAGATTCTCCAGCAAAGGAAGTTCTCCGGAGTAGGGATTCGTAAGGACTGGAAGGGTCCGTAGGATATTGTTTTGGGAAATGTGCCTGAGAGAGAATTGTAGATTCTGTTACTGACTCGCTTTCTTTCTATTCCCCCTCTCTCCCTGTTTTAATCTTTTCTGCCCCTCTTCCATTTTCCTTTGCGGAGCACATCAATTTTAGTATCCGAGCACAAGTTTTGATTTTTCAATCATTGCTGCACCCTAGCTTGATGGCCAACTAAAATACTCGTCACCTGACCTTCAAAAAATAACTCAACCGTCAACATTCAAGACATTCTTTCCTTGATGCCTTTAATCAATGAAGATGATGATTCTTCTATTAATTTGGAAATCTTTGGACTTATGCTAATAGCGTAATACCCTTTCTCGTCTGGGCCAATCCTTTTTTGCCCTTCCTGGGAGAAATATGTAGCTCAGGAAGAATAATATATTATAGAGTATAAGAATATGGGTTGTCACATATTCTTGAGATATTTGTTAGATCTGTAGATTATTTTTTTTAAATGTATTTTTAAGTTATTTGCATACATATCTGTTATGGCTTAGATTAGGTGTTAATCTATGAGTTCTTCTCATTATCACTATTTCCTTGTTTTTCTGTATGCTTATGTTTTAGTAAGATATAAAGTCTCGGTTCTGTTATGAATTCTAGCTTGTTCAAGGCTCTCTATTCGATAAAGAGGACTCTGTATACTCCTACTTTGCATTAACACTGGATGAGAAGCTTATGAATTGATAGGGTTTTACAATCTCTCTAAAACTCTCACTTTCTCTCTCTTAATTTTATCTTTTTTCCACTTTTCAATTTCCTTCCCTTGCCTTTCTCCTATCTCCCTTTTGGTATCAAATTAGTGCATGTTGACAACTGCAGATGGAAAAGGCTCCTTCCCTGTTGTTATGGTTGGAGGCGTACTTGGAGCTAACAAGAAGTGGAATATAGGGAATGAAGTTACTAGTTCTATTTTAAAGACTTATCCGGGAGCTTGTGTAATTAGACCAAAGGTTAGTACTGTTCTCTCGATATGATCGAGTCTTGTCCAGTTTTTTACGACAACATTGGGGAGGAAAATAGATTCTTTTCGTTACTGTTTTCTTTGAAGTTGGTGGAGGGAAAATGCAATCTTGCTTGTAATTCAATATTTATGTTGATATTGCCATACCTTCCTGCTTTCTGTTGCTTGGTGCAGTCTTAGTTAGATCCTCACTTTATTGTGCTCTTTATCTTCCATTATAGTTTGAGCTGCGAGCGAAATGAGGGAGCACTGGACTAACGAAGTATGTAGCTTAGTGAAAGATGTTACTTTGTTGTATGTCCAAAGTTCTATTCTACATACATTAAGGGAAATGTTTGTGTTGAAATCCTTTCAAGTGAATAATACATAGCTTATACGATAGATTTTCCTTGATGGGTAAAAGTTTTTGTTAATATGGTACCAAGATGGTACAGGACCATGTACTAGACAAAGCCACAATATCTCGACAGTCATACTACATATTCCCCCCTTAAAGATCCAAAAAATCTAAATCTTGGTCCATCCTATCTAGAGTACTGCTATAAACCAATAAAAAACAAGTTTTTGATACATTTATTTTTTACTCTAGCAATCTGCAGTCTTTTCCCCTCAAAGCATGTCTTGTTCCCTTCCAGCCAAACAGTCCAAAATATGCAAAGGGGAATAATCCTCCATATCTGTTTCACACTTCTCTTTACTTTTTGAGCTTTCCAAACTTCCAACAGACTATTGATCTTCTGTGGTATAACTAGAGACACCCATAATGTTCAGAAACAATTCCCAGCATTGTCTTGAGAAACTGCAATGTAGGAACAAATGCTCAACTGTTTCCTGCTCCCTGTTACAAAAAAGAACATCTGCTGCACATGGAATAGCCTCTCCTTTGCAGGTTATTTTGGGTTAAACAAGCATCCCCGACTGCTAACCGACCAAAACAGGCTGCTTTCATAGGTGCTTTGGTTCTCCAGGTCATTTTCCCAGGCCAGTTAGGAATCCCCTGATTATTCTTCTGTAAAAACATTTTATAACAACTTCTGACTCTTCTCAAATACATTGGGCTGCCCTCAGAAATGCAATATATAGTCTCTCCGTCCTGAAAAAGAAAAAGAAAATATAACGGGGTGCGGAGTTCGAGGGTGAGGAATCTAAATTTTCGCGGTAACTTTGTAAAAATAAAAGTTTGCATGTA
The DNA here is from genome assembly GCA_003996215.1 of Jaltomata sinuosa. Taxonomy (NCBI): domain Eukaryota; kingdom Viridiplantae; phylum Streptophyta; class Magnoliopsida; order Solanales; family Solanaceae; genus Jaltomata; species Jaltomata sinuosa. The sequence goes on along the minus strand of QJPP01001772.1, from coordinate 443,784 downwards.
TAAAACTACATAAAAGTGCTATAAACCAAAAAGTACTACTGTCATTCTTTTTCGTATCATTTGTTTAACAAGAAATGACGGGGGTTTAGAGTGCAACAGTTAAAGTATCTAATATTTGGTGTGAATTAGTTTCCTGAGAATATAGCCAAATGTTCCCCCAACCTATTAGCCAATTACCAACTACACACCTATACTTCACGGGGGTCCTATAACCCCCTTGGACTATTTTAAAGCGCAATAATTACACCCTTAAGTGCTGACGTGGCACGGAGAGTGTGCTCACTCTCTTATAGACATGTGAGAGTCAAAAAAACTGATATAAAAATATTTTTTCTAATACATTTGACTTTTTATTAAACATATTTTTTTTACTTGTCTTTTATTTTCTTCTCTTCACTTTTTTTGCTTCTTTTTCTTTTTCTCCTCTCTTTCTCATCACTCAACACCCACCCCACCTGTAAATCTCCTCCACCACCATCACTAAACCACCGCCGCCACTGCAAAACAAAATTTTCTGATCAGATTTGAAGAATTTCAAAAAGTAAGCTAAACATAAGTTATGGGGTGTATGATCTAGGTCTCCATCCATATTCTTTCAATTTTATCAACCCCAAATTAGTTCAAAGTTATCAACACCATTAATCGACCTCCTCACTGGCAAAGAAAATTCAACACAAATTTTCCCCCTTTTCTTTAAGTCATTCGATATAAGTTTTGGATCAGTGAAAATTCATCAACCTTCAAATCTTACTTTCAGTTTGTATTGTTGTCCGGTGAAGACCCAGGAGCTTCACCATTTGCATCCCGTCAATGGAGTATTGCAAACGTGGTGTGATAGAGACAAAGAAGCAACACAATTAGGAATTTTCAAAGAGGAAAAGAGACGCGGGTGAGCAAGGTGACGGTAGAAAGTAATGGGAAAATGACGATGGTGGTGGCTCTGATTCTCTTCACCGGTGATTAAGTTGAAAGAAGGGAATGGAAGCCAAAAGAAAAAGAACGTAAATGAAATAGAATAAAGATCTTTTTTTAATTAAGGGAAAATAGAATAAAGAGATAAAAATAAATATAAAAAAATAAAAAATGACATACCTGATAGCTGGCAGTGAGTGTGCATCACTGCATATTAAGAATGTGGTTGCCTAGTTTTAGGGTGTTATTTATTCTGTTTTTAAAAAATTCAGGGGGTAATACGACCCCCATGAAGTATAGGTGTGTAGTTGGTAATTGGCTAATAGGTTAGGGGAGCATTTGACTATTTTCTCCAACCTTTTTGACATAGAATTTATATGTATAGCCTATAGGAACTACATAAAGTACTATCAAACATAAATTTTACAAATAAAGCTATTTCGAAGAACTTCCAAAAATATTGTGGTAAAGAAAAAGATGTTTGCTTACCATGGCGTCATATAAAAAGATTGGCTTACATATAAAAAACGGGTTTTAAGAAGCATATGAGTCTTATAATTCCTTGCTTCTTCTCGTCATTCTTTCAAAATTAGCTAAGGGTCTACCTCTACTCAGGCCGTCATTTATTTGACTTCTTGATAGATGATATCATGTGATCCTTTCATAATGTCAGATTAACTAGTATGGAGCTGCATGAATAAATTTTTATGAGAAAACCTTACTTGGTGGAGATAATGTCCTTTCTCAATATTTGGTTGCTCTCTCTTGTGCTCAAAAAATTGTTCTCTTGACTCCCCGTGTTGCTCTTTTGACATCGTGATCCGATTGCAAAGGCTTACATAGAGGGAACTTAAATAAATTCTCTTAAGCCAACTGCTTCACCATGTTGAGTCCCACATCTTTTATGGGATGGACATTTGCACTCCTTATATGGTCTTGGGTCGTCCTCACCTTATGAGCTAGCTTTTGCGGTTGAATTAGGCTCAAGGTCTATTTTCTTATCATGGTATCAGAGCCAGACCCTTCAGAATTCTTGTTTAATTCGATGTCAGACCCCCATATTATATTGTCCATGTTCCATATGTCCACTCCCACGTGTGCGGGGGTGTTGCGTCTCACATTGTTTGTCGGATAGACACTTGGACTCCTTATATCCTTACCTCATGAGCTAGCTTTTGGGGTTGAATTAGGCTCAAGGTTCATTTTCTCATCACATCATTAGTTCTCAGTGATGTCAATGTAAGGTTGAGGGCTTAAGGTGAACCTTTATATGTTGGATATACATTCTAGAGAATGGAGATCTTTGCTTAGGGTTTCAGACAAGATTCAAGTTATAACTTCGTTACCTAGTTTACCATGTCTCTGCACAGTAGAAATCACACTATATTTCCTTAGAACTTTACAACAACAACAACATGTTGATAAAGGGAAGGAAAAATTAAAAGAGTGGAAACATACCGGGCCGGCCCATCTCAAAGCTGTAGCCCACTCTACTAATTTTCCTCACACTCAAAAACAAGTCGTAGGTGGCTCAGATTCTTTTACGTCTCAGAAGCCACAACTGGTTCTCCCAGAGCATGCAAACTTTGCTGCCGAGTGTGAAGGATATGCTGATGACGAAGCTGATTTCATGCGATCCTTACCTCTTCTCTCTCTTCCTCCTCCCCACTCATAATTTCTCATGAGATGCTCTCAGGTTTCAGGTCCCTCGTCACCAGCTAGTAGTGATACTTTGTCTTTACCCTAGTATAGTGACAATTTGGAAGAGCGGCGAGTTATCTCAAGCCCAACAGTCATTGAAACATCTCATTGGACCAAGATTGTGATGTCCAAAGGCTGCAAAGCTTTTGGGGTCAACTCGGTTGGATTTGAGCACGAAATTTTTGAGATGATCTTGCGAATGGAACAGAAAAGAAAATTACAGTTGCAACGGACAAAGGGGAAAGATAAACAGAAGAAAATTTCAAAGGAAAGGGGTGAAATTGTGGCAAAGCAATTGGAGTGCACTCTTAACTATGAGAAGGGAGAGGGGTCAAACAGGGGCAGGTACCACAAGGCTTTCTCCGAATGAAAGCAAAAATTATAAGCTGGAATGTCAGGGGGCTTAGTGATATAAGCAAAAGAAGCACCATCAAGCTACTTGTTCAAAAATGGAAACCCGATATTTTGTGTTTACAAGAAACTAAAACAGTGTTGTTCTGTGGCAATGGCAAGGCATATTTGGGGTTCTAGATGGGTAGAATGTGTTGAATTGAAAGCGAGTGGCACCAGGGGAGGCATAACTGTTATGTGGGACAAAAGACAATGGAAATGCTTAGACTCTTATCAGGGGCAACACACCATCAATGCCATGTTAGAGGGGTTACAGGTGGACTTCAGGTTTTGTTTTTCTGGGGTGTATGGTCCTCACACAAACCTGGAAAGGTTGGATTTGTGGGATGAACTGGCTGCCATCAGAGGTTTATGGGCTGAGTGTTGGGTCATAGGTGGTGACTTCAATGTATGTAGATTTGAACATGAGAGACATAATTGTATAAGGAGATCAAGGGCAATGAAAACCTTTTCCGACTTTATTCAGGACATGGGTTTGGTTGATCTACCCTTACATGGTGCTGCTTACACTTGGACCAGAGGAGAGGACTCTCTACAAGCTTCTAGAATTGATAGATTTCTGATTTCCTCTGAATGGAATGAATTCTTTGGCTTAGTGAAGCAGGTGGTTTTACCAAGGGTAATCTCTGACCACATGCCCTTAGCGTTGGAAAGTGGTGATTGGACCCCCGACCCTTCATACTTCAAATTTGAAAATGTGGTTACAACAAGATGGATTTTATGATATGAGCAGTCAATGGTGGCAAGGATATATGGTTAATGGCTCTCCAGATTTCATTCTCTCAGAAACTAAAATTCGTGAAGAAAGATCTCTCTACTTGGAACAAGGTCTTTGGAAAGCTTAGTACAAAAATCAGCAAGGCTATGAATGATCTTCTGATAGCAGAACAGGCAACTGAGGGAAGGGCATCGACTCAAATTGAAAAGAACAAGATCCTGCAATTAAAACTAGAGATCCAGAACCTAGCAAAAGCAGAGGAAACTTCATGGAGACAAAAATCTAGGTGTTTGTGGTTGAAGGAAGGAGATAGAAACACTAAGTACTTCCAAAGGCTAGCCAACTCTCACAGGAGGTACAATCACATTGACAGGTTACAGGTTGGTGATAACATGGTTGAAGGGAAAGAGCAGGTGAAAGAAGTGATTCTTGATTTCTATCAAGATTTATATGCTGAAAATGAACCTTGGAGGCCCACAACTTCTTTTGAGGGTCTGGGTGGCCTAAGTACAGATGAAAAGAATGCTTTAGAACAAGCTTTTGAAGAAGAAGAGGTTTTGAATGCCATCAATTCTTGTTCTCCAGATAAAAGCCCAGGGCCAGATGGTTTCTCAATGGCTTTTTACCAGAAGTGTTGGAGTATTATCAAGCTGGATATTTTGGGTACGCTCAATCACTTTCACAGTAATTGTCACATGGTGAAATCATTCAATGCTTCTTTTATTGCACTTGTCCTTAAAACGAAAGGTGCAGTAGAACTTAAAGACTTTAGGCCTATTAACCTTATTGGTAGTGTGTACCAGATCCTGGCCATAGTGCTTGCTGAAAGGCTAAAGAAGGTGATTGGAAGTCTAGTCTCTGGTTTTCAGAATGCCTTTGTTCAAGGAAGGCAAATCTCTGAAGCAACTCTTATTGCCAATGAAGTTTTGGACTGGAAGCAGAAAAGTGGTACCTCTGGTCTACTTTTTAAGCTTGATATAGAGAAGGCTTTTGATAAGCTAAATTGGTCCTTCCTTATCTCAATCCTAAGGCAGATGGGGTTTGGAGAAAGATGGATTAGATGGATCAAATACAGCTTCTCCACAGTAAAGTATTCGATTCTGGTAAACAGAAGTCCCGTGGGCTTTTTCTCTCCTATGAGAGGCATTAGGCAAGGTGATCCCCTATCACCCTTCTTATTTATTCTCGCTATGGAGGGGTTGTGTAGGATGTTAGAAAAGGCCAAACAATTAAATTGGCTAGAAGGATTTATGGTGGGCAATGGTTCTGGTCTAACAGTCTCTATATCACACCTTTTGTTTGCTGACGACACTCTGATCTTCTGTGAGGCTGAGAAATCCCAAGTGCAGTACCTTAACCTCACTCTTATGCTTTTTGAAGCCATGTCAGGACTCCACATTAACATGTCTAAAAGTGTTATCTACCCTGTTAATTTGTTAATGTGGTACCTGACTTGGAGAATTTGGCTGACATCATGTGTTGCTCGATTGGTTCTTTTCCCACTACCTATTTGGGGTTACCACTGGGTGCTAGTTACAAATCAGTTGGGGCTTGGAACGTTATTGTGGAAAAGCTTGAAAGAAGATTGGCTTCCTGGCAGCAACAATATCTCTCTTTAGGGGGTAGGGTAACACTCATCAATAGTGTTTTGGATAGTATTCCCACCTATTTTATGTCCCTCTTCCCTATGCCAGCTAAGGTGCTAAAACAACTTGACAAGATTAGGAGAGACTTCCTTTGGGAAGGCAATAGTAAGGACCACAAATTCCACATTGTGAAATGGGCTAAAGTCACTATGCCAAAGCAGTTAGGAGGCTTAGGGATTAAAGACTTGGCATTACATAACAAGTGTATGCTAATGAAGTGGCACTCGAGGTACAATCAGGAGACAACTAGTCTATGGAAGGAGGTGATCCAAGCAAAATTTGGTAGCACTAGTCACTGGTGCTCTAATGAAGTCACAACCCCATATGGCACAGGGGTCTGGAAAGCTATAAGGAAGTTGTGGGAGGTCTTCTATAGCAATGCTTCTCTCAAGGTGGGAAGTGGGGAACACATCCAGTTCTGGAAAGACACTTGGCTGGGAAACGCACCTCTTATGAACGTATTCCCAAGAATTTTTCGGATTGCCTCCAATCCAGACTCAACTATCTCTCAGTGTAGGGAAGATAATGTTTGGAATGTGACTCTGAGGAGAAATCTAAATGACTGGGAGCTGGAGGAATTTATGGCTCTCATGGCCACCATTCAGATCAGCCCAATCCATAGTTAAGGCAGGGATAGACTCACTTGGGGAAGTACCAGGGATGGCTCCTATTCAGTCAAGGAAGGCTACTTGTATCTAAGCTCAAAGAAGACACTTATTGATCTGTGGCCCTGGAAACTTATCTGGAGAACTAAGATACCTCCAAAAATCATCTGTTTCAGCTGGGTCAGTCTTAAAGGTTCTTGCTTAACTCAAGATAATCTTATGAGGAGGAAGTTCCGTTTAGCCAACCGATGCTATATGTGCTTGCGCAACCAAGAATCTATCAATCATCTGTTTCTACATTGCATTGTTGCCACAGAACTTTGGAACATGTTCTTTTCTCTCTTTGGACTGACTTGGGCCATGCCAGGTTCTTTGAGAGGGGTTTTTGAGTGTTGGAGCTCCTGGAAAGTTGGGAAGTCCATCAAAAAGATCTGGTCTTTGGTTCCTGCTTGTATTTTGTGGTGCTTATGGATAGAGAGGAACAAAAGGTGTTTTGAAGGCATCCCAACTCCCATTTCTTCTCTTAAGGCTGGATGCCTAATTAGTCTTTTTTAGTTGGGTCAACCACTCCTCTGTAATTACTGTTGATTCTTACCTAGAATTTATCAGCTCCATAGATCTATGTTGATAGCTGTGACAGCTTTATTTGCCTTCCTGGGAGCTGATAATTTCTTTCTTTGTAATTCTTGCATCTTCTTGATGCCTTTTGTTAATGATATCCCTCTTACTTCATAAAAAAAAAAACATACCCAGTGTAATCCCACAAAGTGGGGTCTGTGGATTCTTTAAAACATTACCCCTTGAAATATGAGTGCCAGGATTCTGCAAGCTCAATGCTTATGTGAATGGTTACGACTATGTTGCTCTGACTCTCCAAAACCGTTGCTGTACACCTGTATCCGTGTCGGATTCTCCGAAAATGCTTTACTTTTGGAGGATACGACACTCACCCGTCGACATTTTGAAGAGTCTGAGCAGCATAAGTTATGAGATAATATTAATGATTATTGCTGGTTGTTTTTGAGTCAGATAGGACGTGCTATACTGAAGTTGCACCGATTCTTTAGTTTGTTATGTTAGCTAATATTTTTTCGGTGTAGGGATATATTTTCTTGTTGCGCTTCTCCGTATCCCTTGGAATATTCCCATTCTGTTCGTTAATTCTGCTCCAAGTTGCATATAAGCTGCATTGCCAGTGCTAATTTGAGCTTGCTTCCTTTCCATGTTCCTTTTTTCCTGTTTCGAATTCTTTTATTCTTCTCTTAGTTTCTCTCCTTGCCTGTCAGCAGCGCCTTTCTTTGTTCTTCTTTTGTGGGGGTGGCTAAGTGGATTAAGGACACAAACATGGGCATGTGTGCACACACACACATGCAGCACGAAAAACACATGTAAAAACTAGTGAGGCATCTCCATATAAATGTACTTATGTAGAGTTCCCTTGTGTATATGTTGAGTTAGGGGTGGCAAAATCAAACCCAACCCGCCCAAGCCCATTTAGGTTTGGGTTGATTATTAACCCGCCTATTTATTAGCTCAACCCATTTCAACCCATTAAAAAATGGGTTGATATGTAACCCGAATTGAGTTTTGAGAAATCTTGTCAAATATTTTTTATTTTTTTATTTTTTTTTATATATATATAGGTATAATAAAGAAAAAATAATTTCATTAGGCACTAAAACTTATTAAATAACAAATAAAACAATTAAAACTTAGTAAAAATTGGGTGGGTTGGGTTATGACCCGTTACTAACCCGTTTTGGCCCAAGCAAATTTGGGTCGGATTGGGTCTTGACCAGTTTATGGTCTTGACCCATTTTGACCCGCCCAAATTTAACCCAACCCGCCCAATTGCCACCCCTATGTTGAGTGTTCTTTCTCCTTCTCCGAGGAGAACAACGAGTTTAAGCAAGCTTCAGATTTCAACACTAAACAGTGTGGCACGTGTAAATTTTTGCGAGTGCAACAAGCCTTGTTTACATTGTTTCCTTGAGTAGGGTCTTAACCATTTGCCATACAAGAGGCAATTGAAACTTAGCTTTATATAATCACACAGGTAAGGTGGAAGAGAGAAGTTAAAAAATGAGATATTGCATTTTTATAAGGAAAAAAAAAACATGAGGTCCAAAAGTGTTAAACTCGTGTCGTTAATTCTGTCAGTTTGTAAGTATTTTGTTTGATTCACGCAGTTATTTATGTGTCAATTGGATAAAGTTCTTTTCCCTTTTAAAGAAAATAGGTATAAGCTAAAAATAGTTCCTATGCTGTAGAGATTCAATCTATTGAATAGGATTTCTTGAATATATACTAGCTTTATATAATCACACAGGTAAGGTGGAAGAGAGAAGTTAAAAAATGAGATATTGCATTTTTATAAGGAAAAAAAAAACATGAGGTCCAAAAGTGTTAAACTCGTGTCGTTAATTCTGTCAGTTTGTAAGTATTTTGTTTGATTCACGCAGTTATTTATGTGTCAATTGGATAAAGTTCTTTTCCCTTTTAAAGAAAATAGGTATAAGCTAAAAATAGTTCCTATGCTGTAGAGATTCAATCTATTGAATAGGATTTCTTGAATATATACTGTGCGTTAAAACCCCTTTCATCACATAACATACTAAGAATTCTAGACGTATTTTATATCAAAGCAACTTCAACATTTCAATCCCTCCTTTGGTTTTCAACAATGTAAAAATGTTCTTTTCTTTATCCAAGTCCTTGCTTTTTAAAATGAAATCCTTTAATTTTCGGAAAGCCTCAAAAGCAGTTTTGTTTGATTTTTTCTTTATAAATTGAAATATTCACTTTGGCTGCATTGGAGCATGCTTCTCAAATTGAACAAACTGTTATGGCATTGCTTCGAGTTTGGTGTTTTAATTTCCATGAGCTGTTGAGATGTACTTTTAGAGCGTATTTGCTCATTGTCTGTATATTAGACATATCTTGTTTGACTGTGATGAATCCAATTCTAGTTGATGATGACACACTCTATTGAATTGTCCTTTGGTTCTCACCTATTGTCCGATAATTTTGTATATTACAGTGCCTCTAGTAATATAACCTAAACAAGAAGGGTGAACTCATTCTTTCAATACCCAAGCCTGTGTCAGCACTTATTTTGGCCACCGGCGAAGAGCAGTTATATGATTACCCAGATATGAGATTTTTCTCAAGGATGGGTAAAATCTAAAAAATGGTCCTATCTTGTGAATCCTTACGACATTTTTTCTCCTTTGATCTCTGTGATAGCTACATTATCTATCAACGGCTCCTTACGCAGAAGAATAACAAAGTAATCAGGATACAAGTTTTTTTTTTTTCCTCTCCTTTACCCATTTTTTCTTGAATTAGCTTTGTTTTTCTTCCAGGGAACTGTTATCGTCTTAATTTTTCATGATTACTTTTCTACTATGTTTAATGTTTCTGTCACACAATTCTTCAGGTGGAGCCTGCGGTAGGAGCTGCTTTACTTGCATTAAATTTCCTGATGAAAGAAACAGTAGCGAATGGCCACAGTTGAAAACCTGATTGTACAAATCTAAAAGTGTTTTAGCTGTATAACCATTGGTTCCAACGATAGATCAGTAGATTATATAATGTACTTTCTCCTTTTTCCATTGCATATGCAGACTACTAAATGTGATAAGGTATTCAAATGATCCTTGCACCATATTGTTGTAACATATCTTTGTTTGCTAAGGTTGGCAGTCTTTTGGTGCTGGGGAAGAGGAACTGGAAGGAGATTGTTTTCATTGAATTTTGTTTGGTAGAAATATGCATGAAAATTAGATTATTTGTGATTTTTTTGTTGTATAATCTCAAGATAAATTTTCACGTAAGTTACCTTTTCTTTTGTAGAGACATGAGTTTGATTAAATGAGTTTGATAAGTTAAATAAGTCTATTATTTTTGATGATTTGATGATGTGACATGCCAATTAGAAGAGAAAACTTTTAAGGTATTTAATATTTTTTTAGAAAAATAGTGATAGTTGAGTGATATTATTGTCTTTAAAAAAATAAAAGTGATTTGTGTAGGCAATTTTCAAAACATGAGCGACTATTTAGATAAATAACTCTGAAAATATATATATAAAGTTTAAGTACCGAAAATGATTCCTAAGCATGAATTTTTCTTCTCAATAAACTAATATATATATATATATATATATATATATATATATATATATATTTTAAAAGAACAAGATTATAATTTTGGTTAAATGAGTTCATTAGTTAGATAGGTATATTATTAAAAAAAAAATGAGGCTTTAATAACATGACATGCCAACTAGGATAGAAGGAGGTTTTTGAGGTATCAAGTATTTTTGGAGAGAATAGTGATAGTTGAGTGATATTTTGGTCCTAAATAAAATAAAAATAATATTTGAAGGCAATTTTCAAAACTTGGGTGATCATTCGGGGAATTTATTCCGGTTTTGGGAGTTGGGTTGAGCAGTTTTTCATAGATCGCATGAATATTCTTCTTAAAGATTTGGAAGGCAAACTCCGTACCCTTCCACTTTAGTCCCTATCCATTCTATGCAAATTAATTATATATGTTCCTGCATCAACTCACCATCATATAGATTGCATCCAGAAAAAAAGTGTTTACATTTACTAGACTGGGACACTATAACTTCCCCAAAGAGTAATTGGAGGGCTTGGTCTATATAATGCTAACGGAAAAATGTGGCTCTATTATCTGGACTCTGGTTTCCATAATAGTGGTGATATATAGTCTCTGAGCCACTCTTCTTCAGACCAAATCACGGGACTGTCACTTGTAAAAATTTCGACTGAAAGTGTTGCTAAAGCTAACCTCTTATATACAGATTGTTGGATATTCTTCAAAGTACTTAGACTCACTAAACTTTGAATCCTTTTTGCATACACAATTAGGGAACAATTCTTGGGATTTAACACCTTTATCCTTTACATTTCTTAATTCTACTATTATCAACATCGTTAATAACACGTCGTATTTGCCTTTCTCAGAACCTAAAATCTTTCGGAATCTGTTAATGGAGTCTTCAATTTGAAATCAACACAATACCATAGTGCCCTCTTTCACCCTACGGTCAAACTAAACTTCTCTATAGTAGCAACGTTTATTTGAACATTTCATGACTGCTATACTGAGGCAGTGGCGTAGCCACATTCAATGAAGGTTGGTCAATTGAACACCCTTTATCCAAAAGATATACTGTATATATAAAAAAATTATACGAAGTATATAGATCACAAATTACTTTTCATACGTATATATTAATTCTTGAACACCTGCAGCTAATTTTCTGGCTTCGCCACTGGTGCTGTTATATGTGTATACTGTCATTTGATGTTTAAAGTTCATTTAACTGATATTAATAAAAATACACAAAAAAATTAGTTTAATAATTTTGTGTGCTAAGAAGAAGGAATGTATTTGTGAACCAATTTAACCAAAATAATAGAAAGAGTATGAATGTAAAAAAGACAAACATTAGTAGCCTTTTCTCATGTGAAGTTATGACCATAATTGATGGGTACCATTTAAATACAATTATTTTCCTTTAGATATCCGTACTTGAAATTTACTATGTGCATAAATTAATAATGATTATCATAAATAATTTAATATTTTACTTTATGCATAATATATTTCTTACAAAATATTATGCCCTCCGTTTCAAATTGATTGACATGTTTTGAATTGACACGAAGTTTAAGAAAATAAAGAAGACTTTTGAATCTTGTGCTCTTAAATTAAAGATGTGTCAAATGTACTGAAATGCTTTTTAATCTTATCATCTTAAACGCGCCATGTGAAAAATTAAAATTCAAGAGTTGCTAAAAAGAAAAAGGGTCATTCTTTTTGAAACTGACTAAAAAGGAAAGTAGGTCAAACAAATTAAGACGGAGGGACTATTACATAATATTTGGGTATGACTGTTATAGAGGGGTAATTTTACGAAGAGTGTACTACTATAATGAATGTCGTTGCTTTTATAGGTAGAATGTTGTTACAGAAAAGTAAAATATAGCATGAAATATCGTTATAACTAATGACCATTATAAAGAGGTTTGACTATATATCTATAATCTTTTATTGTAACACCCCAAAAAACTCTAAGCTAAGATTCGAACCGTTCTTCATAAGTGTCATGAATAATTTTCTCGTGTGGTGAGTGCTTTGGATGCAAATCATGGTCATAAGAAACTTCTAGCATCAAGTTTTGTTGAAAGCATCCCTACCGGTTAAGTTCTCATATAAAATTCTACTAGGGTCAACTTCAAACGATCATTTCTCCTAGAATATGAAGAGTTAGGTGACATAGTACCCACCAAATTAAATTTGAGTCTTCTTTTCAATGCCACCGATCACGCGTTAATCCAAGTTTGGAGTAAAATTTATGGGCGTTTTACCAAAAAGTGTCAGTTTGCCAAAATGACAGACAGGGTTCACGAGAGAGTTCCACGGACCGTGGAACAAACCACAAGCCATGTACTCCACTCTTGAAACTCAGTCTGGACAAAGTACAGAATCCTTGTAAATTTGACTTGAGGGTCCACGAGGAGTTTCATGAGCCGTAGAACAGTCCACGAGCCGTGGAACAGTTCACGAGCCGTGGAACACCACCCATGGAAGAAGTTTCCTAAGATCCACAAACCAAGTCCACAAGATCCATGCAAGAAAATTCTGCAACTCGTCAGACTCGTTCAACGAGGGTATTTTAGTCCTTTTCTACTCTTTTAACCCCTAAACTACGTCATTTTAAGTCTCTAAGAGGGGGTTTTAACAGATTAGTCGACCCTTTCCCCCTCTATTTCATGATTCTACTTTAGAAAAAGAAAATAGAGCGTTCTCTCAGACTCAGGCCTAGGGTTTCTTCTTCAAGCTTCCAATCTTCAGTTCTAGTTCAAAATTCTTTAAGATTCAGGTGTGTGAGTATTCAGTAAGGGTTCCTTTCACCCTTGTTCCAAAAACCTCAAGATTTTACTTTGGTTTTCATGATCTTATGGATTTGGGGTTCATACCCAATTATGCAGTCTTCTATAAATTCAATTTTGTTATGATACTACATGATTTATATTCTTGTTTAAATGATTAGGCATGAATTTCTACAAGTATTTTCTAACCCCAAGATCTGAGAAGAAATGAACCTACATAATCTGACAGTATTACTTGTTTTTAAGATAATTTGGCATATTCAGGTAACATGACCTCAGAATATCAGAATCTAGCATGAATAAAACATGTCCACTTTTCAGTTAATCAGTCTTTTATAAATCATTCAGAGTAGCTAGGTTTTGACCCAGTTTTTAGAACACCAATTTTTACATGAGCTATCAGTATAATCAGGTGGGAGTAGGACATTAGCACATAGTTGGACTAGAGTCTCAGTTTCACCCAAAGTCCTAGAACTACGTTGCACTGTAGGTTCATTTATCTCTCCAGTTGGGCATTTATTTAGTGATCACATCAGCCATGCCTTTATACCATGGCAAGGTATATTGGGTCCTCCCGATGGGGCGTATACATTAAACTCTATGTTAGCTCACGTAGTTTATATCCGTTAATAGGCTCTCCCATAGACTCAGACTCAATAGATTGTACATGACCCTCAGTTCAATTCAATTGCAGCTCATTATGATTTTTCAGAGTATCTTGGCATATTAACTTTTATGCATATTTTTATTGGGGTCATTGTACTATAGTTCAACTCTTTGCACTCAGCTTGCATTCTGTATAGCATATCAGTGTTTTCTTTTTTGCATGGTCAATTTATCTTACAGTTTACATATCTCGCATGCTCAATATATTTTATGATATAGGTTCAGGCGCTCAATCTCAGTATTGCAGTTAGTATGATCCAGTGCCACATCAGTGATTACCAGTGGTGAGTCCTCATCATTCGATGATGGATTTTTATGACATTTTCTTTAGTATTTTCAATTTCCATATATAGAGTTAGCTGGGGGCTTGTCCCAGCAGCTCGTCAGTAGTAGAGGCTTACAGACATAGAGCAGATATTCAACTTATTTTAGTTTGCTATTACTTTTTAGATTATTATCCACTTTATATTTAGTTCAGTTTAGCTTCCGTTCAGTTTTATCTATTTAGAATGACTAGTAGTATGATATGTTATGGGTTAGCTTGGGATCACTTGTGACTTAAGCACCGTGTTACATCCAGAATATATGCTCGACTCATGAAAAACTTGATGTCAGAACATTAGGTTTAAGGTGTACTAGGATGTTTGACAACCGCATTAAGTAGAGTCTCTTTCATAGGTGTGAAGCACTCCACAATTATGAGGGAGAGGCTACAAAACATATTAGGAAATTTCCCTTCTTTCATGTTCAATATCGTGCGATAAATTTAACTCTATTTACCTTTCTAATTCATGCTTTATGCATTTCAGATAAGGCCTTCGTGAAGAAATAACACTCACAATGCTAATCCTCCAATTCCAGACCATGAAGTTACAAATGCTGAATTTTGCAACGCCATTCAGATGTTTGCTCAGGCTATGACCAACCAGGCAAACCAACAAGCACCTACCCCTGTTAACCCAAATGGTGGGTCAACTGCTGTCAGGGTTAGAGATTTCATCCGTATGAACCTGCCAGAGTTCTTTGGGTCAAAGGTAGATGAGGATCCACAAAACTTTATTAATGAAGTGAATTTTTTTCCAGGTTATGCAGGTGATTGGAACTGAAAATGTTGAGCTAGCTTTGACTCGGACTAGTGCACGATCGCCACAGCCCAGAGGCAGGCCCTAGTACACAACCAACTGCTGTTGAGGATCATACAAAGGCCCAGGGTGGCACTATTATACAAGCTATCTCGGATCCATAACCATAGAAAGCATAAAGGCCTACAAGATCCCCGATGCATCCAGCCCCTCCGTCTAACCCCTCAGACCAAGATATTAGGGGAGCCATTAATTTTCTTACCTAGATAGTAGATGATCAGTCCCAGAGATAGGAAGAAACATCCCCTAGTACATCTTCCCAAGGAGAGGCATTTGGTTCCCATGTTCAAGATTTCTTACATATGGGCCCTCCAGTTTTCATGAGGTCTAAATCCACTGAGGATCCGAAGAGATTTATTGATGAGATTCAAAAAATACTCAGATTCATGCACGTGTTTAAGACAGAGACAGTTGAGTTAGCAGTGTATCAGTTGAAGGATGTAGCTACAACCTGATATGACATGTGGAAAGACTCTAGAGGAGCAGATGCACCTCCATCAATTTGGAAGGACTTTACAGAGGCCTTGTTAGATCATTTATTTCCCTATGAGATTTGAGATGCAAAGGTTGAAGAAGTTTTGGCACTTAAGCAAAATATAGTGAGTGTAAAAGAGTACATTTTCAGATTCACTCATCTAGATAGATTTGCACTGGAGATGGTCAGTACTATACACGCTTGGGTATGTCAATTTATGGATGGTCTTAAATTCAACTGGATACAACCTTGTTCTATTGCGGCATTAGATAAAGGAATAAACATTGCTCAGATAATGACATTTTCATAGCAAACTGTGGAGCACCAACAAAAAAACCAGGTGGCTGGTCATTTGTCAAGATTAGAAGAAGAGACAATGCTGAAATTGAAAGATGAGATCGACATTGATGATACTATTCCAAGTGAGAAAGTATTGGCTGCATCACAAGACTTGATTCCATGGTTCACATATTTTGCTAATTATGTGGTAATTGATGTGGTGCCTTCAGAACTGTCCTTCCAGCAGTGAAAGAAGTTTATGTCAGATGTGTAGAAATTTTTCTGGGATGAACCATACTTGTTCCATATTTGTTCTGATGGGATGATTCGTAGATATGTACCTGAGGTAAAGATGTTAAGCATACTGGAGGCATGTCACTCATCCCCTGTTGGAGGGCATCATAGTGGCATTCAGATATCTCACAAGATTTTTTAATGTGGGTACTATTGGCCAACCCTTCATTAAGATGCTCATGATTATGTAAGAGAATGTGATCAATGTTAGATGCAAGGGGATATATCAAGAAAGCATGAGCTTCCTCTCACCCCTATTCTTGTGGTTGAACTTTTTGGTATATGGGGCATTAACTTTATGGGTCCATTTGTGTGCTCAAATGGGATGAAATACATATTTATAGCTGTTGACTATATGTCCAAGTGGGTGGAGGAAGTTGTGCTTCCCAATAATGAATGCAAGAGTGTCACAACATTCTTGAAGCGCAACATCTTTTCCAGGTTTTGTAACCCAAGGGCTATCATTAGTGATGGAGGCTCTCATTTTTGTAACTGGTTGTTTTGGGCCCTACTTGAGAAGTATGGAGTAAATCATAATGTGGCAACACCTTATCATCCATAATCTAGTGGCAGGTTGAGGTCTCCAATTGAGAGATAAAGACAATCCTTGCGAAGACTATGAATGAAAATAGAATAGATTGGTCTAGGAAGTTGGATGATGCTTTAGGGAATACCGGACTGCTTTCAAGATGCCTATAGGTATGTCTCCCTATCAGCTTGTATTTGGAAAATTATGTTATCTGCCAGTTGAGCTTGAGCACAAAGCCATGTGTGTGCTCAAGAAGTTGAATTTGAATTGGGGTGATGCCTCTAACTTGAGGCTTGATCAATTGAATGAATTGGATGAGCTTCGACTAAAAGCCTATGAGAGTTCAACCCTTTACAAAGAGAAGATGAAGATGTATCACGACCGGAAGATAGAAAAGAGAAAGTTTACACCAGATGATTTGGTCTTATTGTTTAATTCAAGACTTTGCTTATTTCCTGGAAAGCTAAAGTTTTATTGGATGGGGCCATTTTGAGTGGTTCATGTGTTCCCATATGGTGCAATTTAACTTGAGAATTATGAAGGTATACTTGGGAACTATTGAGGGAATAAAGGTAGTGGATATTTGGGCCTTTGGTGAAGTCTGAGTAACCAAGGGACCCGAGTCGTGCCGTAATGTTAAATCAGGTGCTACTTGGGAGGAAACCCAAGAGATAAGTTGATAAAGTCTGAGTAGTCAAGTAACCTGCGTCGTGCCGCGATGTTAAATCTGGCGTTGCTTGGGAAGCAACCCAAGGTGTTTTACATTTTTTTCCTTTGATTTTCATATTAGATTGATGTTGTTGAAGTGTGCAGGACAAGTTGAGATGGGCAAAAAAATTTAAGGAAACAAATGATGAGGCATGTGAGGATCCCGAGCCAAGTCCATGGATCATGGAACCATCCACACCTCATGGATCCACTCGTGAAAATCAGAGAAAGTGATCTACTTCAGAACAGGTTTCACAAGCCCATTTATAGACCGTGGAATGTTCCACGACCCATGAATAGAACATATGGAACTCAGGTAAGTCCTCTTTTAAATTATAGGGCAAGATCTGATTTGACCCAAACTGACCTGGCAACTTTTAAAACCCCGATCCTCTCTCACAAAACCATGTTTCTATTTTTAAACCCAAACATCTCCCTCTACTCGATAAACTCCTAATTCTCCTCAATTTCCTCCACTAAACACTCCCACAACTTCCCTTTAATCTCCTCTTCTTCCACCCTAGCTGAATCCACCAATCCTTTTCCCCCTTAAGACACGAAGCCAAAAAAAACCATCAACATCTTCTCTGGGTCGGTCAGTTTGCTTGGTTTCACAAGTGATTGCTCAAAATTCACAAAGTCTACAAGATATGAAGTTAATTTTTCTATCTTTGTTCAGATTTTGGTTTGAAATACCCAAACTAGGGTTGACTATATATGAATAGTAAATGTAAAACCCAATGCGATAATTGTTGTCAGGTAGAAACATGATTTCTAGTGTGGGTTTGTGTGTTAATGATGTAAAAAAGATAAAGTGGTCTGTGGGGATAACTTGATTGGTAATTAAGGATGAACTGAGTCCATGAGGGTAGTCCATGAGCCGTGGAATGGTTCATAGGTCATGGATAGCACTCATGGAACTCAGTGTATCAACCTGTGATTTTACCTGAGATTCACGAGGAGTATCCATGGGTCATGGAATGGTTCACAACTCATGGACCCCTCCAGTTCTTCAACAATATGCAAATTTTGCTTTGTGTTTCATTGCTTTGTGTACTAGTACTCTAACCCACAAGTACTATGCCTCCTAAAGGAACCCTAAAAAAGGCAGAGCAGCCACACTATTAGAAAGGAAAGAGGGGGCTCGCAAATTCCAATCTAGATTTCAGGATGAGCTCTCAAAATCAGATAGAAGTGGGTCTGAAAAAGTGTATAAGGTCGAGCCTGATGCAGACATTGTACCTCCGACCACGAGGCAAGGAGTTAAGAAGCAGGCTGCAGGTCAAGTTGCACACAGGCTGAACCTCTGGCTAAGACACAGGCACGTGCCACCTCTCTCCAGTCTAAAGAGGTAGAGGGATCATCAGATACTGGCAATAGAAATAGGTCCAAGGGATAGGCCTCATCGGATACTAGCACTGGAAATGGGTCCTACTCTGATGATTCTGATTCAAGCACGGGGGAGAAGAGTTCTACTAACATATTAGCTGACAGAAGAAAGGTTGAGGCAGATAGGGCTCAAACTACCTAAATTCATGACAATTGAAGGTGGTGTGTTCCGGATATGCAAAGGTAGGAGTGGGCATAAATGCCAAAAAGCCAAAAAGATGAACCGAATTAATTCAGTTTTTTGGTGTCAGTTCTTCAATTTGTTTATGGTTTTTTTTCAAAAGTTTTGTTCTTTATTTCAGTGTTTGGTGTAAGGGTCTCAGTTCTTTGGTGCACCAAAGAACCGAACTTTTATAAAAAGATTTTAAATAATATTTTGTATTACATTTATTTATATTTGACCCAAATATTTTAAAACCCAAGCCCATCAGATTTTGCCCTAAACCCAAGCCTCTTTTCTCTTACTTCCACTCTCGGCCTCTCATAAACCCAAGCCTCTCACTGTCACTTAGAACTCTCTGGCCAAGTAGATACCTGAAGCAAATTGAAGATTTCATTAATATGATCGTTTGCTCTTCTCTTAGTTCCATTTTATAGATTAGTCATTCCCAACTATATGTTAAATTAGCATTTTGAATTTTGTAATTGATAGGTCTGAGAAATTAGCCTCTACCACCTCCTAATTTTGAAATAAAATATGTTGTTTGTGGAGGAAATTTTCCTTTGTTAGCTGCTTGGAGTGAGAGTTTTTTATTAATAGTGTGACAGATATTGAAACATTTGACAGTTTTGGGTGTCTTTGGATGCTACATGTAAATTTGTAATTGTACTGCCAAGAAAATGTTACTAAAAAATGTAACTGTATTATGCTTAAGTCACGTTTTGGCATTGTTGCAGTGCTGCCTACTAAATGTTTTTTAAGTGGCTCTTATATTTTGATAATTTAGTCCTCATTTTATTTCTTTCTTGCATAAAAAAACTATTTTAAGAACACTGAATTAAACCAAATTAGTTTGGTTTGGTATTCGGTGCACACTTTTCCTAAATCAAATATCAAAGAACCAAACCAAAGTTTGATAAAACTAAACTGAAGATCCAAAAGACCACCCATATGCAAAGGATATGTGACAGAGACGGGGCTCTAATTGATAAAGGGTTGATAAAGAGAAGGATTTTTAAAGAGACACACATTTGAACATCAGACTTGGCCAAAATTCTAGAAATACATGCTACATTTAGTTGGTATAGGTTTTGTTTGATGGGTGAGCCATCAGGCAACTACTATCCAAAGTTGGTCTGTGAGTTCTATGCATCATATGTCACTTCAGTGCAACAAATTACTCCCCAGAGACAGTGGACAAGGGACTAACCTCCACTAGCCAGTTTACTAGTATGGGGTAGGATCGTTGATATCTTCGAGCACATGATTTAGTGTTTCTTGTTTGGTACTGAGTATGAGCTTCTAGTAAATATGAAGGAATTTAACCATCACATGAGGATATTGAAATACCACAATAAAATGAAAGATCAAGCAAAGAAAGGTGACTTGTTGAGATGGGTTGCCGGTTACATTGCTGAGAGAGGTGTCAATGCTGTTGGGTTGGTGTCACGACCCGATTTCTCAAGTCATGATGGCACCTACAATCCCCAGTAGGCGAACCAATTCCCGTAGCCCAGAACGGTTAGTAATGGGCTACTACCTAACCAAAATGCACCAGCAAGCAGAAATAAGCAAAAGCAAAACTCGAATATAAATACATAAAGGAAACTACACCAACCCCAAGACTTGGTATCAATAGTACAGAAGCTTCTAATAGGATACAAGTGCTAGTAGTAACAAAATACAACATAAATTGCCTCCGAAAGTACAAGGAGCAACAGTACAACAGATGAGATATAGACAAGTCCCGACCGTCAGGTGCTCACCCTAGTCTCAAAGATCCAAAAGCTGCACGAGTCTCCAACGTGATCAACGGCGAAAGCTCAACTAATATCTGCACAAAAAAGTGCAGAAGTTTAGTATGAGCACCAAAACCACGGGTACTCAGTAGGTATCATAGGCCGACTGAGCGCATATAAGATATAAAAGCAGTAAGTAACAGATAGCAAGAGAGCAGTCACTGAGGCAATAAGCAAGGCACAAGGAGCTAGCACAAATCATCCATAACCAAGAGCTTCAAGTAACACATGCTAGCACAGAGATATAATTACACAGAATCACAGGTGAAGGAAAGGAGATCGCACCTGGAGTCCTTGCACAACAATATAAGTAAGTAGAGAGAGAGTTGAGAAAATAGCGGTATACCGGTAACCTCAAGTGGAAGGAAAAGACAGAGAGCAGTCTAACATACTCAAATTGGAATCAACCAGTATAAGGAAATCATAACACCAATCCAATCATATGATAGCATAACCAGGGAATCACCTCACAAGTACAACCCTAGGATGAAATAACTAGGCCACAATAATCGAGAGATACCACTCAGCTTCCCACAAGAATAGAACTAGAGTCTCACACTCTGCTCAGAAGGCCACACAAAAGTGCCTCAATAAGATAGGACTCTAAAGCCCTCTCGATAGTAAAAAATCCCACAACCAAAGCCTCAACATGCTAGCCATCACTAATATTTCAAGAACCGGGTGCCAAAACAAGCTCTAAGTAAAAACAGGAGTAAATATAGCCTACCTACAGTCCCAACGGCCGCCCATACAACCGAGGAACACAATCAAATAAACAAACCCTCCGGCATCCCATACTACCGGAGCGTACACTGAACACACAACAAACAAGGGTGGAATCCAATGCATGATATGATATGATGTTAAATAGAACCTCTGTATGTACCTCCTCCGGTGCCAATCAGGCCCAGCAAACAGGTTCTATGGAAGGACTAAGCCTGTATACCTCTACTCCACCGTATACCTTTTCCTCCGGCGCATGCAACCCGAAGCCCCAGGCCCAGAGCGTCAAGGTCCATGGAGGTCCCCGACCCCATACTAAAACTCAGTATCAAGATATGTCATCCGAAAGCAAGTCCGGGATCAAGATAGAGACCCAGTCTCAAGTATGCATGCCCAGACCCCGCCCAGGACTAAAGTAGTAGAAAATTCCTCAAAAACCCCTCCAAGGGTGCCCGGGCGTAACCGGGTCTAAAACTGTAGTAAATCAAGTCTAGTGCTCCGCCCGGCAGAGACTAGTATCAGTAATAAAATCAAGTCTGGTGCTCTGCCCCGCAGAGACCAGTATCAGTAATAAAATCAAGTCTGGTGCTCTGCCCAGCAGAGACTAGTACCAGTAATAAAATCAGTGCGAAAACATCCAAAAATCCTCTTTTATATCAACAACAGTACTAAAAATGGCCCCCCCGGGCCATGCAAATTTAGGTAAACTGTCAGTAGTGGCTCACAGCCAAAACTGTAGTAAAACATGCAGGGGAAATCCTTTTTCATGGATGATATGCTCGCACACAAATATAAAAGTAGCCCAACGGCTCACAACAATTCCTATTAGCCCTGCACAGGCCCAATAGCTACTCAGCAGACATAACCAGCCTAAAAGGATAATCTCTATGTCCGGGACTCACGGACATTCCCAAATAGCCCACCATCTATGTTCCAGAGTCAATACAAGGCCACCCAGGACCATAAAGGTAATATAAATTACTACGCGAATACTACAAACAACGTATGAAATAGACAGACGAAAGGCAGACAAGGTCTGGGGCACCAACCTATAACAACCCATCCAAAGGCTAATTAATGCGGTTATAGCCTATATACGCAGAGTCTAGATAGGGGAAAACCATAACCTGCCTGTCATCTGATGACTAGCTGCGGGAACGGCATCGTCCAGACTCGAACAGCTCCAGGAAGCTCTGAATCACACAAAACAAATACTTTCAACTGAAGCCCCAAAGGCGTCTCTATGAAGCCTGACCAACCAAGGTAATGGAACAATTGCTAGAATCGACAAGGCTGCAAGAACGAGCTATAGCCAATTGATAAGGTGTTAATGTCACACTCGCTACCAGCCAAATCCAAAGCATAAAAATGAGGCCAATAACAATAACAAATGGCAGCTAAATCTAACAACAATACGTTAACCACATCTCCAAGGAGCGACGAGCTCCCGAGGCACTATTTCAAGGCATACTTCACGTTTGTCCAATCCAATCACTATCATATGTGATCCCAAAAAGAATCGCACAATTTCCCAATCCCTCCAGCACCTTACCATAACAAGAACACCACAACAATAACCAAACATAACAAGATAAAGGGGTTGTCCAAAGCCACAAATCCAAAATACCACTTCGTGGCTCAGAAATCCATAAAACAATACTAGAACATATAAAAATGAAGGAGGGTCGTAGGGGAGAGATTTCCTTGACAAAAATATTCAATATCCCAAGATTAACGACCTGCCTCCTTTCAAGAACAACAAACAGATCCAAAATCAACAAGAAACTACTACAAGATATCGGCAACAACAACTTTTCATAACTAGAAGCTTAAAATCTTGATCCAACAAATAGATAAGTATACGGGATCCATACCTCACCAAAATAACTCCATAGATACTGCCAAATACTCAAAAAATACCTTCTATCTCGCTGCATCAACACCCATAAAGATACGCCATGAAATCGACGGGACAAACTACACCAAAATGACGAGCTCGCGACGTAGAGAAATTTCCGTTAAACTTCCGAATTGAAAGGATCAAAGTCCATGGATTATTTATGAACTCTCCCTCTGATTTTCTAAGAATTTTGGGTGAAAAAAATGAGTTAAAACAAAGGAGAAATCAGCTTTTATAAGCTGAACCGACTTAGGATGTAGGCCCCACCTTGACGTTCTGCTTGTGCAGTCTTACGAAAATATGAATATCTCTCTATTCTGAAGTCGTATGGATGAACGGTTTAGTGAGTTGGAAACTAGACTCATAGACCTTAGATTTGGCATATTGGGGGCCCACTAACTCTTTCTATATAGGGAGAAACACCCCAATACATGTAACCCAAATTTGAAGAGAATTCCTTAAAGGAATTTACAATAACTTTTTCCGACTTTTGTTTTGCAACTTGCTTGACTTCAAAACTTATCATACAACCATTTTGCCATTAAAATACCTCATAAAACATCCTTATTAGTATATTATACACTATTAGTCTTACCCCAAAGGCACGGGTTACTATAAACCTTCCTAATGGGCGAGGTGTTACACGAGGCATTTCTTTAATTCGAACTTTCGAGTAAGGAATTCCTTTGACCTAGAACCTTGGTTTAATTCTTTGATATTACCAAGAATGTTGACGGAAGTCAACGATTTCCAAAGTTGAAGCTCTAAAACAAGGAACGGCCATAAAGACCAAACAAATGGCCCGGGCACTGAACTAACGGTCCCGACAAGTCATAAATGACTTGGGCCACTACAAGTAAGCTCTAATGGTACAAGAAAGGCAAAAATGTGTAAATGACCAGAAGGGTCATTATAGTTGGTGGGATAGCTGAGATAAAGAAGGAGTCACTGAATTTTGCAAGGAAGTTCTGGTAGGCGATTGTGCGGACTCGACTTTGTCCTATACAAGCTGATATCACACTCACTCCAGATTGAGCAGTTCTGGTGGCTAGCATTATGGCAGGGTATGACATAAATATTCTTTGGTACATTATTGATGTGATCCATAAGAGGGCATTTAGATATAGTACTAGCATTCTCTTTACATGCTTGGTTCACCGACTGTGCATCAATTATGGTGTCTCAATATTTCCAGGTGTCGACCACCCAATAGTGGTGACACAGATTTAGTATGTTTGTCTGATTAAAGATGACACAAATCTGGTTGCCCAAAGAAGAGCCCAACTATCTACTTCATCAGGAGATTCTTTGTTTGAGGGGCCAGTTAAGATGGGTGATCATGTTGACACCCCAACATAGGTTCTTGATAGAGGTTCCACTAAGCAGAGTACAAAGGTTTTAGCTCTTGAGACTAGTGTTGCAACAGTGGGTACAACAGTTTCGACTATGACATCTTTGACGTCTAGACCTTCAACATCCATTTCTCCTATGCTTCCGTGCCCTTCCACTTTTGGTATGGTCACTGTAGCTTATTATTTTCCACAACAGTTGGTTCCGTGATAGGCTCAGACAAAGTCATAGTTGTGCCAGTTGGTGCAACAGTTGAAACTATGGGTCCAGATATTTATCGCGGCCACAGAGGAAAGAGTTGGGGAAAGAGTAAGAGCATCCATGGATGGATTTGTCTGAGAGATACATGGATGGATTGATGGTTTTTTAGCATAGAGTGAATGATCGATTGAGAGAGGTGCAGAGCCCAGACTTAGGAGGATTATAGGAGGAGACGACATAACTTAGGGAAGAGGTTGGTTCATTAGCCTCTATCCACACCCCCATTATACCACCTATTCTTATGACTATGCCAACCACACCCCCACTATTTGTGACCTATTTGCAGATGATAAGCAGCTGAGTGTTAACGAGAAGAGAGAATATAGTGAGGATTCTTATGATATGGGCGTTGAGCTTAGGAGAGAGTGAAAGAGATAAAGTCATGACCTTGATGGCCATGGTGATGTTTTTGGATGAGGCCAGAGTATGTGAGGAGGCAGACCTTCATAGAGCTTGAGGAGAGTCCACTAGTTCAGCACCGGTTGTTGGAGGTGCCATGCCTGCTGCTATTGATATTCCTAATGATACTAACACTGGTAGGGTGCCACCTGTGGTACATACCATTCTCGATTCATTGAGTGCGATAGACACCATTGATGCCACTATTTTTGACACTACAACTGCTTCTACAGCCCGTACTAGCTCACCAAACTCATGCGCCTAGGGCACCATAGGTATGTGTCTTCCTCTAATTTGTACTTCATGTTTGATGCATTGGGAATAACGCACACTTTCTTGATGGGCTTGTATTTTGAACCTGTTTTTTTATTGTTGTGTTTCTTTTCCCTCGGGTGTTCTATCTAGCAAAACCATTATGTTTAGGAGTTGTTTTATTTTGTGTTTTATGTGTTTGTGAGAGAAATATTGGAACACTTAGTGCAATCTATTATGGCAAGAAAACTGATTTTTAAGTTGATTTTGAAAAATGGAGACCCCTTCAAATTTTGTGTGACATGTTATCTGCTTTGATAGATTGACCATTATGAATTTGTACATAACATTATGTATATGGATGTGGTGATTGTTGCTTAAGCTAGGGTATGAACTTGATAGTTAGTGATTGATAGTGTAACTCTGTGCCAAGTGTGTGTGAGCCTGCTTCCGTATCATTCTTACTTTGTGTGTGCAATCCAAAACTTGCTCGGTTAGTCTTTTTTAGGTTGGAGGATAGTTGGTTAGAAAAGGATCATATTTTGATACTTTGTTACCCAAAATGGAGTTTTAGCCGATAAATATCTTAAGACTTGAAATTTGTATCAATGTTGAGTTGTACATAATTTCATACATTCTATTGTTAAATAAAGGATTGTTTTTCCACAAGCGGCATCGTATGGAAGGTAATTTAATTGCCTTAGGAAGTGTGGCCTATGGACACAAATTGAGGGTAAAGTTATTGATTCATGAGGCTTGTATCCTATGTTTATGTGTTGAATATAGTATTTTATATATTTATTGCATTTGTACCTTTTCGTTATTTCTTTGATTATGCATGCATATTCATTCACATGGATCACAGATTGGTTCTATGGAATCCCGAGATTAATTTTGGGTACTTGATATTGTGTGATGTTGAGGTCTTTCCTGGTGATATGTGTCCGAGGTATAAAGATGACGGATGAGTCAGAGGTAAAATGTCAGATGGATTATGGACCTTGCAAGTCAACTAATGTCCCACCTCACAGCATGCCACTGTGGAGGGGGTGAATATGTCATGCCCCGAGACTAACCCTAGACATAACACGGGACCTGGGACCACAAGTACCCTAAGTTAACCCTTGGTCATAGCATAACTTGAGCATACATGAAGAGTTAAAGCGGAAGCATAACTAGTAGAAATAGGCAACCATGTCTATATAAGATAAAGGTCTAAGAATATCGAATCTGAAATACAAAATACAAGTATAGATATGTCTGAAGCCTTTAAACTGACATAAAGAGTTGTTGGGATAAGACCCCAGCTAACTCAAAAATCCGAAGGAAAGACATAAAAGTAACAAGCATAGCCCTCGAATGATGAGGACTCACTAATAGAATCTGGATAACTGGCAATGCCTAGCCACGAACCTGAGAGAATGAGCCTGAATCTGCATCATAAATAAGATGTAGCGCGAGATATGCATCAGTACTATAGGATGTATTGAGTATTTGAGACATGCATGAATATGGTTAAAACGTGCTTAAAACATAGATAAAACTGAGTTTATGCATAATAAGTAAAATCATAAGAAATATCATACTTTAAGCCTAAGGTAAGAAATAACATAACATAAGGCTTAAAAACAGTCATACGGGAGTTTCTATTAACCAACATAAACCATGATGAACTAGATGGAGTCCAATGTCATACACCCACATCGAAAAAGGTTATCCTAACTGGTTAAGATTAGAACCTTATCATAATAGGATCCTGTCATAAGCCAGAGAGGGCAACCTATGGTGGTAACATTGTTTTGGATTTGGGTTATCTGGAACCCTCATCGCTCGGTACTAAATACTGATAACGCCCAAACTACACCTCTAATTAGGAAGCGTAAGCGGTCGTAGTCAAATATAGAACCCAACAAAGGTTGGGGTCGATCCCACAGGGAATAAGGTGAAAGTTAAGTCTTTAGTGAAGTAGATGACTAATCGTCAATAGTTTCCGGTAAATAAAGGGGGGGGGTTTGTGTGATCAATTCGTGAACCAAAAACAAACAATAATGTAGGAGAAATAATCAGTAGGAGAATGAACTAGGGAAGTGTTTACCATGGCGTTGGTAACAATGTCGATTCTAAGCTTAACCGGGTGCTTTCTATATGTGTGTCACGATGTGATTGAATTAATGGTATCGTCTAAACGTTTCTCAACCAAATAGACAAATTTACTTTTCAATTCTCTCGAACTTGAAAAGGTGTGCTTTTAGATTTCAATCCTAAACATCAAGTAGATTAATCTAGTTACAGCATTAATCATAAGACGAGAGTTAGTAGTCTCGAATCCTCTTCGTTAATCAAGTTTCCCGGTTTTAATCTCTTTACTCAAGCAAATTAAACCTAGGCATGTTCTAATGTTTGCAACCACTAGAAAACGTTAAATAATGAATGATTAACAACGTGACAACATATATATTGAACCCGTTGCTACCCGGAATCTATATTGCTACTTTAGCCATGGCTCCCACAACCCTAGTTGTGGGAGGTTTAGTTAATCATGCTTGTAGAAGAAGAGAAGAAAATTATATTCATCATAAAGAGAAAAGATTCTTACAATATAATGAAAACAAGCTTCAATAATCCAAGAACAAGAACCAAGATCCCAAGAACGATCAAGAACACGAATTCAAGAAGTAGAAAACGTGTTTCTTGATCTCCAAGTAGACTAAACTCCTAAAATTATTTAGTAATGTATGTAAAAACTATTGGAAAAGCAATAATGTAAAATAAACCTAACATAGGGTATTTATAGGAGTCTAGGAAACCAATCCCAAAAACGTCCGGATTTCGCGTAGCGGACTGCCTAGGTGTGACGGCCAGGCTGACGGACCGTCACTGGCTTGACGAACCGTCGCCTGAGCTGTCACCCTTAGGCAGTGGTGCTGCCTTGGTGTGACAGTTTGGGTGACGGACCATCACACCCTTGACGGACCGTCGCCTGAACCGTCACTCTTATCCAGAATGCTCTTTTTCTCGTGTTTCCTTCCGTTTCCATGTTTGTCTCCATTTCCTACAAATATAACATAAAACCATCAAAAACGACGACGGTTGCTTAAAAACGTACGATTGTTCTTAGTTAAAAGGAGTCGAAAGTGCCGTAAAATGGCGGCACGTCAACACCCTCAACTTAAACGTTCGCTTGTCCTCAAGCAACATAACATAAAAGAAAACAATAATACGACTCAACTAAGAAAACAAACTCGTGTCTCTAGCAACTCATGGTCATTTAACATCTTATTCAATTAAATCAAGCTCCCTCGTAGCACTCGAATGTATGAAACACTAACTTGCAAGGATCCAAACATGTCATTCCGATATGATAGAACACTTTACATACACACGCGCAGCTATCCTAACAATCAATAGACAATACAGAAATCTTGGTGCCCTCACCGCAACGAAATCCCACACACAAGATTTGGGACTAGGTAAGCGCTCACACTCACAAACGATTTCAAACAATGCACATGCGATACCATAGGCTTGCCCTTACTATTCTATTTCAGTTCTTCAGAAAGCCGCTCAGGATCACTACAGGACTTGTTTTGGCTTGTAATGAGGCTTCAGGTGCAGGTATGATACATTTAGGGGTTAGTGACATTTAGGGGTTAGTGACTAAGCCCTCCTTGGAACCATTGACATCCTATTACCACATATTTTTACTTTGTCCATCCTTATTCACCTTTTTTATTTCCTTGTTTCTAGCTACAGATGCGGCCTCTTTATTTTGACAATTCTTTTTATTTCTTTTTCGATCTTTTTCCTCTCTTTTTTTCTTTATTTTCTTAGGCACACACCCGCCTTTTCATTCTATTCACCACCGATTTTCACTATCCTCTTCTTCTTGTCATTCACCTCTATAGTAGCCACCCTCAACTTAGGCTGATTGCCTGAGTTGAGGTGCACGATGTCCAAGGAAGGACCAGGGCCAAAATAGGGATTCAAAGTTAAACAGGAACGGTGACAGGTTATTGAAAGAACAAGGTCAATTATGGCTCAAACAGGGATCAAAGGGAGTATTTGCGTTTGGACGGTCTTATCGGTTAAGTGGACTGCACACAAAAATGGCCTGTGATCCTTTCCTAAGCAACCAAACTTCAAACTTAACAAAATAGACCGGGCAAGTTCTAGATGCATGCACAGAGTAAGAATTTATAACAATAATCTCGCATACTCTTGGCACCAAGAAACTATATCACTACCAACTATCAAACAACCGCTCGGCTTAAGCGTACTCATTCTAATCATAATCACACAATGACATTCACGGATCCAGACAGTCAATCGTTTCATCATAAGTACAAAACTAGAAAATTTTTAAAGGGGCCTCGTTTTAGTCAAGAAAATGCCATGCTCATCACCTTGCTATAGACACTAAAAAAATTTAAAATAACAACCTAAACATGCTGGTTCTACTAGATAGCACACCTGAGGGAAAAGAAACACGGCAACAAAAACCCTCGGTGGTGACTCACAGGTTTCCCCACACCCTCAACTTAGACTCCTGCATTGTCCCCAATGCATCCATATGAAAGCTAAAACTGTGAGAGAAAGGAATACCTGTGAAGTCGATATGACTCAGATTCTGGAATGAAGTTGGAGACCGCCAGGGTCTCCAAAACAGGTTTCCTCGGCAACGGCGCCACTTTTTGATAACGCCCAAACTACACCTCGAATTAATGAAGCGTAAGCGGTCGTAGTCAAATATAGAACCCAACAAGGTTGGGGTCGAATCCCACAGAGAATATGGTGAAAGTTAAGTCTTTAGTGAATTACGTAACTAGTCGTCAATAGTTTCCAGTAAATAAAGGGGGGGGGGGTTTGTGTGAACAAAAGCAATTAATAATGTGTGAGAATTAGGAATACCTGTGAAGTCGATATGACTCAGATTCTGGAATGATGTTGGAGACCGCCAGGGTCTCCAAAACAAGAGAACTCGATGGAGTGTGGCATTCCAGCTTCCTTTTTGGGCTCCATCACTAGTCGTGACAACTTCTTCGCTCTTTTTTTGCAGATTCTCTTGCGGTGTTTTCGTTTTCTTGATCTTTCACCGCTTTCCTTTACCTGCTCATTCTTTTGCGATCGCGACTTTACTCTCATAACAGCTCGGGTTTCAACACAACCCTTCTCCTCAAGATACACATCCGCATGGAATTCCTCAATTGCATTAATGACCTTGACCACCCTCATCTCGCTTGGTTGCTTCATCAATTTGGACACATCGAACTTGACAACTTCATTGTTCAGCCTGA
Organism: Jaltomata sinuosa; assembly: GCA_003996215.1. Taxonomy (NCBI): domain Eukaryota; kingdom Viridiplantae; phylum Streptophyta; class Magnoliopsida; order Solanales; family Solanaceae; genus Jaltomata; species Jaltomata sinuosa. The sequence goes on along the minus strand of QJPP01001772.1, from coordinate 413,242 downwards.
AGGTCAGTTCGTTTTTCTCCATGTCAACCAAGGCTCTTGCTGTGGCTAGCAATGGTCGTCCCAAGATTATGGGAACTTCGAAATCCACTTTGCAATCCAAGATCACAAAGTCGGCCGGGAATATAAGCTTACCAATCTTGACCAGCACATCAGATAATATTCCCACAGGTCGCTTTACCGAACGGTCAGCCATCATTACTCTTATGGACGTGGGTTTAGGAGCTCCAAAACCCAGTTGTTTATAAACAGCTAGCGGCATCAAGTTGATGCTAGCACCCAGATCACACAAGGCTTTCCCGAAGTTGAGCTTCCCAACAGTACAGGGAACAGTGAACGCACCTGGATATTCCTTCTTTTTGACCAACGATCTAGAGGAAATAGCGTCGCAGTGGTGGAGGTTGTCTTCCGGTTCAAAACTTACCGACCTCTTCTTTGTAATCAAGTCCTTCATGAACTTGGCATAACCGGGCATTTGTTCCAGCGCTTCGACCAATGGTATGTTTATTGAAATCTGCTTCAGCATGGTCATGAAGTTCAGAAACTTACCATCATCAGCTTTCTTCTTCAAACGCTGTGGGAAAGGAGGTGGTGGTCGAGGCATCATAGTTGGAAGCTTTTCAGCTTCCTTGCTTTACTCCGCGGGCTTTGGATTTTCCTCCTCTACCGCCTCTTCATCATCCGCAGCATCACCTTGAGTCTGAATTACCAGATGTGATTCCGGTAATATTTTTCCGCTTCTTGTGGTGATTGCCATACAGCTAGCGTCATTCCTTGGATGAATCGTGTCACTCGGCAAGGTACCTGTCTTCCTTTGGTTTAAAGATGCCAAGATCTGACCCACTTGCTGCTCCAATTGCTTGATTGCGGTGGAATGTGACTCTACTACCTGACTCAACGTTGATAACTCAGTCCTCATTGCCTTTACCCCAGAGTCAGTCGATTCCACCTTTAGCAGCATCTTCGCCATCATGTTCTCTAGCTTGGAAGTCCCTGCCTCATTGCCAGCTTTGTCCCGATTACCAGGTGGTACATACATCCCACCTCTATCGGTGTTATTCCTCCAGCTACCTTGATCGCGATCTCTGTAACCATCTTTCTCATAGTGGTTGTCTCTCTGGTAGTTCCGACCTTGGTTTCCCTGGCCATTGGCCTGGAAACCCCCCAAGTAATTCGCCTCCTCAGTCTCCATACCTTGGGAACCCACCGCTTATACCTTCTCCATACCTCTTGAGAACAAGTGCTTGGTCAGTAGGTCCAACTGCGTTTTCAGATGCGCCATGTCTTGGTCGCGCTCCTCCTCTTTCCTACGCTGCTCTGCTGACATACCAACGGTATAGGTGCTAGCTGCAACCTCTGAATCTCGTGTGTGCCAGACCCTGTTGGTTTTGGTGAGCCTGTCCAAAGTAGTTGTGGCCTCAACAAAGGTAAGACCCATGAATGCACCACCTGCTGCGTTGTCTAACGTCGGCTTGGTAGCCGAATTCAGTGCCCGGTAGAACGTCTGCATCAAAAAGTTATCGGTCAACTGATGGTTTGGGCATTGTGTTATCTTCTTTTTGAATCGCAACCAAGTCTCGTGCAGTGCTTCGTGCGGTTGCTGCCTAAAGTTGCTAATCTCGTCCCTCAACTGTATCATTCGAGAGGGAGGAAAGAACCTTTCTAGGAAAGCTCCTCTCAACTCTCCCCACGTTGCGATAGAGTCGGGGGTCAGCTCTGTCAACCACAATGCTGCCTCATCAGACAGAGACAACGGAAACAACCTGAGCCTGATCGCTGTCTGACTCACGCCCGGTAGTTCAAATGACTTGCATATGCGCACGAAATTCATTAGGTGCTGGTTTGGATCCTCCCCAGCGACACCTCAGAACACTCCTCTCAAGTTCAACAGCTGGATCATCATGCTAGTGATGTTGAACTTGGCTCCGGGCGGTAGCGGTGGAACGACACTGGCGCCCGTAGCGCCAGCTCCATCTAAGTCGAGATCCTCATCATTCCTTGCGATCTCATCCTGCAGACCACCAGCATTCAGATTTTATTGGGCCTGCAGTTCTGCAGCGATCCTCGCTGCCTCTAGTTGTGCGGCCATATTCCGCCTCAATGTTCTAGCAAGCTCGGGGTCGTAAGGTAAAATTTGTACCCCCGAACTTTGGGTACTTGGCATGCACAACTGTGTACCCTGTCAAAGACAAAAACAACAAATAAACGTAAAGCAGGAAATTATGACTAAGAGTCAAATAAACACACCAGACTTAATTAACAATCGTATTCCCCGGCAACGGCGCCACTTTTTGATAACGCCCAAACTACATCTCCAATTAGGAAGCGTAAGCGGTCGTAGTCAAATATAGAACCCAACAAAGGTTGGGGTCGATCCCACAGGGAATAAGGTGAAAGTTAAGTCTTTAGTGAAGTAGATGACTAATCGTCAATAGTTTCCGGTAAATAAAAGAGGGGGGGGTTTGTGTGATCAATTCCTGAACCAAAAACAAACAATAATGTAGGAGAAATAATCAGTAGGAGAATGAACTAGGGAAGTGTTTACCATGGCGTTGGTAACAATGTCGATTCTAAGCTTAACCGGGTGCTTTCTATATGTGTGTCACGATGTGATTGAATTAATGGTATCGTCTAAACGTTTCTCAACCAAATAGACAAATTTACTTTTCAATTCTCTCGAACTTGAAAGGTGTGCTTTTAGATTTTAATCCTAAACATCAAGTAGATTAATCTAGTTACAGCATTAATCATAAGACGAGAGTTGGTAGTCTCGAATCCTCGTCGTTAATCAAGTTTCTCGGTTTTAATCTCTTTACTCAAGCAAATTAAACCTAGGCATGTTCTAATGTTTGCAACCACTAGAAAACGTTAAATAATGAATGATTAACAACGTGACAACATATATATTGAACCCGTTGCTACCCAGAATCTATATTGCTACTTTAGCCATGGCTCCCACAACCCTAGTTTTGGGAGGTTTAGTTAATCATGCTTGTAGAAGAAGAGAAGAAAATTATATTCATCATAAAGAGAAAAGATTCTTACAATATAATGAAAACAAGCTTCAATAATCCAAGAACAAGAACCAAGATCCCAAGAACGATCAAGAACACGAATTCAAGAAGTAGAAAACGTGTTTCTTGATCTCCAAGTAGACTAAACTCCTAAAATTATTTAGTAATGTATGTAAAAACTATTGGAAAAGCAATAATGTAAAATAAACCTAACATAGGGTATTTATAGGAGTCTAGGAAACCAATCCCAAAAACGTCCGGATTCCGCGTAGCGGACTGCCTAAGTGTGACGGCCAGGCTGACGGACCGTCACTGGCTTGACGGACCGTCGCCTGAGCCGTCACCCTTAGGCAGTGGTGCTGCCTTGGTGTGACGGTTTGGGTGACGGACCGTCACACCCTTGACGGATCGTCGCCTGAACCGTCACTCTTATCCAGAATGCTCTTTTTCTCGTGTTTCCTTCCATTTCCATGTTTGTCTCCATTTCCTACAAATATAACATAAAACCATCAAAAACAATGACGGTTGCTTGAAAACGTACGATTGTTCTTAGTTAAAAGGAGCCAAAAGTGCCGTAAAATGGCGGCACGTCAAATACTACTCCCAAAATATACATATAGCTCATATCATACTTGTTACATATCTAATGCCAAAATTCTATTTGAAAAGCATAAGGACATATCTAATGTCATGCAAATTTAAATCATAAGTCTTAAAGCTTAGCATAGCCAAAATTCACTTTTCTTTCTAAATTCATAACTTGAAAAATTTGGCATGCAATTTCATAAAATACTTGAGATCATAATATCAATGCATGTAATTTTCCTTAAATCAAGCCATGCATGCAAAATTTAGCTAGGGTTAGCCTTCAAATCATGAGATAAATAGTCATTTGCAAAAACTCATATGAATTATGAAATTGAACTTAGAATTTATTGAAGAATCATAAGAAAACACTTAATAGAAAAGGCCATGAAAATTGGGTATGAACCCTAACTTGAAATTCATAAATTTAATTTAGAAGAATTGGGGTTTTGGGAATATGGGCGAAAGAAATCCCTCATTGAATATCCATATACCTGATTTGAAGCCAGCCCAACTAAGAATAAGAAGAATGGAGACTTGGAATTGAATCCCTTGCTATGGAGATAGAAACTTGGAGTTGATGAAGTTCTTTCCTCTTTTTGGGAGGTGAATGAGGAGTAATAAAGGACTTAGAATAATTAGGGTTGAAATTCTCCTAAAAGTGGCCAAAATGACCTCACTTAAGAGTTAAAAGGGTGGGTAGTTACCAAAATAACCCAGGAATTTAATTTAGAAAAAAGCTGTTAAAATTTATGGATTCAGGGATCATGGGTGCAATCCATGAGCCGTAGACTAAACCATGACTCGTGGTTTCCACTCGTGGTTCCTGGACTAAAAGCTCAGCTGCATATCAGGTTCCATGAGTGAATAGGATGGTCTGTAGAATGAACTACGGTATGTCGAACCCACTCGTGGTTCCTCGGGAAACAGATAGACCTCATATAAAGTTCCACGAGTGAACAGTATGGTCCGTATAACAAACTACAGTTCATAGACCCACTCATGGTTCTCAGATCAGAAACTGCACCTGCTAAATACAAACCACGATTTCATTCCATGGCTCATGGTTCAAACTATTGCCCGTGGTTTGGACTCGTAATTCCTGGAAATCTAATTTTTTTAGAGATTCTAAGTTTAAAAGCTGAATTAAATTCCGGGGTGTTATGATGTCTCTCCCTTAGGATTATTCATCCTTGAATGAAGACTAAGCAAGGAAAAACTGGAGAGAAAAAGTCCAACCAACCAACAAAACATGAAAGCTAAAGAACAAACATGTAAACTGGCTTTTTATCACAAAACATGACTGAACTAACTTTGGGAAATATGAATGCATGCTAGGATCATGAGAAAAGATGCTGGATTAGGATCGGAGGGACAAACTAAGGAGGAAACTATTACCTCAAGCTAAAACTGAATTGGAAGGAAAAAGATGAGGGTAATTGGCTTTCATGACAGCTTCTGCTTCCCAAGTAGCTCCCTCAACTAGCTGATTTATCCAAAGGACCTTTACTAAAACAACTTCTTTGTTTCTCAACCTCTGAATCTTACGATCAAGAATCTCCACGGGAACTTCCTCATAAGTAAGGCTATCATTCACACTCACATTCTCCAAAGGAATAGTCAAGGTCAGATCACCAACACACTTTTTCAATAAGGAAACATGGAAAATTGGATGAACCGATTCTAAATTCGTTGGCAACTTCAACTCATAAGCAACACTACCAACTCTCCTCAGAATGTGACCATTTCGAAATCAAGAATTTTTTTTAGTTCAATATTTGTTGGAATTGACACTTTAGATCCAGATAGATCGTATCTTGTAAATTTGTAATTCTTTCTTTTTATAGGGAGCTACATAACAAGGAATAAGTTTCCCTTTCTTACCAAACCTCATCACACCCTTCATGGGTGACATCTTCAGAAACACCCAATCATCAACCTTAAACTCCAACTCTCTTCTCCTCACATCTGCATATGATTTCTGTCAACTCTAAGCAGTCTTCAACCTTTCTGTAATAATCTGAACCTTCTCCATAGTCTCATGAACTGAATCTGGACCAATAAAAGCTGCCTCATCAACCTTAAACCAACTAATAGGAGATCTACACCTCCGCCCATAAGGTACCTCATAAGGAGCCATCTGGATGCTAGAATGAAAGTTTTTGTTGTAGGCAAACTCGATAAGAGGTAAGTGATCATCCCAATTACCTTTGAAATAAATTACACAGTCTCTCAACATATCCTCCAAATTCTGAATAGTACACTCTGCCTGTCCATCTGTCTGTGGTTGAAAAGCTATGCTAAGCTTAACCTGATTACCAAGACCCTTCTGAAATGACCTCCAAAACTGGGATTTAAACTGCGTACCCCTATCTGAAATGATAGACAATGGAACACCATGCAATCTGACTATCTCATGAATGTAGAGTCTATCGTAATTCTCAGTTGAATCTGTAGTCTTGATAGCCAAGAAATGGGCTGATTTAGTCATTCTGTTGACGATCACCCATATATAATCATGTTGCCTACGGGTACGAGGCAAGACTGTAATGAAATCCATATTGATTTCTTCCCACTTCCAAATACAAAGATCAATATATTGATTCATACCACTCGATCGCTGATGCTTTACCTTCACTTGCTGACAGTTGGGATACTTAGCCACAAAACCTTCTATGTCCCTCTTCATGCCATTCCACCAATAGACTTCCCGTAGGTCACGGTACATCTTAGTGGCACCGGGGTGATATTGAAGCACACCATCTCCCCCTTGTCAAAATCCGCTGTCTCAACCAATCTATGTCAAGAACACATAATTGACCCTGATATCGAAGCACACCATCTCCCCCTTGGGAGAAAACCTCTACCCTTTGCTGATGGATTACACCCTTCAATTGGTGCAAAATAGGATCACTGTCTTGCTTTTTCTTCATTTCAGCTACCAAGGATGATTCAGAATTGTTCTGAATGATGACAACACATTCTGTCAAATCCATAAGGCAAACTCCTAACCAAGCAAGTCGATGAAAATTCTTGGCTAATTCCTTCTTTCCATCCTCTACCGAAGACACACTACCCATAGACAACCTACTAAGTGCATTCGCCACAACATTAGCCTTACCCAGATGGTAAAGTACACTCATATCATAATCCTTAAGAAGCTCAAGTCATCTCCTCTGACGAAGATTCAATTCCTTTTGAGTGAACACATACTGAAGACTCTTGTGATCGGTGAATACATCCACATGAACACCATCCAAGTAGTATTTCCAAATCTTCAAAGAAAAAACCACAGCCGCTAACTCAAGATCATGAGTAGGGTAGTTCTTATCATGAATCTTAAGCTTTCTAGAAGCATAAGCAATAACCTTACAACATTGCATCAACACACAACCCAAACCAATTCTAGAAGCATCACAATACACCACAAAGTCATCTAGGCCCTCAGGTAGAGCCAAAACTAGAGTTGTCATCAGCCTAGTCTTCAATTCCTGAAAGTTCTTCTCACATAGATCAGACCACTGAAATTTTACCTTCTTACGAGCCAACAAAGTCAATGGGGAAGCTATGGAAGAAAACCCTTCCATAAATCACCTGTAGTAACCAGCCAAACCCAAAAAGCTCCTAATATCAAACGGGGAAGTGGGTCTAGTCCAGTTCTTTACTGCCTCTATTTTCTGCGAATCAACTCGAATACCATCTCTAGTTACAACATGACCCAGAAAAGCAACAGACTGTATCCAAAACTCACACTTACTAAAATTAGCAAATAGCTATCGATCCTTGAGAGTTTGCAACACAACTCTCAAATGGTCCGCATGCTCCTCCTTACTACGAGAATAGATAAGAATATCATAAATGAAAATAATAATAAACATATCTAAATAGTGTTTGGACACACGGTTCATCAAATCCATAAAAGCTGTAGGAGCATTTGTTAGTCCAAAAGACATAACCACAAATTCATAATGACCATACCGAGTTCTGAAGGCTGTCTTAGGAATTTCACACTCTCTAACCCTGAGCTGATGATAACCGAATCTAAGGTTGATCTTAGAGAATTAACTGGCACCCTAAAGCTGATCAAACAAGTCATCAATCCTAGGAATGGGATACTTATTCTTGATTGTGACCTTTTTTAATTGATGGTAGTCGATACACATTCTGAGAGAACCATTTTTTTTAACACGAATAGAACTGGAGCACCTCATGGAGAGATACAAGGCCTGATAAAATCCTTATCAAGAAGGTCCTTCAACTTCTCTTTCAATTCCTTAAGTTTTGATGGAGTCATTCTATAAGGAAGAATAGAGATAGGATGCGTATCTAGAAGAAGATCTATTCTAAAGTCGATCTCCCACTGGGGAGGGACTCTAGGTAAATCCTCGGGAAACACTTCAGGAAACTCATTCACAATAGGAATTGACTGGAGAGATAGGGTCTCGGACTCTGTGTACATAATCCAAACTATATGATAGACATAACCCTTAGAAATCATCTTCCTAGCCTTGAGATAAGATATGAAATGTTCCTTTAAGGATGGAGGACTACCTTACCACTCTAAGATAGTTTCATGTGGAAACTTGAAACTAACAACTCGAGTACAACAATCAACAAAGGTATAGCATGCATACAACCAATCCATACCAAGAATGAAATTAAAATCAATCATCTCCAACTCTACTAGATCTGCTGAAGTGACTCTACGAAGGATTGAGATAGGGCAATTTCAATAAATTGTTTTAGCTAGGACTGACTCACCAACAGGAGTAGAAACACAAAAGGGTTCTAAGAGTTGATCAGGACTAATTTCAAACTTTAAAGAAACATAAGGAGTCACAAAAAATAGGGAGGCACTGGGGTCCAATAAATCATACATATCGAGAGATAAGACTTTCAACATACCAGTAACAATGTCTGGGGATGGCATAAAGGTGATTCTGGTGCTGACCACTAAAACTAGAAGCACTACCCTGCTGGGTCGGTTGACCTCCTGGGGCTGCTGAGGTAGACTGAGTCCTGCTACTTCCCTATCCCTTTTTAGCTGAAGGACAATCCTTAATCTTGTGTCCAACCTGACCATACCCAAAGCATCAACCTGAACCAGCTAAACACTCACCAAGGTGACTTTTACCATATTTGTTGCAAAATAGGTAAGGAGTCCTCCTTGCAATACTCCCATGCAAATAAGAACCTGATCCTTTACCTATCTGATCATGATGAGGCCTTGGGGCCTAAGTAGGAGCACTAGATGAAGAATGAATGAGTCTTGATGACTTCTTCTGAAATAAAGAGCGGTGTCCACCTCTGGACCTCTGATAGCTAAAACCCGAACCCTCTGATCTGGCCTTCTTGTTCTGTCTTGCCATTTCCCTCAACTTATCTCCCTCAATTTGGTGAGCATGAGTCATAAGTCTAGAAATATCCATGTCACCCAAAAACATAGCATATCTATACTCATTCTTCACAAAATCAGACACCCAATAAATGAACTTGCTCATCTGATCCCTCGGATCAACCACCATAGAAGGAGCATACCTAGAGAGCTGAGTGAACCTCAAATTCATGAACTGTTCGGCCTTAGCCTCCCTCAACTCCCTAGAGAAGAACCGATCAAGAAAATCCCTCTCAAAGCACTCCCAAGTCATAGGGACCACATCCCGGGCCCTAGCATCCTTCCACTGAGTGTACCAAATATGAGCCACATCCTTAAGCTTGTCATGCCCCTAGGCTACCCCCTAGACGTAACATGGGATTCAGAACTACAAGTGCCCCAAGTTAACCCGTGGTCATAGCATAATATAGGCATACACGAGGAAACATAGTGGAAGCATAAATAGAAATCTAGGCAACCCAATCCATAAATGATGAAGTCAATAAGAAATGTAATCCAAAAAGGGAGACTCGAATACTGTCTATGTCTAAAAAGCCTCTACATGACACAAGGAGTTGCTAGGACAAGACCCTAGATAATTTAAAGTACAAAAGTGAATAACCATACAAAATACTAAGATCATAACTAGCCCTCGAATAATGAGGACTCACCAACACTAACTGGAATTCCCTACAGTCTTTGGCCACGTGCTTGAGGGAGGGAACTTGAGTCTGCATCATAAAGAGGATGCAACGCAAATATGTGTCAGTACTATAGGATGTACCGAGTATATGAGATATGCATGTGATATGATGAAATATACTTGGAAGCATGCTTAAAACTGAGATCATGCATAATTTGTGATAAAACATGCTTAAATTATCCTTGAAGCTGAAATCATGGTGTAATAGTAAAATCTATTATATAATCACTCAATGCAATATCATAAGCTAAAAACATAATCATAAGTAGTAAGTCTGAAATCTGAAAGCAAAGAGTCAATACATTTTTAAAGCATAAACTATTTCTGTGGGAGGTTCTTTAACCGACATAGACCATGTGAGCTACATGGAATTCAATGTATCTGCCCCATCGAGAGGACCCAATATACCTTGCCAGGGTATAAAGGCATTACTGTGGCGTGATCACTAAAATTAATGACCAACAAAGGGGACTTAAGACCTACGGGGGGACGTAGTTCTGGGACCTTTTTAGGTACTCTCACCCTGTCCAACTCGGTGCTAATACTACTCCCAAAAGATACATATAGCTCATATAATACTGGGCATATCTGATGCCAAAACTGTTCATAACCAATGACATATCTGATGCCAACGCTGTTCATAAAGCATAGGGACATATCTGATGTCCAAAACTGTTCATAAAGCATAGGGACATATCTGATGACAAAACTATTTGAAAAGAATAAAGACATATCTGATGTCATGCAATATAAAGTCATGAGTCTTTAGAGCTTAGCATAGCCATAGTTCAAAATACACTTTCTTTTCTAAAATCATACTTGAAGAATTAGGCATGCAATTTCATAAATACATAAAGGCTATGATATCTAATCATGCCAATTTCCTCTTGAAAACATGCAAATTCATAGTTTCATGCTAGAAATTACCTTTCATGCTTGGGATTTTAAAACCAATAGAGAATAATGATCAAATCATGAATATTCAATAAGAAACCATGAATTTAAGCATAGAAACTGATTTCATAAACTTTCCCCAATTTTAGTTCAAAACCCTAATTTCATAAGTTCATACTTCAACATAAGAATTGGGGATTTTGGGCACAAGGTTGAAAGGAACCCATTGTTAAAGACCTACATATCTGAATTGAAGCTTTCCTAACTTAGAACTTGGGGATGGAGACTTGAAGATGGAACTTTAGCTTGAATCTTGGAGAATGGAGACCCTTTTCTTCTCTTGGAACTTGATTGAGAAAATGAAAGAGAACTTAGGCTAAGTGGGAATAAAACCCCTTCTAATTTGCCCAAAATGACTTAACTTAGGAGTTAAAAGAGTGAAAATTTACCAAAATACCCTGGAAAAAGAATTTAAAGACTTCAAATTTTTTTGTCAAAGGCTTCCACGGACACAAATCACGGCCCGTGGAATGAATCACGGTCTGTGGGATGGAAGTTGTGGTTCCAAGAGACTTTTCAAGGCTCTAGACTGATTTTCACGAGTTGGTTTCATGACCCGTGGAAACTTTCATGACCCGTGGAACCTTCTCGTGATTTTCAGGTAAAAACGTATTTCCACGAGTTAGTTTCACGACTCGTGGAAACTTCCACGACCCGTGGAACCTTCTCGTGGTTGCTGTCTGTCATTTTGACAGACAGACGCCCTTTAGTAAAACACTGATAACTTTTTGCTATGAACTTGGATTAATGAGCGGTTGCTGGAGTTGGAAAGAAGATTCAAAGACATTTAATTTTGTGGGTACTAGGCCACCTAACTATTTATATTTTAGGAGTTATGATCATTTGAAGTTGACCCTTGAAAAATCCTATACTAAAACTCAATCGGTAAGGAAGCTTTCAACTCAACTTTGAGCTAGAGGTTCTTTATGACCCTAATTCATATCTAATACACCTTTCAAACTTCAGAATAAGTCTTAATACTTAGATACATAGAAAATTTATCTAGTTTGGGTCTAACAACACATGAAGAATGGTTCAGATTTGGCTTAAAATTTTTGGTGTGTTATAATATCTCCCCCTTGGGATCATTCATCCTCGAATGAAGACTTCTAAGTTGTGAGTGGAGGGGGAAAGGGGTGAAATCCCATCAACTAAGTTTTAAAAGCTGAAGTATTTACATGATAACTGATCTCTGACTGAATTATAAACTGAGCTGAATTCATGAGGCATGTAAGCATACTGAGGGCATGAGAACAACTGATGGTGTATGAAACTGAATGACTAACATGATAACTGATCTGGATTAAGAGTAATGTCTCAGCTAAAACCCATAAGGAACGAGTGCATTCTTAGAAATCATAACTAACTAAAAAGGACGTCAAACTGAGAGAGGTAACTATACAAGGAAACCATTCTATTTTAAATTGAACTTACTACCTTGGACTAAACTGAATGTAGGGCCTTACAACCTTAGGAATGATTATCGATAGGTCTGAACTGATCTGATATGAGGAGTCTAGTATTCTTGCAAGCTGAAGTTACTGGACCTAAGATATGGGCACCCTGGGCTAGGAGCAAGAAAAGACTATTCTTGCCTTAATCAGTACGGTTGACAACTCTTAAGCTTAGAAACACCTTTCAACTACACTAGCTCCTCTGAATACTAAGGTTTGAGTCTAACTACCTACTTTCACTATGTTCAAGCCTATGTTGACTAAATCTCTTACATCCAGAATTACCTCCCAAGACTTATATTCCTCCTTATCATGAAAATCAACTAAGCTTGAGCTCTAATCAATGGGTCACTAGGCACACAAAGCAAAAGCCCACATGTATTTCATCACGACTTTTAAGCCTATCACTATGATCACCCTATGGTTTGTAGCTCATACTTAGGAGTTAAAAGAGTGGAAAATTACCAAAATACCCCTGGGAAAAGAATTTAAAAACTTCAAAAAATTTTGTCAAAGGCTTCCACGGACACAAATCACGACCCGTGGAATGAATCACGGTCCGTGGGATGGAAGTCGTGGTTCCAAGGGACTTTTCAGGGTCCTGGACTGATTTCCACGAGTTTGTTTCACGACCCGTGGAAACTTTCACGACCCGTGGAACCTTCTCGTGGTTGCTGTCTGTCATTTTGACAGACACCCTTTAGTAAAACACTGATAACTTTTTGCTTCGTACTTAGATTAATGCTTGGTTAGTGGCGTTGGAAAGAAGATTCAAAGACATTTTATTTGGTGGGTACTAGGACACCTAAATATTTATATTCTAGGAGTCATGATCATTTGAAGTTGACCCTTGAAAACTCTTACACTAAAACTCAATCGGTAAGGAAGCTTTCAACTCAACTTTGAGCTAGAGGTTCTCTATGACCCTAATTCATATCTAATACACCTTTAAAACTTTATAATAAGTCTTAATACTTAGATACATAGAAAATTTATCTAGTTCGGGTCTAACAACACATGGAGAATGATTCAGATTTGGCTTAGAATTTCTGGGGTGTTACAGAGCTGATACGAAACAAGCTCAACACCTTCAATCCTAACAACTTGCATCACATCCAAGACCTTCTTAACCTCATCCATGAAATTTTGTGGATCCTCACCAACTTTCAAACTCCAATACTTAGGTGGGTTCATGAGAATAAAGTCTCAAACTCGGGCCGCAATCGCCGCACCTTAGGGGTGGATGGGGATAGTAGCCTACTGATTGGCCTGAGCGGCCATAGTATGAGATATTATATGAATATAATTCCTAAACTCCATATTTATGACCTCAGGGTCTGGAATTGGAGGGTCAACATTTTGTGCGGCTCTGTAAGGCATGGCACCGCGAGGATGCATAATATGAAATACATAAAGAATGGATTAAAGGAGTAATAGAGTTAAACTCTATTGCACGATATTGATCATGAAAGAAGGGGAGTTTTTCCTAAGACACCTCATAGCTTCCCCCTCATAAGTGTGGTGCACTTCACATAAATGAAAGAGACTCTACTTGATGCTGCACTCAGACACCCTAGGACTCTTGAACCTGTTGCTTTGATACCATGTTTGTCATGCCCCGAGACTACCCTTAGATGTAACACAGGACCTGGGACCGTAAGTTCTCTAAGTTAACCCTTAGTAACTTGAGCATACTTAAAGAATTATAGCGGAAGCATAACTAGTAGAAATAGTCAACCATGTCTATATAAGATAAAGGTCTAAGAATACCAAATCTGAAATACAGAATACACGTATAACTATGTCTGTAGCCTCTAAAATAACATAAAGAGTTATTGGGACAAGACCCCAGCTAACCCAGAAATTTAAAGGAAAGACATAAAAGTAACAAGCATAACTATATCCCTCGAATGACGAGGACTCACCAATAGAATTTGGATAACTGGCAACTCCTAGTCATGAACCTGAGAGAAGGAGCCTGAATCTGTATCATAAATAGGATACAACGCGAGATATGCATCAGTACTATAGGATGTACCGAGTATGTGAGACATGCATGAATATGGTAAAAACATGCTTAAAACATAGATAAAGCTGAGTTTATGCATAATAAGTAAAATCATAAAAAATATCATACTTTAAGCCTAAGGTAAGAAATAGCATAGCCTAAGGCTTAAAAACATTCATACGAGAGCTTTTATTAATCGACATAAACGATAATGAGCTCCATGGAGTCCAGTGTCATACACCCATACCAAAAAAGGTTGTCCTAGTTGGCCAAGGTTAGAACCTTATCATAATAGGATCCTGTCATAAGCCACAGAGGGCAACCTATGGTGGCAACATAGTTTTGGATTTGGGTTATCTAGAACCCTCATTGTTCGGTGCTAAATACTACTCCCAAAATATACATATAGCTCATAACATACTTGTGACATATCTAATCCTGAAATTCTATTTGAAAAGCATAAGGACATATCTAATGTCATGCAAATTCAAATCATAAGTCTTAAAGTTTAGCATAGCCAAAATTCACTTTTCTTTCTAAATTCATAACTTGAAGAATTTGGCATGCAATTTCATAAAATACTTGAGATCATAATATCAATGCATGTAATTTTTCTTAAATCAAGCCATGCATGAAAAATTTAGTTAGGGTTAGCCTTCAAATCACGAGATAAATAATCATTTGCAAAAACTATGTGAATCATGAAATTGAATTTAGAATTTATTTAAGAATCATATGAAAATACTTAATAGAAAAGCCCATGAAAATTGGGTATGAACCCTAACTTGAAATTTATAAATTCAATTTAGAAGAATTGGAGTTTTGGGTATAAGGGTGAAAGAAATCCCTCATTGAATACCCACATACCTGATTTGAAGCTAGGCCAACTAAGAATGAGAAGAATGGAGACTTGGAATTAAATCCCTTTCTATGGAGCTTGAAACTTGGAGTTGATGAAGTTCTTTCCTTTTTTGGGAGGTGAATGAGGAGTAATGAAGGACTTAGGCTAATTGGGGTAGAAACCCTACTAAAAGTGGCCAAAATTACCTCACTTAAGAGTTAAGGATGGGTAGTTACCAAAATAAACCCAGGTATTTAATTTAGAAAAAGCTATTAAAAATTTGTGGCTTCAGGGATTACGGGTGCAATCCACAAGCCATAGACTAAACCATAACTCGTGGTTTTCACTCATGGTTCCTGGCCCAAAAGCTCATCTGCATATCAAGTTCCACCAATGAACAGGAATGGTCCATAGAATGAACTACGGTCTATCGAACCCACTCGTGGTTCTTTAGGAAACAGACAGACCTCAGATAAAGTTCCACGAGTGAACAGTATGGTCCATAGAATAAACTATGATCCATAGACCCACTCATGTTTCTCAGATCAGAGACTACACCTACTGAATACAAACCACGAGTTCATTCCATAGCTCTTAGTTCAAACCATGTCCTGTGGTTTGGACTCGTAATTACTGGAAAGCTAATTTTTTTTAGAGATTCTAAATTTAAAAGCTGAATCGAATTTCAGCGTGTTACAATATACCAGTAGGATTGATATGGTAGGGTTTTATGGCATATTTGATGCTTTTAACAAGGAATCCTGGTAGTTTTTAAGTAATTTTATAAGATATGATGCATTTTTTGTTGAGTTTCAGGTAAATAGGTTGAGTATATGAAAAATTTAAAAAAAAGTGCCGAAAAAGACTCATTACGAGCCATAGAACTAGAGTACGAGCATTAAAGGTTGGGTACGAGTAGTGAACTTGGTGTATGAGCCTTGAAGAGATCCATAAAGCTTAAAATAAGTGTTGAAACTGGTGAATTAAACCATAGAAGGGGATCACAAATCGTAGAGTTATCCATTGCTGCTAAATAGAAGTTGTGCCAGAGTTGAAAGTTACCATGGTTTAGAGGATGGGTCGTAGAAGTTTCTACCAATCTTAGAAATGTCCATACTACTTAAATATATATGATGCAACTTGTGACCATTACCATGGTTTAAGAGTATGAACTGTGGGAAGTCAGTATGATACATGCAGTCTTCTGTGAAGAGTGACATTGAAATTATTTCCTAGTCTATTTAGAATCTGATTTGACTTAGCTATAAATAGCATCCTTAGGAAGTTTTGTACGATACTTGAGAATAGACGCAATACATTATTTTCTTCATTTTTTTACAATGCTTTAAGCTCCACTTTGTCATTCGAATACAAGAATGTATTTTTATCTTCTCTTAATATATGCGTATGTCTTCCTTAAATTGTATTACTTTTCTTGCTTTGAGTTTGAATATCTAAACCCATATCCAAAGTTGAAAATCTAAGTAATAGGGAAGTTTTAGGGTTGAAAACATTTATAGAAGCTTGAGTAGGTTATGGTGATTGTCTAATTCTCATTTTAATATAGAATGATGGTTGCAAACTTTAGTCAATGCTCCTAACCTAGATAAAATACATGGAAAGGCAATACAGGTTTGGAAAGGATTAGTCAATAAGAACTCAGGGCCTTGAACCTTATTGCATGGATCCACATAGAGATATGATGGATTTACTTAGCAAAAGATGATCAATAGTTAATCACACTTCAATTTATTTGGAAAAATAATTGAGGGAAAGTTCATTTGATTGTTGAAAGATATTGAGTGATATTTGCAAGATCATCCCCCACCTTTAGTAACCTACAAAAGCATATATTAATGTGAACAACCATCAGAATTGACCTATTACGAGGTGAAGCAATCCTGGTTCGTACTAAATATTGTTTACATTAAGCATTTTCATTCCACAAAGTATAGATATAGATAAACATTGTCAACAATTTATTAAGGAATATGAATTGACATAGAGTGAAGTAGAACAAAATACCTTAAGGGTTATGTTTCTCACCATATTCTATGGGATTCGACCCCAACCTAATATTGGATTACTATATTTGACAATGATCAATTATACTTATTCATATGTGTAATTTGAACGTATCAAATTTTAGCACCGTTATCGGAGAATATGATTTTGAAAGTTACTTAGGGAATTTTACTTTACTTTGTTTCCTTTACCTATCCTATTGTACTTGTTTGTCTTGAATTATGTGCAAGCAACTATGAACAACAACATGAGGAACTATGCTAATGACAATCAACACAATGCAAATGTGAATGAGAACCTTGAGAACCCACTATATGACGAGAATATCTTTGCTGCAGAGTTTCCAGATCTTCATTATGCTAGTTTTATTGTCCCTTAGAGGGTAGATGCTGTAATCTTCAAGATTGAGCAGGGTGCTTATTCAGTGATGAAAGCTGAAGGGCTCTTTTAAAACTCAATTGATGATGACCCACATGAACATATGAAAGCCGAAGGGATCTTTTGAAACTCAACTGATGATGACCCACATGAACATCTGAAAAACTTAATTGATGTGTGTTTTACTTATAAAAAGAACCATGTTTTGAATGAGGCATTCAGGCTATGACTCTTCAAATACTATTTGACTGGAGAGGCTCATACTTGGCTAAATAACCTCCCTCTTAAATTAATCTACACTTTGAAAGATTTGGTGAATAATTTCATGAAGAAATAGTTCCTGCTGAGTAAGAATGTAGAGTTTAGAGACAAAATCTTCTATTTCAAGCAGCCTCCAGGGGACCAGTTGTATGAAGCATGGGAAAGATTCAACAAGTATATACAAAGGTCTCCAGGTGATGGTTTCAGATAATATTTTATTGAAGAAGTTCTACACTGGGTTAGATGCCATTACTCAAATCTATTACCAATAACGCTGCTAAAGGGAGCTTTATGGACAAAACTTTCACTAGAATCACTCAAATTCTAAATAGGCTTACGTTGCACAATCAAATGTGGCATTTAGGTGGATTTAATATAGGCTATATGTCCCCCATCCTTAGCTAATTTAGCCAAGGAGATCATGATAGAGAATAGGCCATAGCACAACTTGTTACGACCATAAGTTTGCTCAACAAGAAACAAACAGAGAATGAGACCAAAAAGGTTAATGCAGTGGAAGGTATACATCATCAACATGCACTAGATTATGGTTCAAGTAAAGTGATATATTCAGAGGCACTGCTGATGACATTTAAAATCACTCTCTCAAAAGAGGTGTAACAATCGCCAAGCAAAATAATAAGTAACCCAACAAATATCGAGGTCGAATCCTCAGAGATTAGGATGATGACTTGCCACTAAATGTCAAATTTTAATTCACTAGAGTGAGCAATTGTTCGAACAAGAAAAAGTAAAAATTGGGGGGAAAAAGGTTTGGAAAATCATAATTCGCAATGTAACAAGAGAGAAATTAAACACAATTGATTTAATCAAGAGAAGGAAAACTAGGGGTGTGCTTTCGATGGGGTCTTACAATGGGATAGACGTTGATTATTCAAACAAACTTTTAATTTATAGCATGGGTAGCTTAGTTTAAGCTATACTTAGTAGTTTTTTATCCTACCAAGTATATTTACTATGGTCCTTGCTCAATACCCAAAGTTTAACATCAAACCAACCAATTAATATTTGGGTGAGTCAAACTATCTCTAGATTTGACTCTTAGATGAGTATTTCCTATAATTAAGCTATTTCTAGTCTTAATTTGTGGTGGAAATCTCAAATCCCCACTATTAAATTCTTACCCAATTTATGAATTCCTTCCTCAAGCAAGTACAAAATTAGTAAGCTAAATCAATGTTTGTAACCATCAATTTTATAATTAAAATATGAAGAATTCAATAGACTCATACTCAATAATCAATTATAAGCTTAAATAATCAACACCCATTCTCAATTTCAAACACCCATCATGCACACACCCCTAGAATATAATTTAGCTACTCATAGTAAAGGAATAAGAAAGATACCAAATGGGTTTTCTAAAATTCCATTTATTATGCAAGCTAAGCTCAAATTCCAAGCTCAAAATTGTTTATAATGGTGTTTCTACTAGAAAAGAAGAAGAGAGAAAGTGTATTCTATCAACTATATTTCTTGGGAAAGTAAAATCTGCTCAATAATAAGGGTAAAGATCCCAAAAAGGGTTTTAGGACCTTCCCAAATGCGTCATATACAATTGGACAAAATTTCCTTTCGGGGCATGTACGAAATAAAGGGTGAAGGCACCTATGGTCTCCCCTTGGGAGTGGCTCGCAGGTGCTCAGCTTCATAAGCAGTGATGACCAAGTCAGGTACGATGTCAGGTGCAAAGGGAAGGGCAATTGCCCTTGGCGTTGTGTGACTCGCATGTATCTGCCCACTCAAGCAGTATCTGATCCTTCATATGCATTGACACCTGCGAAGCACATGTGTCTTCTTGCGTCTAGCATGTCACTTCGCCCCTCTTAGCATATTCTTCTTCTTCTGATCATCTTCGCACTTTAACTCCATTTTAAGCACTTTTAGGTTCAAATCCTTTATTTCTTTATTTGACTAAGAGTACCTGTATTTACGACGATAAAGGAAATAAGTACCTCTAATTCCAACCAAAAATAGGGCAATAATTCATTAAAAAAGGCTCAATAAGTTGGTAGATTACCAACTTATCAAACCCCCAAACCTGAACCATTTCTTGTCCTCAAGAAAGACACTCACAAGGTAAGGATTGAAACAAATTCTTAAAACATAAGGGCTGTACACATGATTATATCGACTCAAAAACTCAAGAAAATAATAAATACAAGACTTAAAAATAAAAAGACTCAACTATGATGCTTATCTCAATTGGTATCACCATAATCTCAAGGCAATTACTCATTTCAAAAATTCTTATCCAAAGACTTCACTTTTTAATCAAAAGCATGGGATCTGTCATTCAAAATAAGATTATCAAGCTTCTCAAGTCATTGGCATTGACCTTTAAGGTTTGCCTCGAGATTTGCACACAACTTGTCCCATTCATTTCTCTCAATTGAAATAGAGACTTCATTATTAATTTCAAGTGTGTGATGCCTCTTACCATAAGAGAGAATTCCACTCACAACCATGAAATTCATAACAGAGGGATTACAAAAGAACATGAAGACTCTTACTCTCTCAAAGAAGTTTGAGTGCACACCCATTAAACCATAGGCTTGTCCTTCATGTAATTCGTCACTAATGTAGAGTTACCATGCTCGAAATCATGAAGGACTTGCAGGCAATAACATTGGCTAGGGTTAAGGTTAGGATTGCATTTGAATTAAGTGATTAAACCTCCCTAATGCTATTTTTAATCATTCAATGCACCGCTCACATTTTCAAACATTAGCTTTACCTTATTTCTCTCTCTCACAACCCAAGCTTCACTTTCAACTTATTAATTCAATAACCTTTTGTTAAACTCATTGATAGCACTAACTTTTTCCTTTCTTTTTTATTCATTCACTACATGGAATATTTTGGAGCAATTTTCCTTTTAAGCATAAGGTGCTACCTTGCATTGAAGCACAACTCCTTTTCTTCTCTATATTTTGTGCATACACCCCCAAAATTAGGCTTTTGTCTATTTCAATATTTCAATTCTCCTCCAAACTTAGGCTTTTAGCCTATATTTCACTTTCTAGTTATTAGGGATGATGGGTGCAAAGATAGAGGATCCAAAAAGGTTTAAGGTGTATAACAAGGTTCCAAAGAAAAGTTACAAGTTCAAAAGGCATACTAGGATCAATGTTATGGAAAGTCAATTTGGGTAAAGTGGCTATTCAAAAAGGGCCTAAGGTCATCTTCCAAGCTCGGTAACATCTAGGATTTCACCTTGAATCACATTAGCTATAAGTTCTAGATAACACGCATACACAAAAACAAAGTAAAACCTACCACAAGGCATCACAATACAAGAATTTCACAACTAGTCTCAAAAATTAATTGGGACAAATGACTTTTGACAAGCTATTCCGAGTTTTACACACTCGTTTGTGAATTAATCAAGCCAAATGGAGAATGTGCAAGTCACGACAAGAGAATTCTTTAGCAAAAATTATTTTCTCCTATTTCCTTAGATTTGTAAATTCCTTGCCAATTTTTTTTGATGGGCCCATTTCGAGACAAGAACACATGGACTCAATTAAACACTAAAACTTGGCATTTTTCCTTAAGAAAGTCACCTTTAAATCTATCATAGGAAACACTAACCCGGTTTGACAGTTAAAATATGCAAAAGAAAATATTTACTCCTTGAAAAAGAACCGTGGGATGAATAAAACCCTTGGAGTTTATTTGACTAATCTACTATCAACAAAGTGAAAATGAGTTATGCGCTCATGGATCAATGGAGTACAAGCCTGACATAGGCACTAAGCACGTTTGCAAGGCATGGGTAGTGAAACAATTACGCGTGTAGGACTAACTCGGCAACATGGAAACTCACATTCAAACCATAGAATAAAAGAATCAAGCCCGACATGGCAACTCATGTTCAAATTATAGAATAAAAGCATCAAGCCCGAAAAAGGTGCAATATCAAACACAAGGCTATTTGTCAATCAAAACATGCTTCACTATGGTTTTGTAATAATTACAACCCCTAAAATTAAATGAAGCATTTCCCTCAATCCACAAAAATGAAAGAAGTGAATAATAAGGTCTAGTCCCTGAGATGTGCCGACTTGAGGATAGGTGCGAGTCACAAATGGACAAGGGCAAAATGTCAGAGCCATTGGAGATCATAGTGAAAATGATCTGTTCTGATCTATAAAATAGCTTGTATTCCATGGAATGGAGGATGTGATTCACAATTTAAGGTGCATGTGTAGTCCAAAATTCAATTGGAGTGCTAGTGTTCTGCTTCCTACTTGTGCATTCAGGTGAAACTCGCGTATTGTGGCATGCGTTTTGCATGGTCTGTCATATGTGGACTCAAAGCTGGAAGTGGATCTATCTATAGGGGAGATTAGCATACGATTTTCACTTCTCTAGGTGCATTTCGCCTGTTGCCTTGCAGGAGTAATTTGATGCCTTCTAAGAACTCCAATACCACTTAAATCATCTCCTACCAAAAAAGTTTTATAAAAATAACAAAATAATAAAGAGGGAAAAGAGAAAATACTAAAACTAAGATGGACACTTGGGTTGCCTTCCAAGAAGCACTTAGTTTAACGTCATAGCTCAATGAGGGCACCTCATAATCATGGTTTGTCAAGGTAAGTCACTCCTATGAACGTGACTTCTTTCAGAATACCCAAACATTTCTTGACTCGTTGCCTATTCACTTTAAATTTTGAGCTATTTACAGCCTCCAGCTCAATTGCTCCATTTGTGAAAACTTGAGATACTTTTAAGGGCCCAGACTATTTGGACTTAAGCTTACCCAGGAAGAGACAGAGCCTAGAGTTGAATATAAAAACCTAATCACCGAGAGAGAAATCTCGCTTCAGTATTTGTTGATTATGGTAATGCTTCATTCAGGCTTTATAGAGTGAGGCACTCTCATAGGCCCACATTTTAAATTCATCTATCTTATTGAGATCTTTAACCCGAGCATGAGCAGCCTTTTCCCAATTTAGGTTCAAACTTTTTAAATCCCACATGGCTTTATGCTTTGACTCCACAGAAAGATGACAAGCTTTTCCAGAAATCATTTGGTATGGGGACATACCGATGGGAGTTTTTTAGGCGGTTCTATAGGCCCACAATGCATCATCCTATTTTCATGCCCAATCCGTTCTATTGGCATTCACCATCTTTTTGAGAATAGACTTGATCTCCCTATTGGATGCTTGTTTATAGGTAATACGAGGTGGCAACCTTATGCTTGACGCCATATTTCTCAAGCCAAGCACTAAACAACCGATTACAAAAGTGGGATCCTCCATCACTAATAATAGCACGAGGGGTGCCAAGTCGAGAGAATATATGCTTCTTTAGAAATACCGTAACACTCTTTCCTTTGTTGTTCGGTAAAGCCACTGCTTTTATCCATTTGGACACATAATCCACAACCATGAGGAAGTAAGTATTTTCAAAAGAGCTTACAAAGGGCACCATGATGTCTATTCCCCACACATCAAATAATTCAACTTCTAAGATTGGGTCAATGGAATTTCATGATGATGAGATACTCACCTTTCATGTTGACATTGGTCACATTGTTTTACTAGGTCATGAGCATCTTGGTAGAGAGTCGGCCAATGGAATCTGCTTGCAATAATTTTGAGGTTGTTCACATACTGCCATGATGACCACCAACCGGTGATGAGTGGCAAGCTTCCAAAATAGGCATCATTTCTGCTTTAAGAATGCACCTTTGAATCATACAATCAGTGCAAATCTAGAAGAGATAGGGTTCATCCCAATTGAACTTCCGGGTGTCATGTAGAAACTTTTTCTTCTGATGAAAGGTTAGACCTTTCGGTACTACATCACTTGCTAGGAAATTAGCAAAATTAGTGAACCAAGGTACCAGATCATGAGATAGAGCCAAGATGTGTTCGTCAGGGAATGCGTCATTTATTTCAAATTCCCCCACAGGTCTTCCTTCTTTCTCCAATCTAGATAGATGGTCAACCACTTGATTTTCACACCCTCTTTGGTCTTTCACTTCAAAGTCAAACTCCTGTAGCAACAAAACCCATCGAATAAGCCTTGGCTTGGCATATTTCTTAGCCATCAAGTACCTAATCGCAGCATGGTCCATGTGTACCACTATTTTGGTCCCCAATAAGTACGCCTAATTTATTTCAAAAGTGAACACAACTGCAAGAAATTCTTGTTCGGTCACTGTATAGTTTGTTTTGGATGCGTTCAAGGTTTTGCTAGCATAAAAGACCGGATGAAAGAGCTTATCTCTTTTTTGACCAAGCACCTCCCCCAAGGCTACTCCACTAGCATCACACATTAACTTAAATAGTTTTGACTAGTCGGGTGCTATTATGATAGGGGCGGAGGTAAGCTGTTCCTTAGACCTGAGAAATGCTTTCATGCAATTATCATCAAAATCAAACTTAGCATTCTTATCTAGTAATTTTCACAAAGGATGGGCCACTTTAGAGAAATCTTTAATGAATATCCTATAGAATCCGGCATGACCCAAGAAGCTTCTCTGTCCTTTTACCATTTTCTGAGGGGGTAACTTACAAATGACCTCAAATTTTGCTTGGTCAAATTCAATTTCCTTCTCGGATATTTTGTGACCCAAAAAAATTCCTTATTTCACCATGAAGTGACATTTTTCCTAGCTCAGAACCAAATTAGTCTCTTCACATCTTTTAAGCACATCTTCCAAATGAGATAAACAATCTTCAAATGTATCTCCCACAATGGAGAAATTATCTATGTAAACTTCCATGGTGTCTTCTACCATATTTGACAAGATTGACATCATGCACCATTGAAAAGTAGCTAGAGCGTTGCAAAGTCCAAACGATATTCTTTTGAATGCAAAGGTCCCATATGGACAAGTGAATGTCATTTTTCTTAGTCTTTGGGAGCAATTAAGATTTGATTGTAACCCGAGTACCCATCAAGAAAATAATAATATCCACGCCTCGATAATCGATCAAGCATTTGATCCATAAATAGGAGAGAGAAATGGTCCTTTTCCATCCACACATTCAACTTCCTATAATCTATGTAAACTTTCCACCCGGTCACCGATCGGAGGGCTATTATTTCATCTTTGTCGTTAGGCACAATGGTGATTCCTTCTTTCTTGGGCATGCATTGGACTAGACTAACCCACGTGCTGCCAAATATTGGAAAAATGACCTCCGCATCCAACCATTTAATGATTTTCTTGTTGACCACCTCTTGCATAGGTGGGTTTAATCTTCTATGATGCTCAATTGATGGTGTGCAATCCTCTTGGAGGTTAATCTTGTATGTACATATTCGTGGAGGTATGACAATTATATCAACAATGGTCCAACCAAGTGATCGAATATGCTTCTTTAAAACATCGAGTAACGCCCTTACTTGCCCTTTTTTAATTTATTAGATATTACCAGTAAGGTCTCATTGGCACCTAAATACGCATACTTCAAGTGCGAAGGCAAGGGATTGAGCTACAACACTGAGGGTTCAACAATGGAGGGCCTGGATGGGGGAGTTTATCAATTCTTTAGATCAAGATCAAGTTTCTTCAGAGGGTAGGAATAAGATCCCATTCCTACCAAGGCACTACACACTTCCTCATACTTCTTAATCTCCTTACAATCATGGTTCAACAAAATAACCTCCAATGCTTCATCCACAAATCTTTCTTCCAATTGTATCTCGACACTCTCCTTAATCATATCGATTGTGAATACTATTTGGAGACCATTGGGCTGCTTCATGGATCTATAAACATGAAAAGTTGTCTCTTTCTCATTCATTAAGAATTTAAGTTCCCCTGATTTTACATCAATCAACGTGTGCCCTATTGTCAAACATGGATGCCCCAACACAATTGGTATTTCAAAACCACTGATACAATCATGTATCACAAAATCTACCAGAAACACAAGCAAGTCCACTTTTACTAACATGTCATAAAAAATTCCAACGGGGTATTTCATTGAGCGATCTGCGATAAGTAATTTCATCTTTATAATAGCAGGTGGACCGATTTCTAATCATTTGAAAGTGGAAAGAGACATAAAATTTATACTCACGCTTTCATCACACACAATCTTTGTTGACTTATGCAACCCATTTGCACTACAAATGGTAAAAACACCCCGATTATCTAAGTCATTTGCAAACTTGTTTGTTATTATGGTTCTACTTTGAGAGGACATGTGGATTACCCCATACTCTATGAAGATGTTCTTGGTACACATTTATTTCACAAATTTAGCATAATGGGGCATTTGAGTTAGGGAATATTTTGGTGGAACATTGATAGGAATTTTCTTTAACATGAACTCAAACCCTCTAGTTTGCTCCCTTTCTTTCTCTTGCATTAGGCATTGTGGGAAAAGAGGTGGAAATTTAGGGAAAGGTTTACAATCCTTGGGAATCTTATTTCGACAATCTTGATTCTCCAAATTACTATTATTGATAGCCCTTTTGCTTCTATGCTTGTTATGGCACGACTCTTACCATCTGTAAAGCTTGATTGTTCCCCTTCAACAAAAACCTCCTCAATGCTAATTGCTTGCTCATACTTGAATCGAGAGGTGAGCCAATGCATTCTTTCTTTAAGAAGATTGATAGTGATATAATATGAACATACCATTTGAGAAAGGACTCTTAGTTCACTTCATAGCTCTCGGACTCCCACATTAGTGGAATCCACCCTTTGTAATACTCTTTTAAGCATGATTTCCACTTTTGAGGTGTCATTCACAGGGTTCCAACCTTGATTCACATGCTTTTGTCTCCATGAGCTTTGATTTACTCTTTAAAGACTCGCATGGAAACCCATCTTGTGATTTTCAACGGATAACACTTATCTATCCTCAAAAGAGTAGCACCCATCATCCACTAACTCTACAACTCCACGAATGCTAATGGAATTTACACTCTCAACTTTTTGATCAACCATGCGCTTAGTTATAAATTTGAGGAGAGTTTTGATTGTTATTAAATCTCTATCCCTTCGTACAATATTTTTCTTCCATTCATCAAGCATTTTAGAAGAGGTAGCACCCATTGCCCCCTCGGCTCCCTAAGTATTTCAATCATGATTTACTTTAGTCACCCTCTCAAGTAACATCTTAGTGAACTCGAATGTTTTCTCCATTAGGGCACCTCCAGTCAAAGTGTTAATAATAATTTTATTTATAGAGTCTAAAGAGCGGTAGAATTATTGGAGGAGGACATCATTCGGAAGGCCATGGGTTGAACATTTTGCCACTTTTCTCTTAAACCTTGACCAAGCCTCATGGAGAGGTTCACCCTGAATCTTTTCAAACTTAATGATTTCATCCCTCAATTGAAGTATTTGATTAAGGGCAAAAAAATCTATCAAGGAATATGGTGAGCATTTTATCCCAAGTAGATATTCCCGTGAGAGAGAAGGGGAATAAGCACAACCAAATGGATTCTTGAGTGATGCTGGCCAAAGCAAATGGTTGACATACTTCTACAAAATTCCTTATGTGCTGATAGGCATCCTCATAATGAAGTCCTCCGAATAAGCCTTTCATGTGCAATTACTAGAGCATTGGGCTAGTAATTTGAAACATTGCATCCTCCATCACATGAGGCAAATATATAGCATTTTGTGCTCCTTCACCCATGTGGTTACCAATACTAGAATCAGTGCTTGCATAGATCATACTTCCTACTCAAGCCACAAAAACAACAAAAAAGTAAAAGAGAACAAACACTCAACAAAAGTGAATTAAATGATAATGAAATGGCAAATCAAAAACTATTCCCCGATAACGGTGCTATTTTTGATGACATTCAAAAGCACTCTCTCGAAGAAGGTGGTAACAATCACCAAGTAAAACAATAAGTAACCCAACATATGTCGGGGTGGAATCCTCATAGAATGGGATGATGACTAGCCACTAAATGTCAAATTTCAATTCACTAGAGTGAGTAATTGTTCGAACAAGTAAAACTAAAAATTGGGGAGGGGGAGGTTTGGGAAATCACAATTTGCAATGTAACAAGAGAGAAATTAAATACAAATGATTTAATCAAGAGAAAGAAGACTATGGGTGTGATTTTAATGGGGTCTTACAATGGGGTATTGATACTAGATTGGATAGCATAGATGATACTAGCTTGGATGACACTTATCCTTCAAGACCTTTCACACGAAGTCAAGCTAAAGAGATCCAAGACCTTCAACAATGTTCATGAAAAAGGAAGTATTAGAAAGGCTTGAAGAATCCCAAAGGAAAGTATACAATGTGTGGGTAGTCCATTGGAGTGAGGTGGAGGGAGGAATTCAAGAAATCCCAAAAGAAGGCAACCAAACAATGCCTTACTTCATTAAGGGAAAAATTGTAATAGATAGTGTCTTCTTATTCTCTAGTATAAGTAGTAACTTTTCTTCATTTTGAAGACTAGTTTTTGCATATTGAAGATTGATACTCTAAACTTGTAGTTGCTAGTGTAATACTTAGTGTGATTCCCTTAAGGAATTAGTGAGTGATTAGGGTGACTCTCTTGATTGTTAGTTTAACTTCTTTGCTTAATTAATTGAAGGTGTCCTATTTGTGGATTTCAATTGGTTTTCCTTGATTGGTTGAGTTGGATTAGTTTCTAGTAATTGGAATCAATTGGGAGGTGAGAGTTCTAGCCCTTTGTTGCCCATAATTTTAATTTCTAGTTATTAATTCCCCATATCTTTTCCTTCTTCCTTTCTTGTTTGTTTGATTTCCGTTATCATTTGGTATCAAGAGCTTGGTTTAGGTTTGTTCTCACAAATCTAAGTCTTGGAAATTTGATATCTTCATAATCCAAAAAAAATAATCAAAAATCCCAAAAAAAATTCAAAAAACTGTTTTGTTTTTGTTTTGATTTGTTATTTTTAACACTAGATTTTGATTCCCTAGTGTTTTTTGAGTCTAGATTTCAAATTTCGTTCAATTTGGACTTGTAGAAGTGAAATTGCTAATAAAGAGTTTTGAGCTTTTGAAACTTTACAAATTTTGAAAGTGGGTCTATTGATTGAGGAGAAATTGAAGCTTAAAACCTATTGGGGTTTGTTTATTATGTCAAGGGGAAGCTAATCCAAAATTTCGAGCCAATTCTGAGTTGATTTGAAGGTGTTGGTATTTAGTATTTGTTCTTGGTGTTCTAGGTATTTTTATTATTCTTCAAGTTTCTCTTGGAAAAAGAAGGAAGCAAAATATACATTTGATCCAATTTTTCCAAGTCAAAGTTGGTCAAAGGTGTTTGTGGGTCCAAGTGGAAATTAAAAAAAAGTTCAAAATTTTAAAAAAATACAAAAATAATTAATTTCCATGTGGACTACCATGTCAGCAGTCAACGCCTAGTCAACACCCAGTCAACTGCCACACCAGCACCACATCAGCACCATATCAGCACCAGCGCAACAGCCAACCACCAATCAACTGCCAACTCAGCAGCGTGTGCAACTCACTTGCCCACTCTCTGCAAGCAAGTGTAGCTCAACTTCAGAGAGCACACCCAAAAATCAGGTTCTATACTTTGTTTTTTTGGGGTCCCAAAATTTGAAGCTTTCTGGACAAGTTTGCAAGTGTCAATTTCAGCCCCTCAAACTATTTTATAAGGGTCAGATTTGGTCCTTCAGAACTTTTCTGATTGTCAGATTTGGTCCATTTCTTCTTCTACACTCATTTTTCTTTCATTTTTCTACTAATTAACATCTTTAATTACTTGTTAGCTAGTTTTTAATTATCAAATCATCTCTTTAATTCTTCAAATTAAGCAACAACAAGTAATTTCTTCTACTTTTTGTTACTTAATTCTTGAGTCTGAATTCTTTCGTGCTTCTTTCTTGTTCTTTTCTTGTCTGGTTTCGTTGATTAATTTCTTGATTCAAGTCCGTTTAGATTCATTCAAGTCGTCCTTCTTTCAAGAGTCATAAGAATTCACTCCTCCAAAAAGGATATATGACCTTGAGTTGATTGAGCGGAGCTAGTTCAATATAAATTTTGAGACGACGCCATAGAAGGTGAGTTGACAGTTACATACGAGTGACGTGAGGTTTTTAGTACTAACCTTGTTTGTTAAGTTTTGTAGGTACCATGTCCAACCACGGTGCAAGTACAATTGAGGAGCGCTTGGAGAATCTCATGAAGGCTCTCACCCACCTCTCTAAACAAATGGAGGAAATGAATGAAAGGTTAGGAGGTATGGAGGAAAGGTTCATACGGGTGGAAAATAAGAATAGAGGGAAGGCACTTCAAGTCAAAATGAGGAAATAAGACGAGCATCGGTGCAATCCATTGTCATTAATCTGGGACAAGCTCACCAACTATGTTACCCTTCACAAAATCGAACCCAAAACTTCCAACAACCCACCTTTCAAACAAACAACCCTCTAGTCTATCCAAGAAAACCAACACCACATCCGTATCCAAAACCCCATCACCCTCCACAAGAGAACCATCCTTTTATGGCAAACCAAGTTCTATACCAAACTCCACACTGAAATCCATCAAATGTATCCTTACTTATTCCCACCTATTACCTCTATGAAACACAACACAAATACCATACCCAAACCACAAATTCCAGAATCCTCTCTATGATGACATGAATGATGAGCACAACAATGATGAGTTTTAGAAGCATGGGGGTAAGGATGGCTATGAAAGGCCGATGGAAGGAGTTTGGACTTGGGACTTGGGGTGGGACCAACGAATAGAAGGTCAAGACTATGGAAATAGAGGAGATAGAATGGGGCATAGAGGAGCTAGGTATGGAGAATAGAATGATCAAGATAGGGGATTGAACACGATCAAGGTTACACTTCCAAAGTTCAAGGGAAGTAGTGACCCGGATGAATTTCTTGAATGGAAACTACAAAGTGAATGGATTTTCCTAACCAATAACATCTCAGAATCATTGAAAGCGAAGTACGCCCTCACTCAATTTGAGGGCTATGATTCCACATGGTGGGAATCCAAGAGGAGGGAACGAGAGAGTCATCACATCTATGAGTTGCCCACTTGGCAAGAGTTGATTGGTCTAATGGAGTATAGATACTTGACTCTGGATTACTACCAAGAATATCTCAAGAAGGTGTAAATGCTTAGACAAGGTACCAAGAGTGTTGAAGAATGCTATGATGAATTTGAGAACTTGAGAATGAAGTCTAAGCTTGAGGAGCATATGCAATATATGGTGATACGATTCATGGAAAATTTGAGGCCCGATATCTTGAAGCCTTTGAGACTTAAACACTATGAGAACCTTGAAGCGACTTTCCATGATGCCTCAAAGGTAGAAATGGATTTGAAAGAAGAGAAGACATACAAGGCCAAGAGTTTTCCAACTTCCTTATGGAATAAAAGCAATGATAAGTGGAAGGCACCAACTCCTCGAGAACCATCTAAAGGTAGTGGTCAAGACACTCAAGTCAAGTTTGATTACAAAGCCAAAGGGAGTGATAAATAAAAGAGGTAACTTCGAAAAACCCAACTTTCCTTGACCCTCTACCATCCAATGCTTTTGATGTCAAGGGAGGGGACATATTGCTAGTGAGTGTCCTAATAGAAGGACAATTGTTTCTTTTCATGATGGGTATAAAACTGATAAGGAAGATGAGGGTGATGAAAAGAGTGAGTAAGAGGGAGATAAAGGTGAAGAGGAGAGAGTAGCTTCGGGGGATGAGGAGGAAAGGTTGGATGATAGGGTAAATTTTGCTTGTTTCATGGAAAAAAGGCAACCTTTACTTGATGATAATGAAGATTTGAAGGTAAATACCAACCTTTCATGTATTGTAAGGAGAATTATGGGAGCCTTTGCCAAAGAAAAACTTGATCAAAGGGAAAATCTCTTTCATGGTAGGTGCAAAATCCAAGATAAGGTGTGTTCTTTGATTATTGATAGTGGAAGTTGCACTAATATGGTGAGTAGTTCTTTGGTGGAGCGCATGTAAATTCTAAGAAGAAAATATTCCAAACCTTACAATCTATAATGTATCAATGAGAGTTGAGAGATAAAGGTCCTCAAGCAAGCAAGTATTCGATTTAGTGTAGGCAAGTACAATGAGGAGTTGATTTGTGATGTAGTACCTATGTTGGCTTGTCATGTATTATTGGGAAGGCCATGAAAATTTGATAGAGATGTTGTGCACTATGGAAGGACCAACA
The DNA here is from genome assembly GCA_003996215.1 of Jaltomata sinuosa. NCBI lineage: Eukaryota > Viridiplantae > Streptophyta > Magnoliopsida > Solanales > Solanaceae > Jaltomata > Jaltomata sinuosa. Next base: position 381,480 of record QJPP01001772.1, on the reverse strand, counting down.
AGTATGCTTTTGTGATTGAATGTAAGAAGTATGTACTTGCACCTCTCACTCCATACCAAGTGAGTGAGGACTATCGAGATATGAAGGAGCTTAGGGATATGATAAGGGTGGAAGAAGCAAAGAGTGTAGGTAAAAGCTCCACCTTTGTTCCAAAAGAGGGAAGTTACTTGGCTAAAAATAAGAAGAACATGTGTATGATAGCCAAGCCAAACAATTATCTAAAGGGTGTGGATGAGGAATGCTTTATAGTGTGCCTTGTCAACACCAATCTTTCATTGCATGCTAACCAAGATACTATCACTTTTCCTAGTATTGTTTTTTCTCTTTTGCAGGACTATGATGAACTATTTCCGGAGGAAATGCTCGAGGGACTACTATCCTTGAGGGTAATTGAGCACCAAATTGATTTTGTGCCAAGGTCATAAATTTCCAACTAGCCAGCCTATAGGTGTAATTTGGAAGAGACCAAGGAGCTACTTAGGCAAGCGGAAGAACTCCTTGAAAAAGGATTGATCAAATAAAGCCTAAGTCCGTGTGCCATACCGGTGATCATTGTTCCCAAAAAGGATGGTACTTGGAGAATATGCATTAATTGTAGAGCTATGAATAAGATTACCATCAAGTATAGACATCCAATTCCTAGACTTGATGACATGTTGGATGAGCTATATGGAGGAAGTGTGTTCTCAAAGGTTGATCTTCAAAGTGGGTACCACTAAATTCGCATGAAATCGGGTGATGAATGGAAGACGGCCTTCAAAACAAAGTTTGGCTTATATGAATAGCTTGTGATGCCATTTGGTTTGATTAATGCCCCAAGCACTTTTATGAGATTGTTGAATCATGTTCTAAAACCCTTCATCAACAAATTTGTGGTTGTGTATTTTGATAACATACTTGTGTATAACAAGACAATTGAAGAGCATGTATTCTATTTGAAATAAGTTTTTGATGTTTTGCTACAAGAAAGGTTATTTGCTAATCTCAAGAAGCGTTCCTTTTTTGTTGAAAAGGTAGTGTTATTGGGTTTTATGGTTAGTGCCAATGGTATAGAGGTTGATGAAAAAAGGTGGAGTCAATGAACACTTGCCTGACCCCATCCAATGCAACCGAGGTAAGAAGTTTTCATGGGTTGGTAAGCTTTTATCGGCGATTTGTGAAGGGCTTTAGTTCAATTGCTTCTCCTTTGACCGAATTGATCAAGAAAGATGTACCTTTTATGTGTGGGGAAGAGCAAGATAAGTTCTTTCAAGACTTGAAATATATGTTAAGTTCCTCACCATTACTCCAACTACCCAATTTTGATAAAGCTTTTGAGATAGTGTGATGCTTTGGGTATTGGTATAGGTGGTGTATTAATGTAGAAGGAAATCCATTGGCTAGCTTTAGTGAAAAGCTAAAGGGATCTACTCTTAGGTACTCAACTTATGACAAGGAATTGTATGCACTCGTGAGGGTATTGTCTCATTGGCAACACTACTTGTGGCACAAAGAGTTTGTGATAAGAACCGATCATGAGCCCTTGAAGCATCTTAAGGGACAATATAAGTTGAACAAATGACATGAAAAATGGGTTTTCAGTGTTAGTGATCTTTCTCCTTGTGTTGTATGTGAACCTTTGGATTCGAGGACAAATCTTTTTCAAGAAGGGGATGATGATACTAGATTGGATAGCATGGATTATACTAGCTTGGATGACACTTATACTTCAAGACCTTTCACACAGAGTTAAGATAAAGAGCTCTAAGACCTTCAAGCAATGTTCCTGAAAAAAGAAGCATTGGAAAAGCTTGAAGAATCCCAAAGGAAAGCATACAATGTGCGGGTGGTCCATTAGAGTGAGGTGGAGGGAGGAATTCAAGAAATTCCATAAGAAGGTAACCAAACAAGGCCCTTACTTCATTAAGGGAAAATTGTAATACGATCGTGTCTTCTTATTCTCTAGTATATGTAGTAGCTTTTCTTTATTTTGAAGACTAGTTTTTGCATATTGAAGATTGATACTCTAAACTTGTAGTTGCTAGTATAATGCTTAGTGTAATTCCCTTAAGGAATTAGTGAGTGATTAGGGTGACTCTCTTAATTGTTAGCTTAACTTCTTTGCTTAATTAATCAAAGGTCTCCCATTTGTGGATTTCAATTGGTTTTTCTTGATTGGTTGAGTTGGATTAGTTTCTAGTTATTGGAATCAATTGGGAGGTGAGGGTTCTAACCCCTTGTTGCCCATAATTTTAATTTCTAGTTATTAATTCCCTATATCTTTTCCTTCTTCCTTTCTTGTTTGTTTGATTTTCGTTATCAGATAGGGGTTGATTATTCAAATAAAATTTCAATTAATAGCATGGGTAGCTTGGTTTAAGATATACTTAGTAGTTTTTCAACCTACCAAGCATATTTACTATGGTCTTTTCTCAAGCCCCATAGTTTAACATCAAACCAACCAATTAATATTTGGGTGGGTCAAACTATCTCTAGATTTGACTCTTAGATGAGTATTTCCTATAATTAATCTATTTCTAGTCTTAATTTGTGGTGGAAATATTAAATCTCAACTATTGAATTCTTACCCAATTTATGAACTCCTTTGTCAAGCAAGTACAAAATTAGTAAGCTAAATCAATGTTTGAAACCATTAATTTTATAATTAAAACATGAAGAATTCAATAGGACCATACTCAATAATAAATTACAAGCTAAAATAATCAGCACCGCTTCCTAATTTCAAATACCCATTATGCAAACACCCCTAGAATAGAATTTAGCTACTCATAGAAAGGAATACGAGAAGATACCAAATGGGTTTCCCAAAATTCTATTCATTATGCAAGCTAAGCTCAAATTCCAAACTCAAAATTATTTACAATGGTTTTTCTACTAGAGAAGAAGAAGAGAGAAAGTGTACTCTACCAACTATATTTCTAAGGAAAGTAAATTCTGCTCAATAATAAGGGTACAGATCCCAAAAAGGGTTTTAGAACATTTACAAATGTGTCATACACAATTGGAAAATTTTTCCCTTTGGGGCATGTGCAAAATGAAGGACGAAGGCACCTGCGGCTGCCTCTTGAGATTTGCGGCTCACAGGTGCCCAGCTTCACAGGCAGTGATGACCAAGTAGGGTGCAATACCAGGTATAAAGGAAATGGTGATTGCCCCTGATGTTGTGCGGCGCGGCTCATATGTAGCTATATTTCTCAAGCAGTATCTGATCCTTCATGTGCATTGACACTTGCGAAATGTAAGTGTCTTTTTGTGGCTCGCATGTCACTTTGCCCCTCTTAGCAGATTCTTCTCCTTCTGATCATCTTCTCACTTTAACTCCATTTTAAGCTCTTTTGGGTTCAAATTCTTTCTTTCTTCATTTGACTAAGAGTACGTGTATTTACAATAATAAAGGCAATAAGTACCTCTAATTCTCACCAAAACATGGCAATAATTCATGAATAAAGGCTCAATAAGTTTGTAGATTACCAACTTATCAACCGCCCACATGATTTGAGGATGCAAATTATATCACCAACAGTCAGGGAAGTTAGCACTATTAGGGAAGAATTATCAGGGGAAAAATTATCAGGGTTAGAACTACCAAAATTAGAATCTGTGGAGGCTGCAATAACAGGGTTCAGATCAGAACCACAACAAACTGATGAAAGTGGTTAGAATTAGGAAAATTAGAGCAATAACATCAACTTTGGTAATTAGAGTGCATATCCTTATGTACCCCCGAGGGGAAATCAATAGGGCCAGGGATCATCCAAAATGGAGAGCATGCTTGAACAAATCCTATCAAATCAAGAAAGGACTAACGCTTCTGCAAAGAACTAGTAGAGGTGATTAGTTCTCACACCGCCTCCATTCAGAAGCTAGATCAGCAACTAAGGTATTTATCATGTGAGCAGAACCCTAAACTCAAGGGATAGCTTCTAAGTGACATGATTGTGAACCCGAAGAGGGATGGTGGTGGACAAACACCCCATTATATGTCCATCACTACTCGAAGTGGTCGACCATAATGAATGATACGATTATAGTGGAGGAACCAATAAAAACAACAGTGGATAAGACACCATCTGAGGAACGCATAGTGATTGATGTGAAAAGTAAGTTAGATGATACACCAGTTGTTGAGAAGGTTATTGAGATAGTTAAAGAAAGTGAGAAAGGGCCAGTGAAGAAACTAGTATAGTCGTTCAAGCGTCCCCCACTTTTCCTACAGAGGTTGAGGAAAAAGAGCAAAGTTTCCAAGTGCTTGAAATTGTATGATCAACTGAAGAAGTTATCAATGAACATCCTATTACTTGATGCATTTGATGAGATGACAAGCTTTGCTAAGTCCTTGAAAGAGTTTCTCACAAAGAGGCAGTCAACTAAAGATGAGGATGTTCAACTTACCCATTGGGTGAGTTCCATAATTTCTAAAATTATGGTGGAAAAGAAAGAAGATTCAGGATAATTCACCATACCATGTACTATTGGTGTGCAGGTATTTGCATGGGCACTGTGTGACAATAGTGTGAGTATCAACATCAATCCTCTTGTAATCTACAAGCATCCTGGGGCTAGGACTGCCCTGACCAACTAGTTGAGGTTGCAAATGACAGATCGATCAGTACAACATCTAGTGGGCATTGTTGATGATGTGTTGGTACGAGTTGGAAAGTTTATGTTGATGGCAGATTTTGAAATCTTAGATTGTGCAGTGGATGATGAGATTCTCATAATCTTGGGATGATCATTCTTGTATACAAGGAGAGCATTAATAGACTCAGAGAGGAGTGAAATAAAATTCTAAGTGAATAATGAAGAAGTGACCTTCTAGGCTATCAATAGGATGAATTTAGCAAGCAATTATCATGATATTTCTGTTATAAATACTATTGAAGATGTGGTAGAAGAAGCAATAGAATTAAAGGTTGAGGAAGAAAGTTTAGAGGAGGTATTGGCAACAATCTTGGTCAACTTTGAATGAGAGAACATGGAAGGTTATGTAGAATTAGTGAATTTATTGACAACTCTAGGTTTGTACAGTTACATACGAAAAAACTCTCCTTAGATCTAGAAAACAGGACCATACCACCAACGTAGTCATCTACTATTGAGGCATCAAAGGTAGTGTTGAAACAACTTCCTTCTCATCTAATATATGAGTTCTTAGGGCATGATAACACATTGCCTATCATTATTACATCTTTGCTGACTAATATATGGGTAAAAAGGTTTCTAGCAGTGTTGAAAAAGTACAGACGGGTGATAGAGTGGACAATTGCCAATATTTGCAGAACTAACACAAGTATCTATGGGCATAAAATTAAGTTGAAAGAAAATAGAAATCCAAGTGTAGAGCATCAGAGAAGACTAAATCAAGAAGTGCAAAAGGTAGTAAAGAAGGAGCTTATCAGATGGCTTGATATGAGGGTTGTTTATCCCATTATAGATAGTCCATGGGTTAGCCTAGTGTAATGTATACCGATGAAGGGTGAAATGACATGATTGCTAATGCAAAAAATGAGTTGATTCTAACAAAAACTGTCACTGGACGGTGAGTATGTATGCATTACTGGAAACTAAATGTGGCCACTTGCAAGAACCACTTACCAATGCCATTTATTGATCAGATGCTTGAAAGACTAGTTGGGAGGTCCTATCACTAGTTTCTGATTGGGTATTCTGGTTACAACCATATCAATATTTCTTTGGAGGATGAAGAAAAGACCATATTTACATGTCCTTATGGGACATTTGCATTCAGCCGGATGCCCTTTGGTTTCTCTAATGCTCTTTCTACTTTCCAGTGGTGCATGATCTCCATTTTCTTTGAGATGGCATAAGATTATTTGGAAGTATTTAGGAATGTCTTTTAGTCATTGGAGATTCTTTTGAGGATTTCCTTGATCATCTAGGGAAAGTTCTAGAGAGATGTGAAGAAATGAGCCTGGTATTAAATTGGGAGAAGTGTCATTTCATGGTGCAAGAGGGCATAGTTCTTGGGCACAAGGTCTCTGCGAAGGGGATTGAGGTGGATCATGAAAAGATAAAAATTATTTTAAATCTACCTTCTTTGAATTTTGTGAAATGTGTTTATAGTTTCTTGGGGCATGCAAGATTTCATAGAAGTTCATTAGAGACTTCTCAAAGATCTCTAACTGCATGTGTAAGCTTCTTGAAAAGGAAGCTAAGTTTAAGTTTGATGAGGAATGTCTGAAGGATTTTGAAGAAATGAAAAAAATATTGACTGAAGCTCCCATCATTGTGGCTCCTGACTGGTCACTGCCTTTTGAGCTCATGTGTGATGCAAGTGGCTATACCATTGGGGTTGTTCTTAGCTATCAATAAAATATGATCATGCATCCGGTGCATTATGCTAGTAGGTCATTGAATGGGGTAAAAAAGAAATTTACCATGAACAAGCAAGAGATGTTAGCCATTATTTATGCCTTTGAGAAGTTTAAAGCATATCCTCTAGGATCTAAAGTGGTGGTATAGACATATTATGCTGTAATTTGGTATTTAATGTCAAAGAAGGATGCCAATCCAAGACAGATCTGATGGGTTTTATTGCTTTAGGAGTCTGACTTTAAAGTCAAAGATAGAAAGGGAACCAAAAATCAGGCCGCTGACCACCTATCTCATCCGGAGGAGAATGTTCAGTCAACAGAGGAATTAGATCTTGATGATGCCTTCCCTGATAAATGATTATTGGATGTATCTCATGGTGTAACTCCTTGGTATGCCAATATTGCTCACTTCTTAGTTGTAGGTGTTATTCCGAAGGAGATCAAAAGTTACCAAAAAATAGGTTCTTGAGAGAAGCTTGATATTATTATTGGGAGGAGTCTTATCTATTTAGCAAATCCCTGACAACATTATCACGCAGTGTATGCCAGAATATAAGGTCCTTGCCATTCTGAAAGGATGCCATGACTTACTGGTTGGGGGTCATCATTCGGGAAAACTATGACAAAAGTGTTAGAGTGTGGCTACTATTGGCCGACACTGTATCATGATGCAAATTTGATGGTAAGAAGTTATGACAGTGTCAGTTGCAGGGAACCATCTCTAGGAAGCAAAAAATGCCCTTGAACTTTGTGCTAGAGGTGGAACTATTTGACGTTTAGAGAGTTAACTTCATGGGCTTATTCGTGAGTTCACATAGAATGAAATACATCTTAGTTGCGATGTACTATGTATCCAAGTGGGTGGAGGAAATTTCTTAACCAAACAATGAAGCAGAAGTATCACTTCATTCCTCAAGAAGAACATCTTCACTCATTTTGGTACACCTCAAACCATAATAAGTGATGGTGGTTCACATTTTTGCAACATGGCATTCATGGGGCAGTAAGAAAAATATGGAGTTAAACATAAGGTAGATACTCCTTATAATCCACAAACAAGTGGTCAGGTTGAAGTTTCTAATAGGGAAATCAAGGGCATCCTTGGCAAGACTGTTAATGCCAATAGGACCAACTGGTCCCGTAAACTTGATGATGCTCTATGGGCATATCACACAGCCTAAAAAAAACCCCATTGGGTATTTTTGATATCGTCTGGTGTTTGGAAAAGCCTACCATTTGCCAGTAGAATTGGATCACAAATTGTTATGGGCACTTAAGAAGCTTAATCTAGATTGGAGCAAAACAATGAAGCTCAGACTCTCATAGTTTAATGAGATGGATGAATTCCATCTCCACTCATATGAAAATGTTGCTTTGTAAAAAGAACAGATGAAGTTAGTTCATGACAAGAAAATTGTGAAGAGACACTTTCAGCTGGGTGATGCAGTTTTGTTGTTCAACTCCCTACTGATGTTGTTTTTGGGCAAGTTGAAATCAAAGTGGTCTGGACCTTTCAAGGTAATCAACATGTCACATCATGGAGAAGTTGAGCTGAAGTCCGAGGATGGTTCTCGAATGTTAAAAGTGAATGGTCAAACACTGAAGCACTACCTTGGTGTTTTTAAGAGAGATAGACTGGTGCAGGAGCTTTGTCAAAGATGGACCAAAGCATGGAGCTGATTAATGATTGGTAAGTCATTGTGTCGCAATGTTAAATCAAGCGTTGCTTGGAAGGCAACCCAATTTTATAGTTTTTGTACTATCATTTTTCTTCTCTTTTTAGTTAAAATGGTTTGATGTTTGTTTAATGTGTAGGGAGGAACAAGATTGGAGATGTGAAAATATGGATGAAAAAAAGAAGTTTGCTTTGGTCAATAGGTCCCAATACAAATCGTACTAAGTTCCTACAAACTGCATACTAAGTTGTGCTAAGTTGGTAAAATAAATAATGTTCTAGTTAGTAACCACTGGGGGTCCTATGGACCGTATAAACCTTCTATGAGTCGTGGACCCATATGTTGTAATTTTGTAAATTTTGTGTTGGTTTGTTTAGTAACCATGATTTGTCCTACATACCACACAAACCTTCTACCTGTCATATACTTATCCTTGGTAACTGTGTAAATTTTGTGTTGATCTGTTTAGTGACCACAGTGGGTCCTATGGACCGTAGAGACCTTCTATGAGTCGTAGACCCATCCGTGGTAACTGTGTAAATCATTGTTGTTCAAATTAGCCATCACATTTGAATTGATGGCCCGTAGATCTTCTCCATAAGAGATATCAAGGATCATAGGATTTTCTACCAAAAAAATTTAGTGAATAATCATGGAAGGCCATCACGATCCATGGAGGTCTCTGTGGCCATCAATCTAAAAAAAAGGGTCGGGAGAAAGTTTTGAAAAACACACTTTAGTTCAAATTAGATTATTTTCTCTCTCATATTCTTGTAATGCCTCTTCTCTCAATTCCCCACTTCTCCTGCCTCATCAATTATATCCACCCACAATATCTGCCACTCACCCGCTATCACAGCCATATAGCAGCACCACCGGCACATACAAATCACACACACCTCTTATGATTATGTCTCTTCTCTTCTCTCCCTAAGCAAGTCTTTGAACAACATGTATGGTTTTCTACTTGCCTTGTGTGCGAAAATCCCTTCATGGTAAATTGCTCTAGTGTCCTCAATGATAGATTAATGTTTATGGTGCTAGCAATATATTTCCTTTGGAACCCTAAATAGTGTTAGCAATAATTGAGTTAATATGATCTGGGGATTATTGCTATAAGGTGTATTTTTGCTAGTTGTTGTTGTTGTTTGGGTGTATGTTCGTCTTGAGTGTCTAAACCAATGAGTCAGAGGGCATTATGACTTATTGATCTTAGAAATAAGATCAAAAGTTGTTTCTCCCGCCAAAACTGCCAACTACTCATTTGAATGTGATTTAGGTGAAGTCGGAGTAACCTATTTGTTATTGCAATTGGTGCGTGAGAGTTGCAACCTTTGCAATTTCATTGATCGTCTTAGTTGTTTGAACTATAGAGCATGCCTAAGAACACCTAAACTAAAAATTTTCTTCTCACTTTGAGACTTATGGACCATAGAAAGACTCCATAAATCGTAACCTTGTACATTGATAAATGCTCAAATCGTACTCCCCAAAGATGGAGGCACGACGATCGTCAAGCATAACACATTTATAAGTACCCAACAGGTGTCAGGGTCATACCCACAAAGAGTTGATGCTAACTATATGAAGATTGTATCAAAATGAGTTCACAAGGAGAGTAAATGCTTAAAACACGAAGGTTGGGGAATTGGAATTCTGTCACTACAATCACAATTCAAATTAAAGAAAATGAGTAAAGAGGCTGTACCAAATTGAGTAGGCTACTAGGGATGTGAATCCAATGGGGCTTTAATGTGGGATAGGGTGATTATTAATTCACACTTATTCTCGCTTATTGACACAAGTAGCATTGGTCATGAGTATGGTTATTTACCTCTCGATCAACAACCATATATCCGATAATCCTAGTTAGAGCATCATCGGTTAAATCAACAAGCAACCAATATCTAGCTTGGGGAGGTCACACTATCTCTAGCTTAGACCCTTAAGTAGGTGATTCTGTCGATATGAGCTATTTCTAGCCTCAAATCTAAATGGAGTCCTAAGTTCCCACTAGTAATCTTACATTCGAAACTATGAAATTCTATTTCAAGCAACAACATAGTCAAGTAATGAAAATTAATGTTTGCAACCACCAATTTTAGGAATAAAACTTGGTGAAATTACTAGACCATGTCAAATAAGCAATTATAAGCGAGAATTAACAACACAAAACCCATTAGTCAAGCACCCATTATCAACACATCCCTAGACAAATGAAATTAGCCACTCATAATAAAGGAGAGAGATATACCAAATGGGTAGGTCACAATCCTCTTCATTCAAGTTTAATCTCAAGTTCTAAGCTCAATTTGAGTACACAAATGGTTAACCAAGATTTTGAAAAGAGATGATTGAAACCCTCTTCTTCTTGGAGAGAAAAACTTGTTCTCAAAGTAAAAAGCTCTTCAGAATATTCAAGACTGAAGAATGTTCTTTACAATTGTGCCTAAATTAGCTTTTTATAATTTCCCAAAACATCACTAATTTTCTAGACAAAATTTCCCTTCAGGTGGTGTGCGACGCGACGTGTGGTTTGCACATCGTGATGTGCATGTCGCACACCGTCTTCAGTTGAACCAGTGACTCAGCCGACTTGGGAGGCATCGTGCAAAGTGGATGCATTTGGCACCATGGGTTATGCAGTTCGCACAATAGGTTATGCACGTCGCACAATGATCGCACCCCGTGAAAGATCCTTCAGGTAATCCTAAACTTCATGCAATGGGAGGTGTGGAACACATCAAGGCTTGTGCGTATCACACAAGCACCGCATCTCAAGGCAGATTCTTCGTCTTTTTTCAATCACTTCACACTTCACTCCTTTTAAGCTCTTTTTGGGTCCATTTCCTTATTTTCTATCTTTAATCACAAGTACCTGCATAGACATCAATAAAGGCCATAATAACCTCTAAATCTATTCAAAACATAACAATAATTCATGGATAAAGGCTCAAAAAGTTAGAAGATTACCGACTTATCAAACCCCCAAACTTAAGCTATTGCTTATCCTCAAGCAAGATACTCACAAGGCAAGGAATGAATTATGCTCTAGATTCAATCAAGGCACAAAGGACTGATCTATACTAAAAATTAAGAAAAAGAATAAACAAAAGACTCAACTACGATGCTCATCTCAATTTGAACCACCACAAACTCAAGGCATTTGGCCATTTCAAAACCTTTTCCAAAAGGACTTCATTTCTCATTCAAAATCAAGGAAATTTTGTCATTCAAAACAAGACATTTAAGCTTCTCAAGTCATTGGCATGGACCGTCAAGGTTTGCCTCGAGATTCACCACACAACTTGTCTCATTCATTCCCCTTAATTGAGATAGAGACTTCATGTTTCAATTCGAGTGCATGATGCCACTCACCACAAGAGAGAATCCCATTCACAATCAATCAATTATCAAAACAATGAGATTATAGGAGAACCAAGAAGACTCTCACTCTCTCAAGGAAGTTCAAGTGCATAAGCGTCAAACCATAGGCTTTCCCTTTATGTAAATCGCCACTAATGTAGGGTAGCCAAGCTCAGAATCACCAAGGAATTACAGGTTACGATATTAGCTGTGGCTAAGGTGAGGATTTTATTTGGTGAAAGTGACTACACCTCTCTAATGCTCTTTGTTCTTATTTCAAACACCGCTCACATTTTCAAATTTTAACTTCACCTTATTTCTCCCTCACACAACCTAAGCTTCTCCTTTTCAATCATGATCATTCGACTCCTTGTATTGCCTTTATTTGGTAGAACCTATTTTTGCTTTGCATTTTCGCTCATTGGATTGAATTTTGGAGCAATTTTTAATTCAAACCTAAAGTTCTACCTTGCATTTAAAGTGCATTCCTTTTCTTCTCTTCAATTGATCACACACACCCCCAAACTTAGGCGTTTGCCTATGTTGTCTTTTCATTTCCCCCCAAACTTAGGTTTTAGCCTACATTTCACTTTCAAGCAATTAGGAAGGACGGGTGCAAATATAGAGATTCAAAAAGGTCAAGGTGTTAACAAGGTGCCAAAGAACGGTTACAAGCTCAAAGGGGTTCACTAGGATTGATGTCATGGGAAGTCATTTGGGTGAAGTTGCTATCAAAAAAGGCCTAAGGTCATCTTCCAAGCTCGGTCACACCTAGAATTTCACCTTGAATCACATTCAGGGCAAGTTCTAGACGACACGCACACACGAGAATTAAGGTAAATCCTCACCACACAAGGCATCATGCCACAAGACTTCTTTCATTAGTCTCAAAATCAATTGAGATAAATAATTTTCGACAAGTTATTCCAAGTTCGTTACACACTTGTTTTTGAGTCAATAAAGACAAAGCGAGAGTGTGCAAGTCATGAAAAGAGAATGATTTTCTTCAAAAATTCATTTCCCTTCTTCCTTTTATTTTCAAAAACAATTTTCCAAGAGAAAATTTTCGGTGGGTCCAATTTGAGACAAGAAGCTACGGACCCAATTTTAAACTAAAACTTGGCATTTTCCTTTAAGAAAGTCGCCTCTCAATCTATCATAGGGAAATACCAACCCGGTTCAACACAAAGGCAAAAGAAAAAGAAAAAGAAAATAATTAAAAATTTTGCTCCTTGGAAAAGAACCGTGGTATTAAGAAAATCCTCGGAGTTTATTGCTAAACTACTATTAACAAGGCAATTTCTAGATTGCACGCTCGTGATTCATTAAGAATAAGCCTCGGCGTAGGTCTTTAGCATATTTGCAAAGCACGGGTAGTAAGACAATGGGGTATGTAAGACCAACCCGACAACACAATCTCAACAACCAAAATCAAGCCCAACGAGGGTGCAATAATAAGCTCAAAATTAAACTAACATAATCTAAAGGAAAGGCCCGGCAGGGGCAATTCACAACAGGTTTCACCAACAACGTAACTAGTTACAGGTTCCCCCAAACTCAAAGCTTGCATGGTCCGCAATGCACAAAAAGTTAAAACAAGAAAGAATGAGTGCAAAAACTCCCTAATTATGCTAAGGATGGTGTCAATGCCTCCTTGAATAGAATTTCTGAGTTGGCCTCTGTGGCTACCATGGTGATGATTCTGATGGTAGGATGTAGGCATATGCAGGGTCAATCTAAAAACCTGCCAACGGTGGTATTGTAGGATCCCATGGAAGCTTAAGGAGACCGGATGAGTCATCCACATACCATTTGTCCTCTGTAGTCATCAACTCATGATATGAGGCCCCCCTGCCCCAGCTAGGCCTAGGTGGAGTTCTCTATTTGTACACAGGTGAGTCATAAGGATCCGGGTATTGCTGGACTGATGGTGGATCAAGCACTACTTTTATTTTTGATGTAGTTTCATTGTCAGGCCCAGCCCATGCACCAATCATCAGGAGGGATAACAACCCTTGGGGGTGGTGAGGAGTTTGGGGCATGTAGATTAAGATCCTAATTTATCTCAATATGCGGGACCACTTGCTTGAGTTCCTCAACCTCCACTTCCATGGTGTCCACTCTAGCATAGAGATTTCTCACTCTTGACACTACCAGTTTTAAGGCCGACTTGATGGCGGATTGAATTAAGGTCAGAATATCTTTGGCCAACTTTTGTAGGAGCTCCTCATTCTTGTTAGTAAGTTGAGAAAGTTTTAGCAAGTTACCTGAGGAGGAGGTGGCCTGAGATGCCTCATGTATTGTGCTTGATGCTCCTTGAGACGAGGGTAAATTCCCTGCTTGATCATAAATAATGTGCTCAACTTGGGCCCTGATTGTGGTTGCGCGAGGTGTTTGAGCAAAGAACTTTTTCTTGATATGTGGGGCATCGTTATCCCTTTTTGCGTCTAAACAAACCTTGCCCGTAGCTTGGGTTACCTTTTCTAATGATTTAAACAAAGAACATTCGGCTCGGATGCACAACAAACTGATGAGGACTGGAAAGGCCATGGAGGTGGAGTTGTGATTAGCTTTTCTCTTAAGATGTTCAACTATGATTTCTCCCTCATTCAAGGGAAGGCTATCCATGACGTAGGCTATGAGAATGGCCATCTCTATAGTCACTTTAGTGGTGTGACTAGTTGGGAAAAGTCTTGTACTCTCAAAATCTAGCCACATGCGAGCTTTAAACTTAAGATCCGAGCGATAGATTTGCCCCTTTGAGATGGCCCAAAAGAGGATACCTTCGGCAATGATACTAGCAACTCCCTTGTATTGATCTTCCTTTTTAGCCACACGTTCAAAGTACATGGACTCTGGAATTGGTTGATCATTCCAAAGGGCAAAGTGGATAGCTACAGGGGTTATGTCCACCTCCTTACCTCGGACCAACACCGACTTGAGGCACGGTAACTTGCTTAGAGGAACCTTATGTTTCAACATGTCAAGTCGGGCTCGGTACGAAGCATAGAATTCGCGTACCAATTCAGGAAAATAGGGGCCCAGAGTCTTGGAAAAATGTTCCCAAGCTCTTATGCGGAACTGTTTTGGCATGTTCGGGAACTCTTCTTGAAAATCTTCCACATCGAACCCCTTCTATTCCAAGAATGGTCATTTTTCCTGAATTTGAGGTAGTAAGCTTCCATTCCCTTCAGCCCAAATCAGAGTTGTGATTCATTAGGATGTTCCTCTTGCATAGGAACACCTACAGTGGGAGCGTGTTTTGTGGCACACCTCTTTTGATGAAGCCTGTTTGAAGGCATACTCCTGCACATGGGGGTTAGTAGAAGGCACTACGCATATATATACAAGTTAAAAGAAGTTAACAAACTACAAAAGATGGGATGCAAGAGAATAAATGACAAAATGGGTTACTGTTGACTCATGCGGACCTCATGAGGACTACACCAGGTGAGATACGTGATGCATGTGGCATCGAATGAACTAACAGAACCTTTAGTGATTTTTCCATCGAGGTACAAAGCTAGTGCGGTCCGCACCAACCAAAGTGCGCATCACACCTCACTTCTGCCCTTGAAATAGTGGTTGTCCTTCTTTGTCAACATGGTGCGATGCCTTGTGCGAAATGCACATTAATATCTATGCATCACATGCGAAATGCACAAAGGCACAATTAGAATTTATGGTTCCTTGTGTTCTTGTAGACTATACTTGTGATCCATAGAGCAAGATGTACTTAGGCACTCGGCACCACGCATCAAACCAATAATAGTTAAAGAAGGGGGAAAGGAATATCATGACGATAAACATCCAGGTACTCACATTCTCTGGATTCCCATTGACAACATCAAGCAAGAAAAGGACTTAACGACTTCCCTTAAGATGGACGTTACCACTTCTATCATTGGGAACATCAAGCCCTTACTTGCAACAATGGGCACCAACAAACTTACCAACAATTAACCCCTTCCCCCACAAGATCATACACTCAAGGATAATTTTCAACAATGAATCATGGTCATACAAATAGCAAAATTCAGCCTTAACAATCAATTCTCAACAAAACCTTATGACTAATGACAATTTTCCCTTAAGAACGATGTCACCCAATCTATCATCGGGCCAAACCATTCGTCAATCACAAGTGGGTTACTCAGACTTCACCCCAAACTCAGATTTCGAGGATAAAATTCACTACAAATCAACATGCATTAACAAAATTCAAGATCTAAAAAGTTGACAATAAGCAAAATCAATAATACAACTAAAAATTGGGGACCCAGAATGTTTGGATCTCCTTTAAAATCAACATGGCGATTCTATTAAGCATGCTTCACAATATGAGTTCCCAACCTTCATAAAATCAAGTATTTAATGTCAGGGAACTTACCACAAGTGAATATTAGGCAGAGAGAAGTGAAAATGGAAGCTTTTTGTAGTGCAACAATGGTGACCCACTTGGCTTTCCCGGAGAAACTAGTGGCGGCGATAGTGGCGGAGTGGCGGAGATGGTTGGGTGAGAGGAGGAGAAGATTTTGGGAAAGTTTAAGGGATTTAGAGAGAATTGTGAGAGAGAAATTTAGAATTTAGAGAGAAAATATGATGAAGGTGGTGAAGGAGGCAGTTTAAAGAAAGGTCGGGTCGGTTAAAATTAAATTTTACCTATTGTGCGCTGCAACATGCAATTCACACCAGCCTTGGTGTGGACCGCATGAAATTTCACGCATAATCTTTTTTCTCCCCTGGGTTTGCCCAGGCTTTTGATTTTCCATGCGATGGAGATGCAACGCGTACTTAGGCTCGTGCAGTCAGCATGGCACCTTAATTTTTAAATTTTTTCCAAGCCTTCTGTTAAGGTGTGCGGTGAGCCGTGTGACATGCACAATGGCTCATGTGGTCTGCATGGTCCGCTGCACAACCCATTTTGACCTGTTTTCACTTGTCCATTTTTCCACTCCATACATTCCCTAAAAAACACACACCAAAACTAACAAAAAATGAAGAAAATTAAAGTAAAAATACTTGGGTTGCTTCCCAAGAAGCGCTTGATTTTACGTCGCGGCTCAACGATAATACCTCTACCTCATTCCTTGTTAGGTATAACCTTTTTCAGAACCAAGGACGACATGTCCTCTAGCTTGGAATGACCGGGGTTGCTTGTGCCTGGTTAGTAGAGAGAGTCCACTTTGTTCGGAGGTATCTAGGGATTTGAGCTCTGGTGATTGAAATGATCATCATCTTTGTCTCTATCCTTCCAAATTCCATCCCTTTCCTTATCTCTTATCCAACCTTTGATCTCCTCCCTCGGGCAATAATACCCGGGATGAGAACCTACCGAGACAAAGCATAATTTACCATCGATAACTGTCATCAGTTCATCACTAGTCGCTTTGATTTCCGGTGTACTCACATCATTCACCACTTTTTCACCACCTACTCCCATTACATGCTTGGCCATCAATTAAATTTGTGTCATCATCTTGGCCATTGACTCATCCCTCTCCTCATCTTTTTTTCTCATTTCATTGGTCAAGATGGATGAGGGCGTTCCCAAAGTTGGCACATCCGCTTCTCTCGTATGCCAATGTTGGTTAGTTTTAGTCATTCGCTCTAACAAAGTCGAGGCAATGAGAATTTCTAAGTCCATGAAGGTGCCACCTCCAAGGTTGTCAGCCACTGACTTATTAAGAGAGTTTAACGACCGATAGAAGCTTTATAGCAATACATTGTTAGATAACTCATGGTTTGGATACAAGAGAAGCTTCTTTTTGAACCTTAACCAAACCTCATGTAGAGGATCATCCGGGAGTTGCCTAAAGTTGGTAATCTCATCTCTTAGCTTCATCATTTTAGATGGAGGAAAGAATCTCGATGTAAATGCCTCAACCAACTTGGCCCAAGAGGTGATAAAATCATCCAACAACTCTTCCAACCACGCCGTGGCTTCCCCCGTCAAGGAAAAAGGGAATAGGCATAACCGGATGGACTCTTAGGAGATATGTTAAAAAATGAATGGTTGGCAAATCTCCACAAAATTCCGAATATGACCAATGGCATCATCATGTGATGTTCCACCAAATAGGCCATTCATTTGGATTAAGTGGATCATGGTGCTAGTCAGTGAAAGAAAGTGTTTCCCATCGTGGTGGGTAGGTGGATTGCACCCACACCCCCTTACATCATAGGCTCAGCCTCGTCGACCTCTATGAAGCCATCAATGCTCTCGTTGTCGTCGGCCTCATTCATAGGCTAGACTACTTAATCACAACACAAATAACAAACAAAGTAAAAGAAACAAGTACTCTCAAAGTGACTTCAAATCAATAATAAAAAATACCTATCAGTTCAAGTCCCCGACAATGGCGCCATTTTTGATAAACGCTCAAATTATACTCCCCAAAGATGGAGGCTGGGTGATCGTCAAGTAAAACACATTTATAAGCACCCAATAGGTGTCGGGGTCATACCCACAAAGACTTGATGCTAATTATACAAAGATTGTATCAAAATGAGTTCACAAGGAGAGTAAATGCTTAAAACATGAAAGTAAAAGGTTGGGGGAATTGGGATTCCGTCACTACAATCACAATTCTAATTAAAGCAAATGAGTAAAGCGGGTGTACCAAGTTGAGTAGGCAACTAGGGATGTGAATCCAATGGGGCTTTAATGTGGGATAGGGTGATTATCAATTCACACTTATTCTCGCTTATTGACACAAGTAGCATTGGTTATGAGTATGGTTGTTTATCTCTCGATTAACAACCATATATTTGATAATCCCAGTTAGAGCATCATCCATTTAATCAACAAGCAACCAATATCTAGCTTTGGGAGGTCATACTATCTCTAGCTTAGACCCTTAAGTGGGTGATTCTGTCGATATGAACTATTTCTAGCCTCAAATCTGAATGGAGTCCCAAGTTCCCACTAGTAATCTCACATTCAAAACCATGAAATTCTCTTTCAAGCAATAACATAGTTAAGTAATGAAAATTAATGTTTGCAACCACTAATTTTAGGATTAAAAATTTGTGAAACTACTAGACCCATGTCAAATAAACAATTATAAGCAAGAATTAATAACACCCACACCCATTTGTCAAGCACCCATTAACAACACATCCCTAGACAAATGAAATTAGACACACATAATAAAGGAGAGAGATATACCAAATGGGTAAGTTACAATCCTCTTCATTCAAGCTTAATCTCAAGTTCTAATCTCAATTTGAGTACACAAATAGTTAACCAAAATTTTGAAAAGAGAATAGATTGAAACCCTCTTATTATTGGAGAGGAAAACTTGTTCTCAAAGTTAAAAACTCTTTAGAATATTCAAGATTGAAGAATGTTTTTTACAATTGTGCCTAAATTAACCTTTTATACTTTCCCAAAATGTCACTAATTTTTTGGACAAAATTACCCTTCGGGTGGTGTGTAACGTGATGTATGGTTCACATGTCGTGATATGCGACTTGCACACCATCTTCAGCTGAACCAGTGACTCAGCCAACTTGGGAAGCATCATGCAAAGTGGATGCAATTTGCACCATGGGTTGTGTGCGTCGTACAATAATCGCACCTCGTGATAGATCCTTCAGGCAATCCTAATCTTCATGTGATGGGAGGTGCAAAATGCACCAAGGCTTATGCATGTCACAAAGCGCCACATCTGAGGGCAGATTCTTCATCTTTTTTCAATCACTTCACACTTCACTCCTTTTGAGCTCTTTTTGGGTTCATTTCTTTATTTTCTATCTTTGATCACAAGTACCTGCATCGACATCACTAAAGGCCATAAGAACCTCTAAATCTATTCAAATAATAATTCATGGATAAAGGCTCAATAAATTGGTAGATTACTGACTTATCAAGCATGAAGGGAAGAATTTGAGTTTAGGGTCACTGTTTAATTAGTATGGCTCACGCGACAGAATGTGAACCTTGAGTATGGATCATAACATGAACCATAGTAATTCAAATCTTGGCATTCCTTCTATTTAAGTAGCATGGTTGGGTCTATAGTGGATCAATTTGAATGTTGAGGGGAATGCAGAACAAGCAGAATCTTCAAAGGGTGAAGCTTCTTCATTTAAGAGATAGCGGAGAACAGAGATTTGGCAAAAATATGCCAACTATCGGGGATACCATTAGGTGGCAAATTGAGATCATGAAAGATATCTACACTGCCGAGCTTGAAAAGACAAAGAAGGGCAACCTTAAGATGAGAATTACTAATGAGATACGGATAAGCTCTACCAACTTACCAGATTACCCTCAATCCACTCTCTTTTCCAAAATTATCAGTTGGGGTAGTTGAGCTCACCGCCCAATGAGTATTACCCTATGTTAATTTGAGAGTTCTATACTGCCTATGTTGCTACTCTTATAATACTAGAACCCTGGTGAGTCAACTAAAACCCAGCTGCCTTTAGACGGTGTGAGAATAAAGGGGACTAACTTGATATCTCCAAAAGAACTATCAATCGATTCTACTTTTTTCTAGATTACAGCCTCTCGAGTTCCACCATAGAATTTTACCATAAGATTTCTTGTCAAAAAAGAGAGCATGCTTGGTTAGCATTGGTGCTGACACAGAGAGAACTGGCATAGCTTAAAGACACCCAGTTAAAGGTACACAAAGGTTCACTTAGCCTCGAAGCTAATTTCTGGTGGGCAATAGTGCATATGCGGTTGTTACCAACCACAAGAGATGATTATCTAACCTTGGATAGCACCGTACTGGTGGTAGTATGATGTCTAGATTTTTGATAGTTTTCAGGCGTATCATTGCTTTTGAGATGTGGGAGAGGCCCAGAGGATGAACACATATAATGACCCTTCCCGTTGTTATAGTTGAGCTAGTCATACAAGAATCGGATTAGAAAATTTTCCAGAATTGGAAGTTAGGAATTTTAGTCTAGGCTAATCTTGGATAAAATCCAGGCAAGGTGAGGTCTAGGGAAATCCAGGAAGGTATTGGGTTAAATTGATAAATCTTAGCTTAATTTTATTTTATCTAAGGTGATAAAGAGTCCATAGGACTTTTTGCAAGTGAATTCGGGTGAGTAAAACTCCTGATATGAACTTGACATAAAGGGGTTAGTTTTGGACATCATGGTTTGAGAGTGTGTTATGAAAAAGGCAAAACCGGAAGATTTTTTGGGTTTTTGCCTTGCCACACTCGCTATAGCAGGTGGCAGTCTTCTACTGCAAAAGTGCTATAGCAGAAAAATTCCTGCTATAGTGGAAGTAAGAGTCGGTCAACTCTGCTATAGCGAGAGGTTGCCGCTACGACAGTACCACTATAGTGGCACTAGGTCGCTATAGAGAGGTTAATTGATGTTAATGCAGAAACTCCCCAAAAACATTCATTATTTCACAAATTTTTTTGGGGGAAGGCAGAGGCAATTTGGAGCGATTTCCATCATTTTCCACCAGAATTCTTTGTTAAGGTAAGTATTTTATCCCCATAAACTAGTATTTTAATTACTATATCCTAGAATCATTAGTTACAGGCTTTGGGGAAGGTTTATCTTGACCTAAGATGAAAAATCTGGTGTATAAGGGATTATGTGGTATAGAAACCTTGGGTTTTCTTTATAAGTTGTTTATTCATGATTTCATACCATAATTCGCTAGTGTAACCATATAATTGGTAGTTTCTAGGTGAATTATTGGTGGGAAGACCCAAGGATGGGTGGAATGATCATGAATTTATCTTGGGGGTTCGGGATTAGGCTTTAATCCATGATATTTGAGGCCATGGGTTGAAATATTATTTGCATTTCTATTTTTAGACCACAACCAAGTCGAGGTTGCCAGAAAAGGAAAAGCTCAGGTTCGCTAGAGCATTTCAGGCTTGGATTGAGGTAGGTGATGGTTCTTTGTAACCCAAATTGCATTATGTATACATAATAACTGTCTCTATAGTGTTACTTGCACAATACCTATTCAGGGAAAAAAGGAATGACTATTAAATAATATCTTGGGTGTTAGTCACATGCAATAAGTCTGTATTGAAAACTTGTTGGTTTTACAAATGTTGTATACTATCATTGTTGTTGTGATTGTTATGATATCTATGTCTCATTAGTTAGCTCGGGTACCATGCCTGGTACTTGTTTATTCATGGTTGGCTTGGGTACCATACCGATAGAATACATGGACAAGAGCTCATCCCCTACAAGTCATGACTAGTGGGCAACTATAAAACCCATAGGATATGCGTACAGGTTTACTTATTATTCTTATGTGGTTGTTCCTTGAGTGAATCGGGCTTATCTGTTGTTGATGTTTATGTATATGTGTTGGTTCCTTCAGAGGACCGGGATTTACTGCTACTTGACATACATGTTGGTCCTTGAGTGTCCAGGTCGGTGTGTTTAAGTGCTAAGGTGGTTTCTTGTGTAAATCGGGATTGCATGTGAAGTGCCATAGATGAGGTTCTAGGGATCCTTGAGTGGTTGGAGTTACTTGAAAGCTGTGACATGGTTATATATGGTTTGTGTACTTGTATTGTTGGACATGACTTATATGGTGGTTGAGTCAAGTTATTGACTGGGAGTATTATTGGTAGTCACTTTGACTTGGCTTGTTACCTGTTGTCCTGTTATACTATGTTACTGTTATATGTTTTACATTTCATATTTTGGGAGCTGGCCGATGATCCTACCAGTACACTGTTGTTTCTTGTGTACTGATACTGCACTTGCTCTTCTTTTATTGAGTACAAGGCATATTCTGGCAGCTACTACAAGACCTTAGTTGTGAGTCCGAGGACTTCTAAATTCAAGGGTGAACATCATCTTCCGACCTACCATGAATTCTTCAGTTATTCCTAGTCCATTGTTCAGACTTAGACTTCATCTTGGTTTTGGGGTTGTATCCCCTTCTTTCAGACAGTTAGTATATAATTTTGGTACAATGACTTTCAGAGTCTAGGGGTTAATTTCCACAGGATGTTTGTTTTTGTTTTAAACTATGAATTACTAGTTTACTTAATGAAGATTTCTTAGTTGTCTAATCTTTTGATTAAGTGATGGGTTGGATTTTGGTTCTCCCACTGAGGGTTTAGTGTAGGTGCTACTCGCGGCGGGTTAGGTCATGACAATACCACACTGCCATTTCCATGCTTCATCACCCATCTATGTTGCCATGCTGCTATTCCTATAGTTATCAGGTTTAATTAGTTGATAGGGACCAATAGGGTCCAAGATATTGCAAAATGTCAAGATGAGACTAACCAGGCCGCAAGAGAGAGGAGATCCACCTCCATATCAGAAGATATATAGTTAGAGCTGCCATCTAATGTCACGACCTAATTTCTTGGTCATGATGGCACCTACAATCTCCCTGTAGGAGAACCAATCCCTGTAGCCAAGAATGGTTAGTAATGGACTATACTCTAAGTAAGCACACACAAGAAAGACGATAAGCGGAAGCAAGATAGAGAAAACAAAGCAGAGTGAAAGCAATCTAGATATACATATATAGAAACTACACCATCCCATGACCTAGTATCAAAAGTACATGAGCCACTACTAAATATACAGAGTACAAGAGAGTGCAAAAGTAAAATATACAACTACCTTCGAGTATACAAAAGAGTCAACTGCAAAAATAAGTGATATATCTAAGCCCTGTTCGCCATGAGCTCACCCTATGTCTCAGATGCCCAAAATTACTGCACGAGTCTCTGCATCAATGGCGTATGACTGCATCAATGACGATAGCTCATACTAGGATCTGTACCAAAAAGATGAAGAAGTGTAGTATGAGCACCAATTACAAAGCAACGGGTACCCAGTAGGCATCATAGGCCGACTGAGCGTATATAAAATATAAAAGTAGTAAATAGCAGATAAGAAAAAAGGTCACAAAAGCAAACAGAGAAAAGTACACAAAATCTAGCAATAGGAAGAAGGCACAAAAGAATACAAGTAAGATATGCTAGTCACAAAAGATATATCACAAAACACGGGCGAAAGGGTAGAGAATGCACTTGGGTACTTGCAACAACAATATATATAGAAAGTTTAACGAACAAGGTGGTGTACCGATAACCTTAAATAATGGGAAGGAAAGAAAGGCAACTAAACATAAGCATGCGAATAATACAATCGACAAGGTAAGGATGATCATAACTAAACTAGTAGGTGAGTACAATACGAGTAAGTAAACTAATCTACCTACAATCCCAACAAGCGCCCATACACCCAAGGAATACATACAAGTGAAAACAAACCCTCCCGCATCCCATGCTACCGGAGCATACACTCAACAAATAGAAAACAAGGGTTGAATCATGCAACAATATATGATATGATATGAAGTGATAGTGGTACCGTATGCTCCTCCTTTGGCACTCGTAGGCCCAGTAGGTAGGACCCATGAAAGGCTTACCCCATATACCTCTACTCCTCTATATACCCCTCCTCTGGCAGTCTCAGCCCGTAGCTCTTAGTTCGATCGGCAAGGTCCATAGAGGTCTCTAAAACCATATACAAACTCTCAATATATGTGCCCAAAGTTCATTCAGGTCTAAAATCAGTAATAAAACCATGTCTAGCACTCCGGCCCAACTGATCCTAGTGTCATCCCAAAATCAGTGATAAAATCAGGTCTAGTACTCCAGCCTAGCCGAGTTTAGTATCATCTCAAAATCATGTCTAACACTCCAACCTAGCTGAGTCTAGTATCAGTGTTAAAATCATCATCTAATATCTTTTATCTCAATTAAATCTATAAAAGAAGTTTTAAATCCATCTATAGCCATTTATAACTTAAAACGATCCCTCGGAGCTATGCAAGAAAACTGGTGATAGTCAGGCTTGCAACCATGTAGTAGTAATAAATCAATGTAGAAAGTCCCTTTGAATGATAATGACAATATGTTCAAACACAACCAACAACTCAACAACTCACAATTGACCTACCAACCCTGCACAGGCTCAATATTCTCTACAACATAGATTACTAGCTCATAATCGCGAATCAATGTCTGGGACTCATGGATACTTCCCAAATATCCCACCATCTATGGTCCAATGGAATATACAAAGGCCACACAGGGATGCAAGGGTAATACTATAAAACTATCTCAAATACTAAAGCAAATGAAGTAAGAGCAGACAGAAAGGAAATGGACAAGGTCTAGGGGTGCTGATAATGCTCAAACGTACTCTCCCATAAGAGGTGATAGTGATTGTCAGAGCAAAACAAAATTTATATTCCCAACTGGAGTCGGGGTCAATCCCACAGAGAATAGTCATAAAAAGTCACCAAGAGATTAAAGTATATCAATCAAGAATAGAGTAATTGTTAAAATAGCATAAAAAAGTTAAATTAGGGAAAACAGGGAATTGGGAATCTGTCACAGTCACAATTCAAGCAAGAAAGTAAAGTAAACAATGGGTTTGTATCAAATGAGAGGACGACTAGGGGTATGTTTCTGATGTGATTCAAACATAGGTTAGGGTGCATGTTCAATTATACAAATACTTAATAAATAATATGGGTAGCATTGGTTATAGTTATGTTTGTCAATCTATCGATCTTCCAAACATATTTCCCATGGTCTTTATTCAAGCACCATGGGTTCAACATAAAACAACTAATACAAGCTTAGGGAAGTCATACTATTTATAGCTTAGACTCTTAAGTGGGTATTTTTTTGGTGATTAAACTATTTTTAGACTCAATCTAGGTGAAAATCCCAAGTACCCACTATTGAATTCTTATCCAAAATCATGAATTTCTCTTTCAAGCAAGAACACAACCAAGTAAGTTTAATCAATGTTTGCAACCATCAATTTTAGAGTTAAAACATGGAGAATTCAATAGACCCATATCAATTTAGCAATTATAAGCACAATTAAACAAGACCCATATCCAAATTCAAATACCCATCATACACATACCTCTAGATAAGGAAACTAGCCACTCATGCTAAGGAAATAAAATATTATACCAATTGGGTAATTAAAATTTCTATTCATTGTATGCTAATATCAAATATCATACAATGATGGTTGATTCAAAAGGTTGAAGAAGAGAAATAGCAAGTACACCTCTATCTTCCTTGGGAACCTCTCTCAATAGAAAACTATTCAATAATGTGTAAAAACTATTCAGAATTCTTGATTACAATGCCCAAATTGGGTTTTAGAAGCTTCCCAAAAAGTCACATGAAAATGGAAAAAAATTCCCCTTAGGTGTGGTGCGATATGACATGTGGCACGATGTGTAGTTGCACCATGCATTGTGCGTATTGCACAACTCCAGTTCTAGGATCAGTGACTTCAGTTGTTGGTCAAGTGTCATGTGAAAGAAGGTGTAGACCGCACCATCTATTGTACATATCACACAATGGCCGCACCTTTAGACAAATTCCTTGTAACACCTTAGAATTTGAACCAGCTGTTAAACATAGAAACTGTGAAAATTTTGAACCTTCTAGGAATCACGAGCCTAAACCATGAGCCGTGGACTGAACCAAAAGTTGTGGAATGGAGTCGTGGAAACTGTTCTGCAAACCCCTCCTCAGGTCTAAGAACCATGAGTGGAGTTCACAGGTCGTGGATGGTTCCACGGATCGTGGAACTAGCTCGTGGAACTCAGATTGGGGCTCAACATTTTCCTCTATAACCACAAGGGGTTTCTAGGTTCCGTGAATCAATCTACAAGCTGTAGACCCTGCTCGTGCAACATAAATCCACAACTGGTCATTTTGGCCAAAAACCACGAGAGGCAACCACGGGTCGTGGTTCAGTCTATGGTCCATAGACCTCATCTGTGGAACCTAAAGCTGAGGTTTTTAAGCCGTTTTCTAGAATTAAATCCCTGGGGTATTTTTGTAATTCTCCACTCTTTTAACTCCTAAGTGAGGTTGTTTTGGACAATTCTAGAAGGGATTTAACCTCAATTAGCCTAAGTCTTCTCCCAAACCCTCATTCAAACTCAAAAAGAGAAAAGAACTCCATTCTCCCAAGCTCGTAGCTAAGGATTCCATCTTTAAACTGCCATTACTCATGTTTTAGACTAATAAAGCTTCAATTCAGGTATGTGGGTATTCAATAAGGGATTTCTTTCACCCTAATACCCAAGCTCTCAAGTTTTACTTTGAATTTATGAATTTATGAAACTAGGGTTTTTACCCAATTTATGAAATTGTTATGAATTCAGCTTCTTAATATCAATTCATGGTTTCTAGTCTTGTACCCATGATTTTATATAAAGTTCTTCAAGTATTTCAAAAGCTCATGCATTGAGGATGACTTATAGCATGATTTCACCCCATTTGCATATTTTAAGTTAAATTGGCATATTTAGATAACTTGACTTTAAGTATTTATGAAATTGCATGCCTAATTCTTCAAGCTATGAATTTTGAAAGAAGTACATTAGAATTATGGCTATGCTATGCTTTAAGACTTATGGTTTGAGAATGACATAACATTAGATATATTCTTATGCTTTTCAAATAGTTTTGGCATCAGATATGTACCAGTTTATATATGAGCTAAAGTATGTTTTTGGGAGTAGTATTGAGAACCGAGTTGGACTGGGTTTAGCGTACCCTTATGTCTTGGAACTACGTGCCACCATAGGTTTATTAGCCCCTCAGTTGGGAATTAGAACTAGTGATCATGCCAGCTATGCCTTTATACCTTGGCAAGGTATATTGGGTCCTCTAGATGGGGTGTATACATCAAATTCCATGTAGCTCACATGGTCTATGTCGGTTAAGAGAAACTCCCGTATGGATGTTTTTAAGCTATTAAAGTTATACGATATTCTATTTTGAAGTTTGACTTCTATTTTATGTCTTATGCTTAAATTATGGTATTTACTTACGATATCTCTTATTATGTATGGAATCAACTTTAAGCATGTTTTAAGTATATTTTTATCATGTTATTGCATAAAATCATATACTCGGTAAATTCCATAGTACTGACGCATATTATTGTGCTGCATCCTATTATGATGCAGATTCAGGCTCCCATTCTCAGGCTTGTGGCTAGAGACCACTGGCTATCCAGTACTTGTTGGTGAGTCCTCATCTTTCGATTACTAGTTATGAGTCTAGTATTTTGATGTCTTTTCTTCAGTACTTAGAGTTAGCTAGAGTCTTGTCCTACCAACTCATTATGATATGTTTAGAGGCTTTTCAGATATAGATAGTTATATGGGTTTCTGGTTTTAGATTGTGACATTCTTACACTTTTATGTTATACTAAGTTAGTGTGCTTATCATCTCAAATATGCTTCTTCTATTATTATCTATTCTTGTTTAAGTTATGCTAAGACCACGGGTTAACTTGGGATCATTTGTGGTCTTGAGTTTCATGTTACGTCTAGGGGTAGCCTCGAGGCATGACAAACTTAGTATCATATTATCAAGTTCAAGAGTCCTAGGATGTCTAAAAGCCACATTGAGTAAAGTCTCTTTTGGGTGTGAAGCACGCCACACTTATGAGAGACGGACTATGAGATGTTTTAGGAAAAACTTCACTTTGTTCATGATCATGTCGTGAGATAGAGTTTAACTTTATTACTCCTCTAATCCAATCCTTATGCATTTTAGATTATGCCTCATCGCCGTGTTATAACTCACCGAGCCAACACTCAAAATGCTAATCCTCTAGTTCTAGACCATGAGGTCACAAATGCAGAGTTCAGGAATGCCATTCAGATGTTAGAACATGTGATGGCCAACCAGGACAATCAACAATCACCTGTTCCTGCTAAACCTCATGGTGAGGAAGTTACTGCTAGAGTTTAAGACTTCATCCATATTAACCCGCCAAAGGTTTTTTGGGTCTAAGGTTGGCGAAGACCCACATGATTTCATGGATGAAGTGAAGAAGATTTTAGTGGTTACGCAGGTTGTCGGTGTTGATGGTGTGGATCTAGATTTCTATTAGCTTAAGAATGTGGCTCACATTTGGTATACTCAGTAGAAGGATGCTAGGGCTAGGGATGAGGTCCCTATGACTTGGGAGTACTTTGAGAGAGCATTTCTTGATCAGTTCTTCCCTAGAGAGTTGAGGGAGGCTAAGGACAAAGAGTTCATGAATTTTAGGCAAAGATCTATGTCAATTAAGGAGTATGGGTTGAGGTTCACCCAACTTTCTAGATATGCTCCATCTATGGTGGCCGATCCAAGAGTTCATATAAATAAGTTCATTTATGGGGTGTCAGACTTGGTAAAAAATAAGTGCAGGTCCACTATGCTTTTCGGGGACATGGATACCTCTAGGCTTATTACTCATGCTCAGCAGATTGAGGGAGATAAGTTGTAGGAAATGGCATGGGAAAACAAGAGGGGCAGAACAGAGAATTCAGGTTTTAGTTATAAGAGGTCCAGAGGTAGACATCGTTCTTCATTTTAGAAAAGGTCATCAGGACCCATGCCTTCATTAGCTAGCACTCCTACTCAGGCCCCCAGGCCTAGGCATGATCAGACAGGTAGAGGATCGGGTTCTCATTCTCAGGGGTGTGTTGAGTCATCTTAATATGTGTTTAGCTGGCAGAGAGAGGTTCTTTGGGTATGGATAGATCGGTCATAAGATCAGAGATTGCCCTTCAGCCAATAAGGGTGGTGGAGGTGTGTAACACTCTAAACTTTATGTTGTATCTTGGGTCTCTTGATTTTTTTTTAAAAGTGTTGAGTGGTGCTCGTCTATGAGCTTACAAAGCAAGTAAGCTAGCATCCCAAGGCAATTTTGTACAGGATGAGATAATGAAGCAAGGCCAAAAGTATGTGCAAGTGCATGCGCCTGTGCACACAGGCAAGGAAGCGCACACTGCTGGGCATACAAAGCATCTTCCTTAGCATGGGATCCCTGCAACCCTCCTCTTAGTGCATTTTTGGGTCTGTAAAGGCCCTTGAAGGGCAATCTCATCCTTTATTTAATTTTCTACCCCCAAGTAATTAAAAACCCTCTTCCCCCATCAGTTTTTTAGAAGTTACTTCTCTCAAACATTCCTCTCCCTCAAAACGTCAACCTTCCAAGTCTTAAAATATCAAAGGCTAGGGTTTCTATCCCAAGAGTTCCTCTCCACAATCTTCTTCTCCAAGGTACACATAATGATTCCTTTTCAAAGTATCTTGTAAATATTATAGTTTTCAAACTCTTTGGTATGTATTTATACTATTTTGATTATGAACTTAGGTTATAAGTATGGTTTTATTAACTTTGACAAAAGTTCATGAAAATGTTGTCCCCTAACTTTTACTTGAAAATACTAAGGGTTATTTGATGGATAGTACTCAAAAAGGGGGATTGAAAGGTTTTTAATTATTATTCTTAATGTCCAATAGTCTTCAAAATGATTTAATAATTTCGAAAGATATTGCTATTGTAACAGACTTTACGAATGGAATGGATTGAGACAAAAATTGTTGTTTTCTTATATGAATTTTTATGAAATAGGAATAATGAATTTTTGACAGACCCTATGGGTTCTATATTGATGAAAGTAATAACTTGCAAGTCTTGGTATGTGATAATGCTCAAATGTACTCTCCAATATGGAGGTAACGGTGATTGTTAAGCAAAATAAAATTTATATTAGCCGATGGGAGTCGGGGTAGATCCCATAGGAAATTGTAGCTTAGCCAAAGAGATTATAGAAAAGACTTCACAATCAAAGTAGATTGTCCAAACAACAAATAATGTAAAAGGGGGGAATTGGGAATCTATCATAATTCAATTCCAAACCAAACAATAAATTAAATGCGAGGTGTAAACAAGAGAGATGACGACTAGGGATGTGTTTCAAATGAGACTCAAACACGGGTCAAGGTACTTGCTCAAATGCATAAATTCTTACTAAATAACATAGGTAGCATTGGTTTTAGGCATGATTGTTAATCTCTAGATCACACAATCATTCATCCAATGGTCTTTGTTCAAGCACCATTGTTTAGACATAAACCAACCAATATAGGTTTGAGGAGGTCACACTATCTCTAGCTTAGACCCTTAAATGGGTGTTTCCGGTGAATTGAGCTATTTCTAACCTCAATCTAAGTGGAATCCCAAGTACCCACTAGAAATTTCACATCCAAAATCATGAACCCCTTTTTCAAGCAAGAACATAATCAAGTAAATTAAATTAATATTTGTAACCACCAATTTTAGAGTTAAAATATGGTGAAATCACTAGACCCATATTAAAATAGCAATTATAAATACAAATAAGCATGACCCATACCCTTTTATCAAGTACCCATCATCAACATATCCCTAGACAAGGAGACTTAGCTACTCATGCTAAATGAAGAAGAAAGTATACCCATAGGAAAATTAAAATTCCTTTTCATTAATTGTAGAAAGAATCCAATATCCAATCTCAAATTTACATGTCCAAGATTGAAGATTAAGAGAATGGATTTAAACCCTCTTTCTTGCCTTGGGAGAGAAACTTGCTCCAAAACTGAATACTATTCAAAAAAACTATGCCCAAATTGGGTTTTAGAATGTTTCAAATTCGTCATACAAAAGTGGATAAAATTTTCCCTCGGGAGCTGTGTGCCACGATGTATGGTTCACACCTCTTGTTGTGCACATCGCACAGGTCCACATAAGTGAACCAAGAACTTGGCTGATCTTCAGTCATCATGCAAAGTGGGATGCGGTTCGCACCAGTCCTTGTGCTGTCGCATGGGCGCCGCACCCCCTTAACAAATTCTTCTCTTCTTATGAGCATTCATGCACAGGAGGTATAGACCACACCAATGGTTATGCATGTTGCACGAGGTCTGCATCTCTGTATAGAATCTTCATCTCACTTTATCACTTCACACTTAAGCTCCTTTTGAGCTCCTTGGGGTCCAAATCCTTGTTTTCTATCTTTGACTGAGAGTACCTACATTCATGTCAATAAAGGCTATAAAAACCTCTAAATTTTATCAAAACATGGCAATAATTCATGATTAAAGGCTCAATAAGTTGGCAGATTACTGACTTATCAAACCCCCAAACTTGAACTATT
This sequence comes from Jaltomata sinuosa, assembly GCA_003996215.1. NCBI lineage: Eukaryota > Viridiplantae > Streptophyta > Magnoliopsida > Solanales > Solanaceae > Jaltomata > Jaltomata sinuosa. The sequence continues at coordinate 350,095 of QJPP01001772.1, read as the reverse complement.
TCTTATCCTCAAGAAAGATACTCATAAGGTAAGGAATGAATTATACTCTAAAACTCAATCAAGGCACAAAAGATTAATCTATTCTAAAAATTAAGGAAAATAATAAGCAAAAGGACTAAAAAAAAGACTCAACTACAATGCTCATCTCAATTTGAACCACCACATTATCAAGGCAATTGATCATTTCAAAACCTTTTCAAAAGGACTTCAGTTCTTATTCAAAATCAAGGGAATTTGTCATTCAAAATAAGATATAAAGCTTCTCAAGTCATTGGCATGGACCATCAAGGTTTGTCTCGAGATTCTCCACACAACTTGTCTCATTCATTCCTCTCAATTAAAATAGAGACTCATGTTTTAATTCGAGTGCGTGATACCACTCACCACAAGAGAGAAACCCACTCACAATCATGCAATTCACAATACAAGGGATTAGAAGAGAACCGAAAAGACTCTCACTCTCTCAAGGAAGTTCAAGTGCACACATGTCGAACCATAGGCTTGCTTTCATGTAACTCGCTACTAATGTAGAGTGGACAAGCTCAGAATCACTAAGGACTTACGGGGTACGATGTTGGCTATGGCTAAGGTGAGGATTACATTGGGATCAAGTGACTAAACCTCCCTAACGCTGTTTCTTATCATTTTTGAACACCGCTCATATTTTTGAACTTTGGCTTTACCTTATTTCTCCCTCACACAACCCAAGCTTTTCCCTATCAATTGTTTTTTATCATTTAACTCCTTGTAACACCTTTGCTTGGTAGCACCAATTCTTTTCTTATTATTTTCCTAGTTAGATTGAACTTTTGGAGAATTTTCAATTCAACATAAGGTGCTACCTTGCATTTGAAATCCATTCCTTTTCTTCTCCACATTAAGCACATACACCCCCAAACTTAGGCTTTTTACTTCTGTTGTCATTCCATTTCCCCCCAAACTTAGGCTTTTAGCCTATTTTTCACTTTCAAGCCATTAGGGAGGAAGAGTGCGAGATAGAGGTTCCAAAAAGGTTAAGGTATCGAACAAGGTGCCAAAGAATGGTCACAATCTCAAAAGAGGTTGACTAGAATAGATGTCAAGGGAAGTCATTTGGGTGAAGTGGATATTCAAAAAAGGCCTAAGATCATCTTCCAATCTTGCTCACATCTATAATTCTTCCTTGAATCATATTCAGGGCAAGTTCTAGATGACACGTATGCACGAGAATGAAGGTATAGCCTCACCACACACGGAAACACCTCACAAGATCTTTCAACATTGGTCTTAAGATCAATTGGGATAAATGACTTTTGATAAGCTATTCTGAGTTTATCACACACTCATTTGTGAATCGATTAAGCCAAACCAAAAGTGTGCAAGTCATGGCAAGAGAATGCTTTCCTCAAAAAAAAAATTCCCTCTTTCCTTTCATTTCAATAAACATGTTGCCAATTTTTTTTTGGTGGGTCCATTTCGGGAAAAGCAAAGCACATACTTAATTTAAAATTAAAACGTGGCATTTTAACTTAAAAAATTCACCTCTCAATCTATCATAGGGAAACACCAACCCGGTTCCACACAAAGATAAAAGAAAAAGAAAATAAAGAAAAAATATTTGCTCTTTGGGAAAGAACCATGGTATTAAGAAAACCATCAGAGTTTATTGCTAAACTACTATTATCAAGGCGACAATCAAATTTAAAGAACCCCCAAACACAAATGGAGAATTGTCCTCAATGATATTGGAGCATAGAAAAAGAGAATACTCCTTGGGTACCATGTGCGTAATGCAGTGTCTGGGGAAAAAGGCATCATCAATCGCACCAGCATATAGAGAATTGGTGCCAGTGTTCTGGCTGCTGCTGTGCGATAGACATGCAAGGTACACGTTGTGATATGCAAAATGCCTCAACAGTCGCATGGTGGGTTGAATTTTTTGGTAAAATTTCCAGTGTTCTTGATGATGGCATGAAACTAATGTATGACACACACAATCAATAAGGCAGACCGCATGCCAGTCGTATGCCCAGGCTTCAGACTTATAAGTTTTTTTGCCAGTGTTCTGTTTCTTCTATGCGAAGTATTGTGCGATATGCACAGTGTACCATACAATCGCATGGTGCAGCGCACGACCTCATGATTGCTCCAAAACCCTTTTGCTTGGTTCCTAACTACAAAGCCAACAAAAACAACACACAAAACAATACCAAAAAGCAAAAATATAGAAAGTAAATGCAAATGCTTGGGTTGCCTCCCTAGAAGCGCTTGGTTTAACGTTATGTCTCGATGATGGTACCTTTCATTCAAGGCTCATCAAGGTAAATAGCTTTGAAGAGTGTGACTTTCTCCGGTATGCCCAAATACTTTTTCACTCGCTGGCCATTAACTTTAAAAGTTGAGCCATTTTCAGCTTCGAGCTCTATTGCACCATTTGGAAATACTTGAAACACTTTGAAAGGGCCAGACCATTTGGACTTCAACTTTGAAAGGGCCAGACCATTAGTTCAAAAGTAATGGATAAAAAGTTTTATTGTTTTCTCATAATGGAGTTTTCTACGGATATTTTATCGTTATTGTGTTGGAAGTATTTTAAATGCCTACTTTTTAGATAATGTATATTACATCTATTTTGGCTATTCTGTGTACCATTACATTCCACATATTGACCGTCTTTGGGCAGCTATATTGTTTTATGATGTAGGTTCCGAGGCACCTTCTCGTGGTACTATGCATTGTTAGATTCGCTCGCATAGGTCCAACTTTTGGTGAGCTCTCCATCTTTCAGAAGGCACCTTTATGATAGACAGTTATAGTATTTTTCTTCATGGTATTGTCAGGATCATGTCCTGGCATAGATGTTCATTCTTATGTTAGAGGCTATAGATCTATGTAGATGTTGATTAAATATTTTATTCCCAACTTGGTTAATATTTAATTATTTTTTAAATGATGTTCTCAAATGGGTCCTTTTTTTGCAAATATTTATCTTAATGCTCAGGATATTATGCTAAGGGGTCTTCTCGGGCCTCCATTGGTTGGGATTGCCCATCACGTCCAGGGCCTGGTCTTAGGGTGTGACAAACTTAGTATCTGAGCATAGTTCATAGTCTTAGGGTATTTATGAAGCCGTGTCCAGTAGAGTCTTGATTATAGGTGTGTTGTGCACCACACTTATAATCAGGAGGCTACATGGTATTTAGGAAATGTTTCCCATTCTTTCATACTCTAGATTATGTGAAAGTGTTGTCTATACAAAACTTATCTAGATTCCTACTCTATTCTAACTCTGCTGACTACACCTTACCTTCGAGGTGATAGAAGTACAAAGCTCAGTCTCCTTATGATGTAATCCTATCTGGTTGAGTCATCCAAAAGGTTATGAAACTGCACAAGGAATTGAGAGGAGTCCATTAGTGCATCAAAGTTTATTAATTCCAAGAGTAAACCCCTATTTTATTAAACCATGCATTCGAGCCAAGGTAAGACGTACTTTCAGACCCTTTCAAAGACTTTGTTTTAACTGTCACACTCAAGGGAAAAGGTATATATGCGAGTGTTGGGATAATATTTTCACCCAAGAGAAAGTATAAACTAGGGTGTTATGAGATGAGTAGTGAGATGATCCCAAGGCTAAGAATATATGGAGTCATGAGTTTAGAAGCCGGAGAGTGCAGGTAGTAATTGATCAAAAATATAGCTAGAGTCTTGTACCCACTAAGTGAGTGAAAGAATAGAGTATGCCCATATGGTGTGGGTTCTAGTGTAGCAAGATTGGAAAATTTTATAGAGATTGGTAGAAGTGGAGTGGTTAGTTAAGATGTTCTTTTTAATTATTTGAAATAAGGAAGAAGCTTATGGTGGATTGTTATTGTAGTAGTATAGACCAATTATAGAATGTGGATGCAAGGATAGAGTGATTATGAGTTTGTAAATTTGGATTTCAATTTGGTGAAAATCAGAGAGGGAGACTTAGTGATGTTTATAGAACTTTAAACATAGTTAAATGTATTCATGGGTAAGTAGATGTGATGTGAGAAGGAAGGATATGCTAATATACTGTAATGGGTTATATTGTAAGATTAAGATCAACTGTCTTTTTCATATGGTTTTATTAGACCTAGAGTTTCTTAATTTCTATCTGGTAGTTGTAAGATAGAATAGCAAGCGAAGTTGTGATGTTAACTCTATCTAGTACTAGACACTAAGGTTGAGTTGTGGATGGTAACCAAGGTAGAAATAAAAATAGTTGGGGATGATAAGTTATTTTTATGAGATTGATCTAATAGGCTTGGCATGGTGCGTGAGAGAGCTAAGGTTGATAACTTAGGGAAGGTTCGAATGTGTAAGCATGATATATACATGAGAACTAGTGTTGAAGCAGTGAATTGTGACTAAGTTATTAGATGAATAAGAGCCTTAAGTGTATAAGAATAAGTTGTACCCGAGGTAATAAGTTGTTAGATGAGGTTTTAAGTTATTAAGTGCTAGGTGTTACCGAGTAGTATTCTTCAGCTGCTTTATATGGAAGGCTAGGTAGTTATTATTTGGTGTCCATTGGAAATGAGTTGCAGGGATTATAGATCTAAAGGGATGTTATTGAGTCTCTTGGTATAATTTTAGAATTTTATTGGATTGGGAGGATATGAGATTAGAGGTATAATTCTAGTAGACTCAGGAATAGAGAGTAGATTTGTAAGTATTAGAGAACGTGAACGCATATGCCCAAAAGAGTTAGGTTTTAATATGATGCCTAAAGAGGTTAAAGTAAGTAAAGAGTAGTGTCTCCGAAAGAAATGACCTAGAATGGAGTTAGTATTTTCCAAATATAATATCTGGGTGATATTAGCATTCATGTGTACAGTGATACCCTATAGTACCAAGTGTTGTACTTCTAGATCTTTTTACAGAATATGTCCGCAGGCCTAAGGTAGTGACCTTTGAGCTAAGGGGGAGATGATGAGGTATTGAACCAAGGAAAAATCTAGAGTTTCTAGTGGTGATGAGTTTCAGAAGGGGGTTATGATGTGTGTCATCGCTACCCATTCTTATTCTAGCATATTCCTTATACTTTAACTTATGAGGACACTTTACCCATGTCGTTTTCTTTTTAATCATACCTATGTATGAGGGTCTAATTTTCTAGGTAGTCTCTTGTCAATGCTCTGTCTTTTGAAATGGAAGTGATAGCGTCTCTCTGTGGTATAAATCTTTCTCTAAGGTTCTAGGGATCCAAGGTCTATGTTATGATGCTCATGATCCATGAACCTATATCTCACATTATTCTCAGTACTAAAAACTCAAGCTTCATGATATGTCCAAAATGGCTTTTGAAATCATGCTATGTCATGTACATACTCAGACCAGACTCTTTGAAAGATTCATGCTAAGCCCTGTGTATGTCCACCCTTGATAGTTATGTCATGTCGATGCTCAGCACAATCCTTAATTCACATCTTATCTGTTCAGTATATGAAGCACCCATGTCGTTCACACTAGATTCCCCAGATCTCTTCTTGAGTAACAAGGTCATGCTAAGTATAAGTCAAGATAGAACAACATCCATGTATCCCTAGTGCTCATGCTCTTGTTAAAGATGTGCAATTCATACCCTATATTTATGGTTGAGAGTTAGGCCTCTATTTGCATGTCATGTGGTCACGCTCTCGCTCTATTCCTTCAGTAATATTAAGCTTATATTGGGGAAAGTTTTAGTAAAGGAAGCTAAGTAGTGGCATAGATGAAAGGTAGTGAATTTTCCCTTTTTAGTGGTGGCTACAGTTTGATTGTGTCACCTAAGTTGTTAATTGTGGATGAGATATGAGATGAGGATTAGTTATGTGTAATAGTTAGATGAGAATATATAGTGTGTCTCTTTGTAGAAGTTCAAGAATTGTTGATTGTGGGGATACTTGAGAGAATTCTTTGATAGTTTCAGCTATAAAGGAGCCAGAAAGGAAATATAGTGTTAGGCTTGAATGTGATGTTGGATACTTGTGGGGATTGCATTATCTGGCAAGTGACTTCTTGATGAAGCTTGAGCTTGACTGATTAAGGTAATAAGGAGAAGTAGTATTCTTAGAGGATAATTCTAGATATGAGAAGAGACTGTGACGAGTTTAGGATAAACCTAAGAGCTTATCATGTTTAGGGAGAAAGGCTCCAAAGAGGGGTATAACATATAGAAACTTGAAATTTAGACTAGCAAGATCACATTAGATGTAGCACTTTATGCCTTCAAGTTAGGCTTGATCATGGTGAAAGCAAGATCTTAGATGATGACTTTAGTAGCTATAGGCACCAACGTGAAAATTTCAAGTCGTAAGTGGTGATGTGTAGTATTCAGAAGAGGTTATATAGTTGAAAGGTGTTGCTAAATATAAGGGCTATTATCCATATCATTTAAGGTGGGATATTTCTATTCATACGTCTAGAAAAACCTTATTTCATGCCATGTATCAATCTCAATTCATGCTTATGATTTCCAAAATTTCATGTCGTACTTTAGTATGATCATGTTCCATAAAACTTATGTCCTAGATCATGTCTATGCCAAGTCTCATATGTCTCATGATTCCTACTCGCACGATTTGATTGATGTTGTCATAGAGTGCCTCTTAATGTCTTTCTATCTTTGTTTAAAAGAGAATTCTTGATGTGAAATTATAGCCTTTACTTCGTTACTTGTATGGCTTCAATAAGTCCCTACCTATCATTCGAGGATGAATGATCCCAAAGAGGAGATATTATAACACCCCAAATTTTTTGTTACATCTCGCATCTCTTGATTTTTGTAAAGTTTTGAGTGGTGCTCATCTATAGGCTTGCAAAGAAAGTAAGCTAGCATCCCAAGATAATTTTGTACAAGATGAGACAGTGCACCGAGGCCAAAAGCGTGTGTGAGTGCATGCTTTTACGCGCAGTGGCAAGGCAACGCACGTTGCTAGGCATGCAAAGCGTCCTTCTTAGCATGCGATCCCTGTAGCCTTCCTCTTAGTGCATTTTTGGGCGTGTAAAGGCCCTTGAAGGGCAATATCATCCTTTCTTTAATTTTCTGCCCCCAAGCCATTAAAAAAACCCTCTTCCCACATCAGTTTTTCAGACGTTACTTCTCTTAAACACTCCTCTCCCTCTAAACATCAACCTTCCAAGTCTTAGAGATATCAAAGGCTAGGATTTCTATCCCAAGAGTTCCTCTCCATAATATTCTTCTCCAAGGTACGCATAACGATTCCTTTTCAAAGTATCTTGTAAACGTTATAGTTTTCAAACCCTTTGGTATGTATTTATACAATTTTGATTATGAACTTAGGGTTACAAGTATGGTTTTATAAACTTTGATGAAAGTTCATGAAAACGTTATCCCCTAACTTTTTCTTGAAAATACTAAGGGTTATTTGATGGATAGTACTCAAAAAGGGGGATTGAAAGGTTTTTACTTGTTCTTCTTAATGTCCAACAATCTTTAAAATGATTTACTGATTTCAAAAGATATTGCTATTCTAACGAACTTTACGAATGGAATGGATTGAGATAGAAATCATTGTTTTCTTCTATAAATTTTTATGAAATAAACATAGTGAATTGTTGACAGACCCTATGGGTTCTATTTTGATGAAAAGAATCACTTGCAAGTCTTGGTATGATGATACCAATAATGGTTTATGCCCCTAATGGAATTTATGCTATTGAATGATGTTTTAATGATATTGAAAAAAGGTAATAATATGGGCTATAAGAGAATTAGATATTTATCCAAGAAGGTGTGATGTTTGAATGTCTCAACACCTGAAACCTGTGTTTTGCTGACATAGGGATGGTTCAATCCTAACTTTGGATGACCTTATTTTTCCCTCTATGAGGATAATTATGTTGGCCTTATTGTATGTATATCTCGACTCATGCGGCAAACATGGGTTTGGGCTTAGACTATCGAGCATTGATTGGACCCACAAAGCCTGCGGTGACATATGAAAGTCAGTGATACCATCTAGTTCAAAAGTAACATATAGAAAGTTTTATTGTTTTCTCATAATGAAGTTTTCTATGGATATTTTATCGTTATTGTATTGGAAATATTTTGAATGCCTACTTTTCAGATAATGTATATTGTATCTATTTTATGTACCACTATATTCCATGTACTGACCATCTTTGGGCGGGTACATCATTTTATGATGTAGGTTCCGAGACAACTTCTTGTGGTACTATGCCTCGTTAGATTCACTCTGACAAGTCCAACTTTTGGTGAGCTCTCCATCTTTCGGAAGGCACCTTCATGACAAACAGTTATAGTATTTTTCTTCATGGTATTATTAGGATCATGTCCTGATATAGATATTCATTCTTATGTTAGAGGTTTCATATACCTATGTAGATGTTGTTTAAACATTTTATTCCCAACACTTGGTTAATTTTTTATTATATTTTAAATAATGCTCAAATGGGTCCTTTTTCTATAAATATTTATCTTAATTCTCATGATATTATGCTAAGCGGTCTTTTTGGGCCTCCATTGGTCTGGGTTGCCCTTCACATCCAGGGCCTGGTCTCGGGGCTTGACAAGGTGGCAGGACACAATCTACTTCACCACCTCCAACAGGTCATCTGGTTCAGCAGGGTACCACTTTCAGCACTGGTGGCGGTCAGCGCCAAAATCGTCTTTATGCTATGTCATCTCGCTAGGATCAAGAGAGTTCCCCAGATATTGTCACTGGTATGTTGCAAGTCTTATCTTTTGATGTTTATGCTTTACTAGAACCCGGAACCTCCTTATCTTTTGGGACACCCTATGTTGCTTGCAAGTTTGAAGTCTGTCCTGAACTACTCTTAGAACCCTTTTATGTCTCCACTCCAGTTGGTGAGTTAGTCCTAGCAAAAGAGAATTTATAGAAATTGCCCTATCTCAGTCCTTCATAGAGTCACTTCAGCGGATCTAGTAGAGTTGGAGATGACTAATTTTGATGTTATTCTTTATATAGACTGGTTGCATGCATGTTATGCCTCGGTTGATTGTTGTACCCAAGTAGTTAGTTTCAAGTTTCCAAATGAACCTATCTTAGAGTGGAAGGGTAGTTCTCCATCCTCGAAGGGTCATTTTATATCTTATCTCATAGCTAGGAAGATGATATCTAAGGGTTATGTCTATCACATAGTTCGGGTTATAGATTTAGAGTCTGAAACCCCATCTCTCCAGTCAGTTCCTATTGTAAATGAATTTCATGAAGTGTTTCCTGAGGATTTTCCCAGAGTCCCTCCTAAGCAAGAGATTGACTTTGGGATAGACCTTCTCCCAGATACACAACCTATATCTATTCCTCCTTACATAATGGCTCTAGCAGAGCTTAAGAAACTGAAAGATCAGTTGAAAGACCTTCTTGATAAGGGTTTTATCAGGCCTAACATCTTTCCATGGGGTGCTTCAGTTCTATTTAAGCATAAGAAAGATAGTTCTCTCAAAATGTGAATTGACTATCATCAGTTGACCAAGGTCACAATCAAGAATATGTATCCCATTCCTAGAATTGATGACTTGTTCAACCAGCTTCAAGGTTCCAGCTATTTCTCCAAGATCGACCTCACATTCGGTTATCATCAACTCAGAGTTAGAGAGTATGACATTTCAAAGACAACCTTCAGAACTCGGTATGTCCATTATGAATTTGTGGTTATGTTTTTTGGACTAACAAATGCTCTTGGATACTTTATCGACTTGATGAACCATTTGTTAAAATAGTACTTGGATATGTTTGTGACTATTTTTATTGATGATATTCTTATCTACTCTCGGGGTGAGAATAAGCATGCGAAGCATTTGAGAGTTGTGTTGCAAACTCTCAAGGATTGACAGTTATTTGCTAAGTTTATTAAGTGTGAATTCTAGATGCAGTACGTTGCTTTTCTAGGTCATATTGTGACTAGAGATGGTATTTGAGTTGATTTGTAGAAAATAGAGGCAGTAAAGAACCGGCCTAGACCTACTTCCCCGTCCAATGATAGGAGATTTTTGGGTTTGGCTGGTTACTATAGGAGATTTGTGGAAGGATTCTCATCCATAGATGCCCCATTGACTTAGTTGAATCAGAAGAAGGTTAAGTTTTAGTGGTCTGATGGGTGTGAGAAGAACTTTCAGGAATTGAATACTAGGTTGACCACAACTCCAGTTTTGGCTCTTCCCAAGGGCTTGGATGGCTTTGTTGTGTATTGTGGTTCTTCTAGGATTGGTTTGGGTTGTGTTTTGATGCAGCATGGTAAGGTGATTGCTTATGCTTCCAGACAACTTAAGATTCATGAGAAGAACTACCCTACTCATGATCTTGAGTTGGAAGCCGTGGTTTTTGCTTTGAAAATTTGGAGATACTACTTGTTTGGTGTCCATGTGGATGTGTTCACCTATCATAAGAGTCTTCAGTATGTGTTCACTCAGAAGGAATTGAATCTTCGTCAGAGAAGGTGGCTTGAGCTTTTTAAGGATTATGACATGAGTGTGCTTTACCATCCGGGTAAGGCCTATGTAGTGGCTGATGCACTTGGTAGATTATCTATGGGTAGTATGTATTTGGTTGAGGACGGAAAGAAGGATTTGGTCAAGTATGTTCATAGACTTTCTCGATTGGGAGTTCCCTTTATGGACTCCACAGATGGTGGTGTTATTGTTCAGAATGGGTCTGAGTCATCTTTGGTAGTGGAGGTGAAGGAGAAGTAAGACAATGATACTATTTTGCATCAGTTGAAGGGTGGAGTCCGTCATTAGAGGGTAGAAGTTTTCTCCCAAGGGGGAGATGGTGTGCTTCGATATCAGGGCTGATTGTGTGTTCCTAATATAGATGGGTTGAGATAGCAGATTTTGACAGAGGCTTATAGTTCCAGGTATTCTTTCCACTCCGGTGCCATCGAGATGTACCATGACCTACAGGAAGTCTATTGGTGGAATGGCATGAAGAGGGATATAACAAATTTTATGGCTAAGTGTCCCAACTGTCAACAAGTGAAGGTAGAACATTAGCGATCGAGTGGTATGACTCAGGACATTGACCTTCCTACTTGGAAATAGGAAGCGATTAATATGGATTTCATTACAGGCTTGCCCCATACTCGTAGATAGCATGATTTTATTTGGGTGGTTGTCGACAGGATGACTAAGTCATCCCACTTCTTGGCTGTCAAGACTACCAATTCAGCAAAGGATTATGCTAGACTTTACATATGTGAGATAGTCCGATTACATGGGGTTCTATTGTCTATAATCTCAGATAGGGGTACTCAGTTCACATCCCAATTTTGGAGATCGTTTCAGAAGGGTCTTGGTACTCAGGTTAATCTTAGCATAACTTTCCACCCGCAGATAGATGATCAGGCAGAGCGTACCATTCAGACTTTATAGGATATGTTGAGATCTTGTGTGATTGATTTCAAAGGTAATTGGGATGATCACTTAACTCTTATTGAGTTTTCCTACAACAACAACTTTCATTCTAGCATTCAGATGGCTCCCTATGAGGCACTTTATAGTCGGAGGTGTAGATATCCTATTAGTTGGTTGGAGGTAGGTGAAACGGCCTAGATAGGTACAGATTCAGTTCATGAGACTATGGAGAAAGTTCAGATTATTAGGGAGAGGTTGAAGGCCTCTCAAAGTTGATAGAAATCATTTGCAGATGTAAGATGAAGAGAATTGGAGTTTGAGGTTGATGATTGGGTATTTCTGAAGGTTTCACCCATAAAGGGTGTGATGAGGTTTGGTAAGAAGGAGAAACTTATTCCCCTCTATGTAGGTCCCTACAGGATTCTGAGAAGAGTTGGTAGTGTTGCTTATGAGTTGGAGTTGCCAGCCGACATAGAAGAGGTTCATCCAATTTTCCATGTTTCCTTGTTGAAGAAGTGTGTTGGTGATCCGACTTTGATTGTACCTTTAGAGGATGTGGGTGTGAAGGATAGCCTCACTTATGAGGTAGTTCCCATTGATATTCTTGATCATCAAATTCGAAGGTTGAGGAACAAAGAAGTCGCTTTGGTGAAAGTCATTTGGAGGAACCAGTTAGTTGAGGGAGGTACTTGGGAAGCAGAAGCAGTCATGAAGGCCAAGTACCCTCATCTCTTTGCTTCTGATCCAGTTTCAGCGTGAGGTAATAGTTTCCCCCTTAGTATGTCCCTCTGATTCTAGTCCATTAGCCTTTCTCATGATCCTAGCATGCATTCATGTTTTCGAAGTTAGTTCAGTCATATTTTTAAGTTGGAACTCAGTCTTCATGCTTATTCTTCAGTTTTCATGTTTGTTGGTTGGTATTGCTGTTTTCTCTCCAAATTTCCTTACTTAGTCATCATTCAAGTACGAATGATCCCAAGGGGAAGATATTGTAACACACCAGAATTTGAACCAGTGTTTAAACATAGAAACTCTACAAATTTTGAACCTTCCAGGAATCACGAGCCCAAACCACAAGTTGTGGATTGAACCATGAACCGTGGAATGGACTCATAGAAACTGTTCTGCAGATACCTCCTCAGATTTGAGAACCACGAGTGGAGTTCACGGATCCTGGATGGTTCCACAAATCATAGAACTAACTCATGGAACTCAGACTGAGGCTCAGCTTTTTCCTCTGAAACCATTAGGGGTTTCTATGGTTTGTGAATCAATCCATGAGCCATAGACCCTGCTCGTGGAATTCAAACCCGCAACTGGTCATTTTGGCCAGAAACCATGAGAGGCAACCACGGGCCATGGTTCAGTCTACGGTCCATAGACCTCATTCGTGGAACCTAAAGCCGAGGTTTTTAAGCAGTTTTCCAGAATTAAATCACTAGGTATTTTTGTAATTTCCCACTCTTTTAAGTCCTAAGTGAGGTCATTTTGGATAATTCTAGAAGGATTTTAACCTCAGTTAGCCTAAGTCTTCTCCCAAACCCTCATTCAAACTCTAAAATAGGAAAGAACTCCATTCTCCCAAGCTCCAAGCTAAGGATTCCATCTTCAAACCTCCATTCCTCAGGTTCTAGATTAAGAAAGCTTCAATTCAGGTATGTGGGTATTTAATAAGGGATTCCTTTAACCCTTATGCCCAAGCCCTCAAGTTTTACTTTGAATTTATGAATTTATAAACTAGGGTTCTTACCCAATTTATGAAATTATTATGAATTCAGCTTCTTAATATCAATTCATGGTTTCTAGTCTTGTACCCATGATTTTATATAAAGTTCTTCAAGTATTTCAAAAGTCCATGCATTGAGTATGACTTATAACATGATCTCACCCCATTTGCATGTTTTTAAGTAAAATTGGCATGTTTAGATAACATGACTTCAAGTATTTATGAAATTGCATGCCTAATTCTTCAAGCTATGAATTTTAGAAAGAAGTACATCTGAATTATGGCTATGCTATGCTTTAAGATTTATAATTTGAGAATGGCATGATATTACATATGTTCTTATGCTTTTCAAACAGTTTTAGCATCAGATATGCGCCAGTTTATATATGAGCTAAAGTATGTTTTTGGGAGTAGTATTGAACATCGAGTTGGACTGGGTTTAGCATACCCTTAAGTCCCAAAACTACGTGCCGCCGTAGGTTTATTAGCCCCTCAGTTGGGCATTAGAACTACTGATCACGCCAACTATGCCTTTATACCCAGAAAAGGTATATTGGGTCCTCTTAATAGGGCATAGACATTGAATTCCATGTAGCTCACATGGTCTACATCGATTAAGAGAAACTCCCGTATGAATGTTTTCAAGCTATTAAAGTTATACGATATTTTATTTTGAAGTTTGATTTCCATTTCATGTCTTATGCTTAAACTATTATATTTACTTACGATATCTCTTATTATGCAAGGAATCAACTTTAAGCATGTTTTTAGTATGTTTTTACCATGTTATTGCATAAACTTGCATACTCGGTACATTCCATAGTACTAACGCATATTCTTGTGCTACATCCTATTATGATGCAGATTTAGGCTCCCATTCTTAGACTCATGGCTAGAGACCACCGATTATCCAGCACTTGTTGGTGAGTCCTTATCTTTCGAGGACTAGTTACGAGTCTAGTATTTTGATGTCTTTTCTTCAGTACTTAGAGTTAGCTGGGGTCTTGTCCCACCAACTCATTATGATGGTTTTTTAGGCTTATCAAACATAGATAGTTATTCGGGTTTTCGGTTTAAGATTGTGACATTCTTAGACTTTTATGTTATACTGAGTTAGTGTGCTTATCATCTCAGTTATGCTTCTGCTATTGTTATCTATGCTTGTTTAAGTTATGCTAATGCTATAACACCCCAGAAATCAAACCAGTTTTCTAAGTTTGAAACTCTAAAAAATTCCATGTTTCCAGGAATGACTGGTCCAAACCATGGACCGTGGTCTAAACCATGAGACATGGAATAGATCCGTAGGTTGAGCTTTCCAGGTTCAGACATTGGTCTGAGAACCACGATTTGGTTCTATGGACCGTAGTTCAATCTACAGCTCGTCCTGTTAACTCGTGGTATTAGACCTGAGGGCTGATTGATTCCCCAGGAACCACGAGTCAAGTCAATGGTCCGTAGTTTGAACCACAGACCATCCTGTAACTCGTAGAACTTGATTAAGAGGATTTCATGTTCCCCAAGGACTACGACTTGGGTCTACGACCTGTGATTCTTTCTATGGGTCTATCCTGTTGACCCGTCGACTACCTTCTGCAACTTGTTCTTTGGCCAGGAATGACGGATAAAAACCATGAGCCGTGGTTTGTTCTACGACCCGTGGAACCCATCTGTGGTCCCTGAAAGTTAATCTTTTTCCATCTTTTTCCTAATTATGTCCCAGGGGTATTTTAGTCATTACCCACCTTTTTAACTCCTAAATAGAGTCGTTTTGACTATTTCTAGAAGGGTTTTCACCCTCATTAGCCTAAGTCCCTTCTCAAATCTTCATTTATCTCCCAAAAAGGAAACAAACTCTCTCAAGCTCAAGGTCTTAAGTTCCAAGTTCAAGTCTCCTAGTCTTTTCAATTTCAAGTAGGTTAGCTTCAATCAAGGTATGTGGGTATTCAACAATGGGTTCCTTTCACCCTTGTTCCCAAAACCCCCAATCCTTATTTTGAATTATGAACTTGTGAAATTAGGATTTTGATCTAAATTGGGGAAAAGCTTATGAAATCTATTTCTATGCATCAATTCAAGGTTTTTTATGATTAATTTATGATTTGAATAAGATTCCTTAATTGGTTTCAAAAGCCCATGCATTAAAATTGATTTCTAGCATGATTATATTAAATTGCATGTTTTCAAGGGAAAGTTCACATGTTTAGATAACATGTCTTTATGTATTTATGAAATTGCATGCCAAATTCTTTAAGTATGGATTTTAGAAGGAAAGGTATGTTTTGAATTATGTCTATGCTAAGCTTCAAGAACTTATGATATGAGAATTGCATGATACCCGATGTGTTTTTATGCTTTTCAACAAGATTTGGCATGAGATTTTGCCACTATGAATTATGAGCTATATGTACATATTTTGGGAGTAGTATTTAGCACCGAGTGATGAGGGTTCAATTACCCAAGTCTAAAACTATGTTGCCAGCGTAGGTTATGAAACGAAGTGCCCTATGGGCTTGTGAGAGTGGTACCACATATTGATCATAGTGTCCTGTTCTTAGCAGGCATTAGGGCAGCTTTGCCAACTAGGGTTATATAGTTGGGTATGGTGACTCATTCCTTAGCACGGTTCAAGTTAGCTTTGCTAACTAGGGTTATATAGTTAGATTCCATGTAACTCGCATGGTCTATTGTCGGTTATAAGAAACTCCCTTAAGAATGTTTTGACTTGTTTAAGCTTATGAAATCTATTTCGAAGTTTGATTCTTATCTCATGTTTACTATACAAGTTATGATATTTACTTATAATATCCCTTTTATGCATGAACGCAGTTTTAAGCACGTTTTAAGCATGCTTTCAACATGATTATGCATATCTCATATACTCAGTATATAGTACTGATGCATAGTTTGCGTTGCATCCTCTTAATGATGCAGATTCAGGATCCTTCCCTCAGACACGTGGCTAGAGATTTCAGGCCAATCCCAGTTCATTGTTGGTGAGTCCTCATAGTCCGAGGGCTAGTTATGATCTTAGTTAGTTTATGGTTATTTACTTCCATATGTTGAGTTAGCTAGGGTCTTGTCCTAGCAACTCCTTATGTTATGTGTAGAGGCTTTTCAAACATGGATAGCATTCGAGTCTCTTCCTTGGAGTTGTATGTCTTTTGACTTGGATATATATATGTTGATTTCGAATATTCTTATTGTGCTTCCGCTTATCTTATATTTTGCTTGAGTATGCTATGATCAAGGGTTAATCTAGGGAACTTGTACTCTGGATCCCATGTTATATCTTGGGGGTAGCCTTGGGGCGTGACAAATGCCAAAGGTTAACTTGAGATCACTTATGGTCTCGGGTCCCGTGTTACGTCTAGGGGTAGCCTCGGGGAATGACAAACTTGATATCAGAGCATCAGGTTCAAGAGTCCTAGGATGTCTGAAAGCCACATCGAGTAGAGTCTCTTTCATGGGTGTGAAGCATGCCACACTTATGAGAGGGGGACTACAAGATGTTTTAGGAAAAACTTCACTATGTTCATGATCATGTCATGTGATAGATTTTAACTCTATTTACTCTGCTAATCCAATCTTTATGCATTTTAAATTATGCCTCCTCGCCCTTCCATGCCTCGTCGAGCCAACGCCCAAAATGCTAATCCTCTGGTTCCAGAACATGAGGTCACAAATACAGAGTTCAGGAACGCCATTCAGATGTTAGCACATGCGATGGCCAACCAGCCCAATCAACAAGCACATATTCCTTCTAACCCTCATGGTGGGGAAATTTCTACTAGAGTTTGAGACTTCATCGATATGAACCCGCCAGAGTTTTTTGGGTCTAAGGTTGGTGAAGACCCATATGATTTCATGGATGAAGTGAAGATGACTTTAGAGGTGATGCAGGTTGTCGGTGTTGATGGTGTTCAGCTAGCTTCCTATTAGCTCAAGGATGCGGCTCACATTTAGTATACTCAATGGAGGGATGCTATTTCTAGGGATAAGGTCCCTATGACTTGGGAGTGCTTTGAGAAAGCATTTCTTGATCGGTTCTTCCCTAGGGAGTTGAGGGAGGCTAAGGCCAAATAGGTTATAAATTTGAGGCAAGGATCTATGTCAATTCTGGAGTACGGGTTGAGGTTCACCCAACTTTTAAGATATGCTCCATCTATGGTGGCTGATCTGAGAGATCAGATGAGTAAGTTCATTTATGGGGTGTCAGAATTGGTGAAAAAGGAGTGCATATCTACTATGCTTTTGGGGGACATGGATATCTCCAGGCTTATGACTCATGCTCAACAGATTGAGGGAGATAAGTTGAAGGAAATGGCAAGGGAGAACAAGAGGGCCAAAACAGAGAATTCGGGTTTTAGTCATCAGAGGTCCTGAGGCAGACACCATTCTTCATTTCATAAAAGGTCATCAAGACTAGTGCCTTCATTAGCTAGAAGTCATATTCAGGCCCCCAGGCCTAGGCATGATCAGACAGGTAGAGGATTGGGTTCTCATTCTCAGGGGAGTGTTGCAAAGGGGAATCCTTACCCTAGTTGCAACAAGTGTGGTAAGAGTCATCTTGGTGAGTGTTTAGCTAGCTGAGAGGGGTGATTTGGGTATGGATAGATTGGTCATAAGATCAGAGATTGCCCTTCAGCCAAGAAGGGTGGTAGAGGTGTGTAACACCCTAAACTTTTTGTTACATATCGCGTCTCTTGATTTTTTTAATAGTGTTAAGTGGTGCTCGTCTTTGGGCTTGCAAAGCAAGTAAGCTAGCCACCCAAGGCAATTTTGTACAAGATGAGACACTGAAGAAAGGCTAAAAGCATACGCGAGCACATTCTCCTGCATGCACTGGAAAGGCAAGGCACACTACTGGTCACACAAAGAGTCCTCCTTAGCGTGCAATCCCTGCAGCCCTCCTCTTAGTGCATTTATGGGCCTGTAAAGGCCCTTGAAGGGAAATCTCATCCTTTCTTTAATTTTATACCCCCCAAGCGATTGAAAACCCTCTTCCCCCATCAATTTTTCAGATGTTACTTCTCTCAAACACTCCTCTCTCTCAAAACATCAACCTTCCAAGTCTCAAAGATATCAAAGGCTAGGGTTTCTATCTCAAGAGTTCCTCTCCACAATCTTTTTCTCCAAGGTATGCAAGAACGATTCCTTTTAAAAGTATCTTGTAAATGTTATGGTTTTCAAACCCTTTGGTATGTATTTATACTATTTTGATTATGAACTTAGGGTTACAAGTATGGTTTTATTAACTTTGATGAAAGTTCATGAATACGTTATCCCCTAACTTTTACTTGAAAATACTAAGGGTTATTTGATGGATAGTACCCAAAAAGGGGGATTGAAAGGTTTTTACTTGTTATTCTTAATGTCCAACAGTCTTCAAAATGATTTAATGATTTCGAAAGATATTGCTATTGTAACAGACTTTACGAATGGAATGGATTGAGACAAAAATTGTTGTTTTCTTATATGAATTTTTATGAAATGGGCATAATGAATTGTTGATAGACCCTATGGGTTATATATTGATGAAAGGAATAACTTGCAAGTCTGGGTATGTGATAATGCTCAAATGTACTCTCCAATATGGAGGTAACGGTTATCGTTAAGCAAAATAAAATTTATATTAGCCGATGAGAGTCGGGGAAGATCCCACAGGAAATTGTAGCTTAGCCAAAGAGATTATAAAAAAGACTTCACAATCAGAGTAGATTGTCCAAACAACAAATAATGTAAAAAGGGGGGAATTGGGAATCTGTCACAATTCAATTCCAAATCAAACAATAAAGTAAACGCGAGGTGTAAACAAGAGAGATGACGACTAGGGATGTGTTTCAGATGAGACTCAAAGACGGGTCAAGGTACTTTCTCAAATGCATAAATTCTTACTAAATAACATAGGTAGCATTGGTTTTAGGCATGATTGTTAATCTCTCGATCACACAATCATTCATCCAACGGTGTTTGTTCAAGCACCATTATTTAGGAATAAACCAACAAGTATAGGTTTGAGGAGGTCACACTATCTCTAGCTTAGACCCTTAAATGGGTGTTTTCGACGAATTGAGCTATTTCTAGCCTTAATATAAGTGGAATCCCAAGTACCCACTAGCAATTTCACATACAAAATTATGAACCCTTTTTTCAAGCAAGAACACAATCAAGTAAATTAAATTAATATTTGTAACCACCAATTTTAGAGTTAAAATATGGTGAAATCACTAGACCCATATTATACTAGCAATTATAAATACAAATAAGCAAGACCCATACCCTTTTATCAAGTACCCATCATCAATATATCCCTAGAAAAGGAGACTTGGTTACTCATGCTAAATGAAGAAGAAAGTATACCCATAGGGAAATTCAAATTCCTTTTCATTAATTGTAGAAAGAATCCAATATCCAAGCTCAAATTTACAAGTCCAAGATTAAAGATTAAGAGAATGGACTGAAACCCTCTTTCTTGCCTTGAGAGAGAAACTTGCTCCAAAACTGAAAACTATTCAAAAAAAACTATGAAAAACTATGCCCAAATTGGGTTTTAGAATGTTTCAAATTTGTCATACAAAAGTGGACAAAATTTTCCCTCGGGAGCTGTGCACCACGACGTGTGGTTCACACGTCTTGTTGTGCACATCGCACAGGTCCACATAAGTGAACCAAAAACTTGGCTGATCTACAGTCGTCATGCAAAGTGGGGTGCGGTTCGCACCAGTCCTTGTGCTGTCACATGGGCGCCGCACCCCCTTAACAAATACTTCTCTTCTTCTGAGCATTCATGCACAGGAGGTATAGACTACACCAAGGGTTATGCATGTTGCACGAGGTCCGCACCTCAAGATAGAATCTTTATCTCACTTTATCACTTCACACTTGGTTGACCAAGTACAACCCCCAAAGCTACACCACTAGCGTCGCATATAAGCTCGAACAGTTTTGTCCAATCTGGTGAATCCAATCTGGTGAATTGATGATGGAGGTTGAAGTTAACTTCTCTTTAAGAGTGAGGAAGGCATTAATGCAACTACTATCAAAGTTGAATTTGGCTTTTTTTTCAAGCAACTTACATAAGGGATAAGACACCTTTGAGAAATCTTTGATGAAGCAACTACAGAAGCCGGCATGACCAAGAAAACTCCTTATACCTTTTACAGTTTTTGGAGGAGATAGCATGGATATGAATTCAATTTTGGCTTGGTCAACTTCAAGCCCTTTTTTTGATATTTTGTTCCCCAATACTATCCCTTCGTTTACAATAAAATGGCAGTTCTCCCAATTTAACACAAAGTTTGTTTCCTTGCATCATTTAAGAACTTCCTCTAAGTGTTCTAAACAATCACCAAACTTATCCCCAACTATATAGAAGTCATCCATGAAGATCTCCATAGTATCTTCGACCATATCTGAGAATATAAACATCATGCACCATTGGAAGGTGGCTAGGGCATTGCACAGTCCAAAGGGCATTCTTTTGAAAGCAAAAGTCACATAGGGGCATGTAAAGGTTGTCTTCTCTTGATCTTCCGGGGTGATTGAGATCCTGTTGTAGCCAGAATAACCATCAAGAAAGCAATAAAAAACATGGCCATCCAACCTATCTAGCATTTGATCCATGAAAGGGAGAGAGAAGTGATCTTTCTTCGTCCATGAGTTTAATTTTCAGTAATCCATACACACCTTCCATCCAGTCACGGGTCTGAGGGCTATGATCTCATCTTTATCATTTGGCACGATAGTAATTCCACCCTTCTTTGGCACATACTGCACTGGACTGACCTAGGTACTATCATATATAGGAAAGACCACCCCGATATCTAGCCACTTAATAATCTCCTTCTTCACCATCTCTTGCATAGGCGAGTTTAGCCTTTGTTGATTCTTAATTGAAGAGATTCTTTCCTCTTGGAGGTTTATTTTGTGTGTGCATATCCCCGGGGGTATGCCAATGATGTCGGCAATAGTCCACTCCGTGGTGCGAATGTGCTTCTTCAACACTCTGAGAAATGCCTCTACTTATTTATCACTCAACTTGTTGGAGATGATGACCGGCAAGGTCTCATTAACACCCAAGTAGGCATACTTCAAGTGAGATGGTAATGGCTTGAGCTCCAATGTAGGTGGTTCAATAACTGAAGGTTTGGAGGGAGGTGTTTGCCTATTTTTCAAGTCGAGATCGAGCTTCTTTGGGGGATAGGAGTAGGAACCCATTCCTATTAAAGCACAACAAATCTCGGCATATGCTTCTATCCCTTCATAATCATAATTCAATAACACCGCTTCTAATGCTTCATCAACGAATACCTCTTTTACGTGTAGGGCAATGCTTTCCTCAATCTTGCCAATGGCAAAGGCCATATAAAGGTTATTCGGTTGTTTCATAGACCTACACAAATCAAATGTTTCCTCTTCCTCATTCATGGAAAATTTTAATTCTCCTGAGTCCATTTCGCTCAGAGTACGCCTTGTCTTTAGACTTGGTTGCCCCAAGATAATAGGTATCTCGAAGCCCTCTTTGTAATAAAACACAATGAAATCCACATGATATAAAAGTTGAACCACCTTAACCAAGACATCGTATCCAACCTCCACAGGGTGCTTTATTGACCTATCCATTGTGAGAAACTTCACATCTGTAATGAAAGGTTGCCTAAGCTCCAACTTTCTAATAGTGGCTAGCGACATCAGGCTTACACTTGCATTTTCATCACACACTAATTTTGTAGAATTGTGCACTCCATTAGCATCACAAACAGTGTACACACCCTGAGTCACCTCATCATTAAAAAAGTCGCCAGACATCATTGCACTACTTTGAGGGGATATGTGAACAGCCCCACATTCATCAAAGTTGCATGTAGTGCACATCTCTTTCACGAACTTGGCATACTCAGGTATTCTGTTGAAAGCACTACCTATTGGAAAATTGATGGTGATTCTCATTAACATAGATTCAAAGTCTCTTGTAGTCTCGCTTCCTTTTACTTGCAATACACATTGATGGAAAAGAAGTGGACATGTAGGAAAAGGTTTGGAAACCTTGGGAACCTTTTTCTTGTGATTTAGTGTTGTTAACACTTTTTGCCCAATCCCAAATTGATTTAGTGGAGGTCGTACCCATTACTCCCTTGGCACCCTAAATATCCAACTCACGATCTAATAAGGTCACATTCTCAAGTGCACATGGGTTGAGTGAGAAGTACTAGGCATTGGCTCTTAAGGAATGTCTGCCTGCAACCAATCACTAACAACAAACCAAATAAAAAGAACAAACACTCTACAAGGTGATTTCAATTCACAATCAAAAAGGTTATTCAAACATAATTCCCGGTATCGGTTCCATTTTTGATAACACTCAAATATACTCTTCAATATAGAGGTAACGACGATTGTTAAGCAAAACAAAAATTATATTACCCGACGGGAGTTAGGGTAGATCCCACAGGGAATTGTAGCTTAGCCAAAGATATTGTAGAAAAGACTTCACAATGACAGTAGATTGTCCAAACAACAAATAATGTAAAAAACGGGAATTAGAAATCTGTCACAATTCAATTCCAAACCAAACAATAAAGTAAAGCAAGGTGTAAACAAGAGAGAGGACGACTAGGTATGTGTTTCAGATGGGACTCAAACACGGGACAAGATACTTGCTCAAATGCATAACTTCTTACTAAATAACATAGGTAGCATTAGTTTTAGGCATGATTATTGATCTCTCGATCACACAATCATTCATCAAACGGTCTTTGTTGAAGCACCATTATTTAGGCATAAACCAACCAATATAGGCTTGGGGAGGTCACACTATCTCTAGCTTAGATCCTTAAATGGGTGTTTCCAGTGAATTGAGCTATTTCTAGCCTCAATCTAAGTAGAATCTCAAGTACCCACTAGCAATTTCACATTCAAAATTATGAACCCCTTTGTGAAGAAAGAACACAATCAAGTAAATTAAATCAATGTTTGAAACCACCAATTTTAGAGTTAAAATATGGTGAAATCACTAGACCCATATCATATTAGCAACTATAAACACAAATAAGCAAGACCCATACCCTTTTATCAAGTACCCATCATCAACACATCCCTAGAAAAGGAGACTTAGCCACTCATGCTAAAGGAAGAAGAATGTATACCCGTAGGGAAATTCAAATTCCTTTTCATTAATTGTAGCAAGAATCCAATATCCAAGCTCAAATTTACAAGTCCAAGGTTGAAGTTTGAGAGAATGGATTGAAACCCTCTTTCTTGCCTTGGGAGAGAAACTTTCTCCAAAACTAAAAACTATTCAAAAAACTATGAAAAACTATGCCCAAATTGGGTTTTAGAATGTTTAAAATTTGTCATACAAAAGTTGACAAAATTTCCCCTTGGGAGCTATCGCCGCGACGTGTGATTCACACGTCTTGTTGTGCGCATCGCATAACTCATCACAAGTGAACCAGAAACTTGGCTGATCTTCAGCCGTCATGCAAAGTGGGGTGTGGTTTGCACTAGTCCTTGTACGTGTTGCACAAGTGCCACACCCCTTTAACAAATTCTTCTCTTCTTATAAGCATTTATGCAGAGGAGGTGCAGACTGAACCAAGGGTTGTGCATGTCACACGAGGTCCGCACCTCAAGACAGAATCTTCATCTCAATTTATCACTTTACACTTTAACTCCTTTTGAGCTCCTTGGGGTCCAATTTCTTGTTTTCTATATTTGACTGAGAGCACCTGTATTCATGTCAATAAAGGCTATAAGAACCTCTAAATCTTATCAAAACATGGCAATAATTCATAATTAAAGGCTAAATAAGTTGGTAGATTATTGACTTATCAGTATGACGATACCAATAATGGATTATGCCCCTAACAGAATTTATGCTAATGAACAATGTTTTAATTATATTGAAAAATGGTAATAATATGGGCTATAAGAGAATTAGATGGTTATCCAAGAAGGTGTGATGTATGAACGTCTCAACACCTGAAACATGTGTTTTGCTGACATAGGGATGGTTCGATTCTGACTTTGGATGACCTTATTTTTCTCTCTACGAGAATGATTATGTTGGACTTATTATATGTATATCTTGACTCATCTGGAAAACATGGGTTGAGGATTAGCAGATCGAGTGTCGATCGGACCCACATAGCCCATGGTGATATATAGAAGTCGGTGATACCATCTAGTTCAAAAGTACTGGATAGAAAGTTTTATTGTTTTCTCATAATGGAGTTTTCTATGGATATTTTATCATTATTGTGTTAGAAGTATTTTAAATGCCTGCTTTTTAGATAATGTATATTGTTTCTATTTTGGATGTTCTATGTACCAATTCTTTCCATGTATTGACCATCTTTGGGCAACTATATCATTTTATTATGTAGGTTCTGAGGCACCTTCTCGTGGTACTACGCATTATTAGATTCGCTCATATAGGTCTAGATTTTGGTGAGCTCTCATCTTCCAGAAGGCACCTTCATGACAGACAGTTATAGTATTTTGCTTCATGGAATTGTTGGGATCATGTCCCAACATAGATTTTCGTTCTTACGTTAGAGGCTTTGTAGACCTATGTAGATGTTGTTTAAACATTTTATTCCCAACACTTGGTTAATTTTTAATTAAGTTTTAAATGATGTTCTCAAATGGGTCCTTTTTCCGCAAATGTTTATCTTAACGCTCATGTTGTTATGCTAAGGGGTCATCTCGGGCCTCCATTGGTCTGAGTTGCCCATCACATCCAGGGCCTGGTCTCGAGGTATGACAAACTTAGTATCAGAGAATAGTTAATGGTCCTAGAGTGTCTATGAAGCCGTGTCCAATAGAGTCTTGCTTATGGGTGTGTTGTGCACCACACTTATAATCAGGAGGCTACATGACATTTAGGAAATGTTTCCCATTCTTTCATACTACAGATCATGCAAAAGTGTTGTCTACACAAAACTTATCCATATTTCTACTCTGCTCTAACTCTGCTGACTATGCCTTACCTTTGAGGTTACAGAAATACAAAGCTTAGACTTCTTACGATGTAATCCTATCTTGTTAAGTCATCCAAAAGGTTACTAAACTGCACAAGGACTAAAGAGGAGTACATTAGTGAATCAAAGTTTATTAATTCCAAGAGTAAACCCCTATTTTCTTGAACCATGCATTCGAGCCAAGGTAAGATGTATTTTCAGACCCTTTCAAAAACTTTGTTGCAGCTATCACACTCAAGCAGGAAAGGTATGTATGCAAGTGTTGGAATAGCATTTCCACCCAAGTAAAAGTTTAAACTAGGGTGTTATGAGATCAGTAGTGAGATGATCCCAAGGCCAGGAATATATAGAGTCATGAGTTTAGAAGTGATAACGCTCAAATGAAACTCTCTATTATGGAGGTGACATCGATTACTAAGCAAAATAAAATTTCTATTACCCAATGGGAGTCGGGGTCAATCCTACATAGAATGGTAGCTTAGCTAATAAGATTGTAGAGAGGACCTCACAATGAGAGTATCTTCTCCAAGCAACAAATAATTTAAAAGGGGGGAATTGAGAATTTGTCACAATTCAATTCCAAACCAAATAATAAAGTAATTGCAAGGTGTAAACCAGAGAGAGGACGACTAGGGATGTGCTTCTGATGGGACTCGAACACGGGTCTAGGTACTTTCTCAAATGCATAAATTCTCACTAAACAACATAGGTAGCATTAGTTTTAGACATGAATGTTAATCTTTCGATCTCACAATCATTTATCCAATGGTCTTTGTTCAAGCACCAATGTTTAGGAATAAACCAACTAATATAGGCTTGGGGAGGTCACACTATCTCTAGCTTAGACCCTTAAATGGATGTTTCCGACAAATTGAGCTATTTCTAGCCTCAATCTAAGTGGAATACGAAGTACCCACTAGCAATTTCACATCCGAAATTATGAACCCCTTTCTCAAGTAAGAACATAATCAAGTAAATTAAATCAATATTTGCAACCACCAATTTTAGAGTTAAAATATGGTGAAATCCCTAACCCATGTCATATTAGCAATTATAACCATAAATAAGTAAGACCCATACCTTTTTATCAAGTACCCATCATCAACACATCCCTAGAAAAGGAGATTTAGCCACTCATGCTAAAGGAAGAAGAAATTATACCCATAGGGAAATTCAAATTCCTTTTCATTAATTGTAGCAAAAATCCAATATCCAAGCTCATATTTACAAGTCCAAGGTTGAAGATTGATAGAATTGAGTGAAACCCTCTATCTTACCTTGAGAGAAACTTGCTCAAAAACTATGAAAAACTATGCCTAAATTGGGTTTTAGAATGTTCCTAATTCATCATACAATAGTTGACAAAATTTCCCCTCGAGAGCTGTGCGGTATGATGTGCATTTCATACATCATATTGTGTGCATTGCACAGCTCCACACAAGCAAACTAGTGACTTGGCCGATCTTCAATTGTCATGCAAAGTGGGGTGCGGTTTGCACCAGGACTTGTGCGTGTTGCATGACGATCACACCCCTTAACAAATTCTTCTTTTTTCTTTTGAGCTTCATGCAACTTCATGTGAAAGGAGGTGCGAACCGCACCAAGGGTTGTGCATGTCACACGGCGGTCGCACCTCTTAATAGAATCTTCATCTTACTTGATCACTTCACACTTCAACTCCTTTTGAGTTCTTATGGGTCCAATTCCTTGTTTTCTATCTTTGACCAAGAGTACCTGCATTCACAGAAATGAAGGCCATAAGAACCTCTAAATCTAATCAAAACCTAACAATAATTCATGATTAAAGGCTCAATAAGTTGGTATATTATCGACTTATCAAACCCCTAAACTTGAACTATTGTTTGTCCTCAAGCAAGATACTCATAAGGTAAGGAATGAATTATGCTCTAAAACTCAATCACGGAACAAAATATTAATCTATTCTAAAAACTAAGAAAAATAATAAACAAAAATACTCAAACAAAAGACTCTACTACAATGCTCATCTCAATTTGAACCACCACATTATCAAGGCAATTGATCATTTCAAAACTTTTTTCGAAAGGACTTCATTTCTCATTCAAAATCAAAGAGAATTTGTCATTCAAAATAAGATATTAAGCTTCTCAAGTCATTGGCATGGACCATCAAGGTTTGCCTCGAGATTCACCACATAACTTGTCTCATTCATTCCTCTCAATTGAAATAGAGACTTCATGTTTCAATTCGAGTGCATGATGTCACTCACCACAAGAAAACATCCCACTCACAATCATGCAATTCACAATACAAGGGATTATAAGATAATCGAAAAGACTTTCACTCTCTTAAGGAAGTTTAAGTGCACACATGTCAAACCATATGCTTTTCCTTCATGTAAATTGCCACTAATGTAGAGTGTCCAAGCTCGGAATCACTAAGGACTTGTGGGTTACGATATTGTCTAGGGCTAAGGTGAGGATTGCATTTGGCTCAAGTCCTACCTAATGATCTTTGTTATCATTTCAATCACCGCTCACATATTCAAAATTTGACATCACCTTATTTATCCCTCACACAACCCGAGATTTTCCCTTTAATCTTGATCATTCAACCTCCTTGTAACACCTTCACTTGGTAGCACCAATTCTTTTCTTTTCATTTTGCTCATTGGATTGAACTTTTGGAGTAATTTTCAATTCAAAATAAGGTGCTACCTTGCACTTGAAGTGCATTCATTTTCTTCTTCACATAAAGTACATACACCCCCAAACTTAGGCTTTTGCCTATGTTGTTATTTAATTTTTCCCCCAAACTTAGGCTTTTAGACTAAGTTTCACTTTCAATCCATTAGGGAGGACGGGTGCCAAGATAGAGATTCCAAAAGATCAAGGTGTCAAATAAGGTGCCAAAGAATGGTCATAATCTCAAAAGGGGTTCACTAGGATTGATGTCAAGGGAAGTCATTTGGGTGAAGTGGCTATTCAAAAAGGGCCTAAGATCATCTTCCAAGCTCGGTCATATCTAGAATTTTGCCTTGAATCACATTCAGGGCAAGTTATAGATGACACGCATGCATAAGAATTAAGGTATAGCCTCCACACACACAATATCACCTCACAAGAACTTTCAACATTCGTCTCAAACTCAAATGGGACAAATGACTTTTGACAAGCTATTCAGAGTTTGCGACACACTTGTTTGTGAATTGATCAAGCCAAAATGAGAGTGTGCAAGTCATGACAAGAGAATGTTTTCCTCAAAAATTCATTTCCCTCTTTCCTTTCCTTTTCAAAAATATCTTGCTAAGAAATTTTTTTGGTGGGTCCATTTTGAGACAAGCAAAGCACGGACTCAAATTAAAACTAAAACTTGGTATTTTTCCTTAATAAAGTTATCTCTCAATCCATCATAGGGAAACACCAACTCGGTTCGACACAAAAACAAAAGAAAAAGAAAATAAAAAAAATATTTGCTCCTTGGGAAAGAACTGTAGTATTAAGAAAACCCTCAGAGTTTATTGCTAAACTAGTATTAACAAGGTAACTACCAAATTTCCGCTCATGAATCAATTGAGAATAAGCCTCAGCATAGGCCCTTAGCGTATTTGCAAGGCACGAGTATTGAGACAATGAAATCATGTAAGACTAACCTGGCACACAATCAAGATTAAACATCAAGCTCGGCGAGGGCACAATTAAGCACAAAACATAATAAAAGGGTCCGGCAAGGGCAATATCATCATAGTCATCCAACCTGCCCGACAAGGGCCAAATAAAATCTAGCAAGGGAAATAAAATTATCAGCCCAACAAGGGCAATAAACTATCTTAAGCCCAACATGGAAAACTAATAACCAAATTAAATAACACCACCTACCCTCATAAAAAGAAGCATTTCCCTTAATGCTTTACGCTCAAGTAAGGAAAGAAGGGGTGGAACAACTCCCTAGAGAACTATGCCTAATCATTATCATTTGCTACCTCTTCACTAGGACCAACACCACCCTTTTGGGAGTGTGCAGTGACTGTGGACTCCCTAAGAACCTGCTGAAACTCTGGGTTCTAGTCATCATCAAGCTTTGCAGCCACATCAGCTGGTAGTTCTACCTCATCATCATCATACGCGACAAATAAGTCATCCACAGGACCGAGAGTGTGCAGAGGTATGGGGATGGTACTCAAATATGCTTCCATAATCGGAGCCTTGCCCTTTGCTTTATCTACATACTTTTAGATTTCCTTGACTGCCCCCTCAATGGTGTAGAACCTCTAGAAGAGATTTCTCACGCTATCCACCACTCCTTTGATGGTCTTCTTGACAACCTTGTCAATCAACCCGAGCAACCTATTTGCCAAGTCGCTCAACTGCCTCTCATGATTATATGTCTTGTCAACCATATCTGGGAGGCCACTCTTGATAAAAATCCATTTAGGTGTAGTGACTGCTTGGTATGTGCCTTAGAAGATGCCCAAGAAGGAGAGGAAGCATTTTCTTCAGCATTAGATTTATCAACTTCAACCTCCTCTGAGGGTGTAGTTCGGCACCTCTTAAACCTGGGAGTTTCCCTGTCTGTCTTCCTATCAAGGTCAATCGTACCAATGGCATGGTAAACTTGGCACAACTGAGGCATGGGACAACGGCCTTAGCATAAAGCTTTGTAATGAGCACCAAAAAGGGAAATGAATCACCACCCCTACGTGCTTTTCTCCTTATAACCATAGCCTCTATCATTCCAAAGTTGACATGCTAGCCCATCATAATAGCAATGATCAGAATGGCTCTATACTGGGTTATCTTCTGATCATTTTGTGATGGCAGGAATCGGATGCGAACAAGATTATACGAGAGATGGGCTTCGAAGTACAAGGTCCTCTGTGGAATATCACCCCCTATAGTAGTCCAGAGAAGAGTGTCAGGAGCAAGAACAGGGGTCGTCTCACGATATGGCTTTGGCTCGGTAGACAACCTGACCAAGAGTGCAATGGCATGATTGATTGGGTGACTACAATAGATGGCAGCTGGAATGATGGAAACTTTCTTGCCCTGGATGACAAATGAATCCAAGTTAGGAAACTTATCCACGTTCCCCTTATATCCCTCGAAGTCTTTCTTGGATTGATAAGAAGCAAAGAACTCCCGAACTATCTCCTAGCTCCTCCCTCACGACAGCCAAGTTGAAGCTCTGCTCCACATTGAAGGTCCAATTCTTATCTCGGTCATAGATGACCTTCATGCCTTCAACCCCAAAGCAAACTCTCGCCTCTTCTACATCTTATAACTTCTTTTCTTGGTGCCCTGTGTTGCTCATGCTAGAAGACATAGTCTGTACATGGAGATTGTGAGTACCAAAAGGCAAAACAAAATGTTTTTGTATTTTTGAGATATGTGAAAGAAGAAAAACTAAAAGAAGTTAACCAATTAAAAGGGACAGAATGAAAAGAAGGAGAAAAACAAAATAGGTAACTGATGGCTCATGCGGACCACGTACAAACCGCACCAGGTATAGTGCGCATTGCACATGCTTTCACATGAGCTATCAGAACCTATAAGGATTTCTGCAATGAGGTGTGAAGCTAGTACGAACTGCACCAGCTGAAATGTGCATCGCACCACACTTCGCCCTTTGAAATAGTTAACGGGTAGCCTTTATCAACCTCGTGCAATGCCTTGTGTATTTTGCACATCGAGGTATGTGGTCCACAAGCAAAACGCACAGGGAAACACATGGATTTTTTCAATCCCTTATCTTCTTATGTGTTAAGCATGTGATCCACAGAATAATACGTGTGAAATGCACATGGCATCAAGCACCACACCAATAACCCAACAATTTATACAATAGGGTCAAACATTATATGCCCCAACCAAATAATCCGGGTACTCAGACTTCCCTGAAATCCATCAACACAATTCAAAACCAAAAGAAGAACTTAAAAACTTTCCTTAAGAAGGACGTTACCCTATCTATCATCAAGAACATCAAGCCTTCAATTGCAATAATTAGGCACATTTATTAAATCAATAATTTCTACCTCCCAACACAAGATCATACACCCAACAAAACATTCAACAAAGAACATGAGCACAATAGTAGCAACAAATTCAGCCCCAAACCTCAATTTCTAACCAAAACCTCATGAAGATGACGATATGATCTTAAGAATGATGTCACCCAATCTATCATAGGGCCAAATCATGCATCAATCACAAGTGGGTTACTCAGATTTCACCCTAAATATAGAATTTTAAGGCTAAAATTTACTACAATCGACATGCCTCATCACAATATAACACAAAATTTGGGGACCCAAAAGTTTTGGATCTCACCTAAAATCAACATGGTAATTCTAATGAGCATGCTTCACAATATGAGTTTCCAATCAACATAAAAACACGTATTTAACGTCGGAGACCTTACCACAAGTGAAGATTGGGAGAAGGGAAGCAAAAATTAAAGCTTTGCAAGATGCAATAATGGTGACCCATAATTTTGCCCAGAGACGATGGTGGTGGCTAGCAGTGTGCAGAGGCGGAGGTTTGTGGAAGAGAAGGAGAAGATTTTTGGGGGAGTTTGAGGGATTTGTGGGAGATTTTAGGAGAGAAATTGTGAAGGTTTGGAAGAAATATTGGAGAATAAGGGGAAGTTGGCGGATATAAAAGAGAGAAAGAAGAAGAAAAGTCACCAGTTTGGTCTCCGAGTTGGGTCGGTCAATTGGTAGGTCAATAAAATTTTAAAACTTACCTTGGTGCGCCGTAACATGCGATTTTCACATGCCCTTGTGCGGACTGCATGTCGCTTTGCACCATACCATTTTATGCCCAAACTTGGCCCATATTTCTGTTATGGTGTGCGATGGAGGTGCGACACGCACAAGGGCTCGTACAGAATGCACAACCCAGTGCATATTGACTCCAACTCAACATTTTTCTTCTAGTTCACTGACTTAGGGTGTGGTGGCCTATGCAACACACACAATAGCTCATGCAAACTGCACGACCATCCGTATGTCCCCTTTTTGTCTCATTTTCCACTTTGACATTTTTCCTCTCCATGCACTCCTAAAACAAACCAAAAACAACAAAAAGTAACCAAAAACAAAGTAAAAACACTTGAGTTGCCTCCCAAGAAGCGCTTGATTTTACATCGCGGCTAGATGATAGTACCTCAAACCTTAGTCATTGTCAGATAGCATGCTAATCTGGTTAACATGTCCCCATCCCACGAAGGGGAATTTCTCCTTCAACATCCTCAAAACATCATCTTGTTGCCCAATTAGAAACATATCAAACTTGGGCGTCTTTCCCATTTCAAACTCCTCAAGGGCATCATCAACCTTTCCCTCAACATCTATCACCGAAACTACCCGCAATTCATTTGGAGGCTTTGTGAGTTGGCATACGTTGAATGTCACTACATCTCTTCCCACTCGAAACTTGAGCTCTCCAAGTTCAACATCGACTAAGGCTCTCCCTGTAGCTAATAATGGTTGCTCCAATATGATGGGGACCTCAATATCCACTTTGCAATCCAAAATTACGAAGTCAGCCGAGAGAATAAACTTATCAACCTTGACTAATACTTCAAATAGAATTTCTACCGACCGTTTGATGGACCGATCAGCCATGAGTAGCCGCATGGGAGTAGGTTTGGGAATTCCCAATCCTAACTTCTTGAAGATCACTATGGGCATCAAGTTGATGATTTCCTCTAAGTCACACAAGGCCTTACGGAACACAAACAGCCCAATAGTGCAAGGAATAGTGAATTCACCCGGGTTTTGCCATTTTGTAGCAATATTACTTGTCATCACATTGCTACAGGTGTGTGAGATCTCAATGGTGCCCACATCGACAACCCTCTTTTTCTTGAGAAACTCCTTCATGAATTTGGCATACCCCAGTATTTGCATTAAGGCTTCAACCAAAGGAATATTTATCAAAAGTTTTCTAAACATGTCAACAAACTTATTGAATTTGTTCTCTTCCTTCTTCTTATTTAATCTTTGAGGGTACGGAAGAGGTCCCTTGCATAGTGTGGTAAGTATGCTTTGCATAATATTAGTGTCCTCCTCAATATCTATGGCCACTTGTTTAGGAGATTCAGCCTCCTCCTTCTCATCATCAATATCAACATTTACCGGGATGTTGGGTGCACCAAGATTTACCCCAACTTCCGGTTCTACAACATCTTTGTCACGCGCAACCCCTTCTTCCTTATTAATAGGCTCCACTATGGCTTCAACACTAGGACTCTTCACCACATCAGCCTACTTCCCTACAACATCCACAATGGGGTTTTTCACTACACCACTTGTTCTTCCACTTGTAGTAACAATAGCCATAACATGATCGTCATTTTTAGGATTGATTGTGATGTCATTAGGAAGTGTCTCCTTTATTCTCGACAAAACGCAGCAACGAGAATCGAGAAAAGATTCAGGGATTAAGAATTAACCATAGAAATTTCAGAAACATACTCAACGGATTAAAAAACTCTATTACACATCAGTTTAATCAAGCAAACAGTGCTAACAGTAGATAGATTAGGAGTAGGATTTCATACAAGACAAGCTGATCAATGAGAAAATAAAGCTAGGGGTGGAGTTTCATCCTCCATTCCCCATCACAGTAAGCAGACAAAACCAGCCCAGAAACAATATTCAAATAACATATACGATGAAAACCGATTCAGATGAATGATACCCAACAAAACAATATGAGAAAATAGGTGGCGATTATTACCTTTTTTGGGCAGCAACTGGGAGCTATGAGTTGGCTCTTTGAGGACTTCCGACGAATTTAAAGCTTGATGTTTCTTGGTTTTTAAATAACCGAAGAGAAACAGACTAAGAAATCCTCAAGCACTTATTAAAAAAATGTGATTTTTCTTTGAATTAGCCCTGATTTTTCAGGTTTCCCCAACAGTCGGAGAAAATGACTCTCTAAGACTGTGCTTCCCAAAAAATCCACACCCTTAATCAGTGAGCAAAAGGGGGTTTATATAGGAGAACTCCTGGGGTTTCCAACTAGTGGAAATGGGGGGAAAACTTGGGGATTTTTGGATAAGGGTTGAGGGATTTCAAAATCAAAACCCAACACCCTCTGATAATGCCACGTTTGTACCTTGTTGGTATGAAATCAATCCTGCACTGGTAATTTTAAAGATCATCTGCCGCTTTTCTAGGGGTGAGAGAAAATTGGGACGCCACCTGGAGCTTCTGGGTTCTTCTAGAACCTGGACAGTTCACCAATTCATATTGGAAATGGGGACGAATGGGAAATAGACAGAGGATTAACGATCTTAGGGTTTTTTTAGAGTCGTTTAAAGCTGCTGATGGTAGTCGTTTAGCATTGGGTTTGACAGAATTTAGGAATTGGTTTGGGTTTGTACTGGGTTGTTGCTGTCGTCTGTTGAAGACGAAGAGAGAGAAGAGGTCAAGGGTTCGTTTGGTTTGAGCGTTGTTTGTGAGTGAAAGAAAAGAAAGGGTGATAAGTGAGAGGTGTGGGGTGGGTCGGATAAATTGTGGAGTGGGTTGGGAGAAAAGGAGGGGGGCTCAGGCGGGTCAGGTGGGTTTGCTGGCCCAAAGTTGTTGGATGAAGCAAAGGGTTATGAGGTGTTTAGGATATGGCCACATTGAATTGAGATTGTAGCCAATTTAGACCTAATTGAATAAATTCAAATAGATTTAGGCTGTAATTGGAATAGGGATAAACTAAATACAATTAACTTAATAGAGCTTTTTTATTTAATACAACAAAAATAATTAATTCACTCTCATGTTTAAACATGTTTTTAAAAAATATCAATTTCACAATTTTAATTCCCGTTTGAATTATTTTTGATAAAAATATAAGAAGCTTTAAAACACTTTGAAATAATTTTGGAAAAATACTTTGGAAATCTATTAAAAATTCTCGAAATAATATACATCTATATATATTATGAATATACGTAGACACATGTTTATTCATGAAGATTATAGAATACTCTCCGAAATTAATTTTGAAAAATTCTTTTAATTAATTATTTAAAATTATTTAAAATCTAAAAGCTCGATAATTAATCGAATAGTGGAGGGTAAAAATTGGATGTCAACAACTGCCCCTCCTTTTGGGTAGGGTGAGTGTAATGAACCCTGGGCAAAGGGAATTGACCACTAGTTCATCTCTTAGAAGCGGTTGGTTTTAGCACGAATTTCAAGGAATTATGGTCAACTCCGGTATCGAGTGTCCTACATATCTCAAGTTACATGAGAATTCAGGCCACTTGTAGTTCAAAAATTCTCGATTTTACACATGATTCTGAAAGAATTCCAAATTATCTCGGTTTTAGAATATAGAGAAATCAGAAAGCTGAGGAGTTAGAGGATTGGGGGAGTCGGAATGCAGCCAAGTTTTCAATATAGATCCTGCCTACATATCCCAGGACTTAAGAATCAGGTTGCTTGTAGTTTGACTCAATCGGTGGAAAAGGTAATCTTTATGTTAAGACAACCTTTGGCTCGGGATGAGTGACAAATAATTGAGTTATGAAAAAGAGCCTTGTAATCATCTAAATTATAGATGTGGGGCCTTCACACCCATAAATAAGATTTTACCTTGACATAATTTCCAAAGCTCGAGGTGTATCATCAAACGGATTTGAAAAGAAAGAATATTTCTTCCAGCGCGAGCTTAGAAAATACCCTGGATGCGAAACTAAGACCCCAACGATAGGAAATACCCACATGCCTTCTAATAGGGGTGTGGTTTGATTAAAGTGGAAGTCAATTCTCAACTCGCATCTAGAAAGTTTGACATTCCTTTCTAGACTTTGTCCCAGTTTGCTGCTAAGAAAAAGTTCAACATTGTGATCCATCCTTTTTGGTGTAGGCCACACCTGTGGTTTTGTTTTGATAATTTCATCCTTCTCGGATGCTCTCGACAACATCTCAAAACAAAATGGTTAGTGGTAAAGTAATTCCATTTGGAGAGATAGTTTCTTTGTCATACCTCATCCTTGAATTACGTTCGAATCCTGTGTGATGATGTCTTTTTGACGTATTTCATACCTGTTGTTCTGCTTTGAGATTTTCATCCTCTTGGATATTCTCAACAATATTTTGAAAAGATTATTAGTAGTAAAATAGCTCGATAAGGAGAGATAGCCTTGTACCTCATTTGTTCTGCGTCCGTTGTTACTGAATCGAACATTGTCCCTGTTTATCTCTGTCTTTAGGAAATAGCGATTTCTATGATGATTAAACATGATAGCCTTCTTGGCCATTGGACATGATTTCCTGGTGCACATTCCCTTTGTTGCGACTTGAACACTTTGCGCATTCGAGTTGTTGTGGCTTAGAAGTGTTAGATTTGCGCATTCCCGTTGTTGTGACTTAAACACTTTGCGCATTCCCATTGCTGTGGCTTGAACACTTTGCGCATTCCCGTTGTTGCAGCTTAAAAGTGTTAGATTTGTGCATTCCCGTTGTTGCGAATTAAACACTTTGCCTATTCCCATTGTTGTGGCTTAGAAGTGCTATATTTGCGCATTCCCGTTGCTATGACTTGAACACTTTGCACATTCCCGTTGTTGCGACTTATAAGTGTTGATAATCCGATTGTAACAAGGTGGTTGAATGTGGTGATATTTGAATATGATGACTTTTGTAGTCGTTGCGATGGTGATGGTCCTCTTGACCTTTTGTGGTATTCTCTTGAATGTGATAGCCTTCTTGGCTATTGGTAGCGGTCTTTTGCGTATGCCTTTGGGGTATTGCGCATCATCCGTATCGATACGACTATCAAATATTCCCTGCATTGTTAGGCTTTGGGTAATCTAGTACATCATCCGACTTTGGACAAAGGCGGCTTACAGATGTCTTTAACTTGTCAACTTCGAGTAATCTTGCACATCATCCAATTTTGGATAGAGGTGGCTTACATATGTCCTTTGAATTGCCAGTTTTTGGGTAATCCTGCACTTTTATCTGATCTTGAATGTAACGCGACTTACAGATTTTCCTTGAATTGATAGCCTTTGGGTAGTCCTGCACAATATCAACGTGGATATGTCGTGGCTTATAGATAACCCTTGGGCTGTCAATTTTTTAGTAGTCTGGCACTTTATCCAATTGCGGATATTATTGCGACTTGTGCATTACCCTTAAACTTTTAATTCTTTGGGCAATTTTGCACACTATCTGGTTTCAGATATCGCTGCGTCTTACAGACAACTCTTAGTTTGTCAAGTTTTGGGCAATCTTGCACACTATCCGGTTTCAGACATCATTGTGACTTATAGACGACCTTTGGCCTTCTAATTTTGGGGAAATCCATTGTCTGATTTAGATGGCGTCTTACAGACATCCTTCAGACTATATGCTTTTGACCTCGACGATAAGCGGTATTTGCTTATTGGGGGTGACAAGGCCTTTGCCACACGATCAAATAGAGATGCCTCTTTCTGCGATCGATGCTTTCGAATAAGAGTGCATAAATATCCTCAATGTCAGAATCCTTCTTCTTACGCGATATCGGATATAAATATGTTGAATGCCAGACTTAGCATAATAAATAATAATAATATCCTCAACATTAGACTCTACCATCTCACGCAATCTCGGATATGAATATGCTGGATGCCAGACATGGCATAATAGAGGAGAAGATATACCCTCAACGTCAGACTCCTCCATCTCACGCGATATCAGATATAACTATGTTGAATGCCAGATTTGACATAATAAAGGAGCAAATATACCCTCAACGTCAGACTCATCCATATTATGCGATATCGGATATAGATATGATAAATATCGGGATTAGCATAATAAATAATGATAATGATAATGATGATAATGATATCCTCAATGTTAGACTCCACTGTCTCACGCGATCTCGGATATAAATATGCTGAGGGTCGATCCTGTGCAGCAAGTGTGACTTAGGGACACCTATGAATGGCATCCTCTTTGCAACCAGCCAATTAGAGGGAAATAGTCTTCGCACGGGATGTGTATCTGCAGTATCGAATGACAATATGGATGATCATGCAATGGTCCTCGCGACATGCAAATGTAATGGCCCTCGTGGCATGGTCTTCGCAACATGCAAATATGATAGCCCTTGTGGCATGGTCCTCGCGACATACAAATATGGTGGACCTCGTTGCATGGTCCTCGTGACATGAAAATATGATGGCCCTCGTGACATGGTCCTCGCGATATGCAAATATGATGGCCCTCGTGGCATGGTCCTCGTGACATGCAAATATGATGGCCCTCTTGGCATGGTCCTCTCGACATGGTCCTCTTGACATGGTTCCTGTGATATGATGCCATATAATACAATGCAACATAATATAATATGATGCAATGTGATATGACATAATATGATGCGACGCAATGCTTATGCCATGTAATGCAGTATGATGCAATGTGATGTAATGCAGCATGATGCAATGTGATATGGTGCAATATGAATGCAAAATGTGATGCAATGTAATGCCGTATGATGCAATGGTTCATGGAAAAGTCATAGAAAACATCACCTCTGGTCTTTATTTTGTCATGTCGACTTCTTTATGGGTACCTATGCTCAAGGCAAAAGGTTAGTAGACACGGTGTCGCTCTTACTAGCGACCACAATCAAATTTAAAAAACTTTAAAGATGATATTTATGAAGTTAATCAAAATAGACTTTCATTTGAAATGTGAATGAAATGGTCGTGTCCATTTCTGGGGACAGCCATAAATACCGTCTGTTCGTGGTAATTTCTGACTTGTTGGGGATTGGTGGAGAATGTCGTTGATCTCTTGTTTGGTGTCTCAATTTAAAAGTGACCGAAATGTCCTGATCCATTTGGGGACTTGAGGACGTTGTCAGTCTCTCTTTATCTGGTAGTTTCTGTGAACTACAAGAAGATTCGCCCATTCTAGGGACTTTTGCCATCTTTGGCTTCTTTCCGCTGCTTTGGCTTTTCTCGCTAAATTTTGGGGTTTCTGGTCTCGTTGCGTTTCTTTGAACACATTGGATATGAGGGACTTCTTTCTAACATACTTTTGGGGACAACCTATATCCACATAAAAATTGTTAGTTTTTTGCCGAAACTGGTCTGTGTTGACCTCCTTCGATCTCCTGCTGCTCATTTTTTCTTCTCTGGATGCTTTCCAATCTCCGCTACTCATGACCCTCTACTCTCCTAGGGACACGATAGACATAAGGATTAAAGCTAGTTTTTTAACGATCTTTAAACAAATTCTTTGGAAAACAAGGATTTGGAAAATAATATAGTTTGGAAAGATCTCTGCCCATCATGTCATATGCTAGCCCAACGAATGTGCTTTACTCGAGGCTATGACATTTTCTAACCTATTGCTGGCGGACTCTGGAGATCCTTTGTCGTCCTAGTTGGGGTGTTCATAAATGTTTTTCAAGAAATTTGTCATAGTTGGGGATTAATCCACCAAGGACTGGGAATTTTTGAAGTAGGCTCTAATCTCTTGGTGTTGGGGAATTATTTGGAGTTTGTTTCTAAACTCTTAAATGAAGCTCGGTGGAAATTTTGAGGTCTTCCTCTATGGGAGACTGAGACTCTGTGGGTATTGCGAGATTCTTTCTTGATATTTACTTTGGTTGCTCTTCGTCTCATTCTGTGTTCCTGCTTGCTGGAGACTGATCTTTGCCTTCTGAATTTTTGAGATTCCTTTCTCGAAAATTCTACCCCAGTTTCCATTTTCTGGATGATATGTCCGAGCCATTGTGGTGTTTACGTATACACAAGCCTTCTCTTGGTTTGCTGGAAATGACCTTCATCTTTTGAATTTTTGAGACTCCTTTCTCAAAAAATTTGCCCCAATTTCCATTTCCTGGGGTGATATGACCGAGCCGTTGTGGTACCTACGTATCCCGTTGAGGCAGGAATCAGGTCAAATGTAGTTCCCACACTCAAAGTGGGAGAATGTTAGAAATAAAGGGGTGACTGAAGCTGACAAAGGCCGCCTACGTATCCCATTCTTGAGAATTCAGGTCGAACGTTGTTCAGGATAGGAAAGGGAAAAATAGATTTTCCTAAGGGGTTGACCAAAGACGACACAGGCCTCTTACATATCTCATTCTTGAGAATTCAGGTCAAACGTAGTTCGTACATAGAGGATAGGAGAAATCTTAGTGTTTTTGCTAAGTGCAAAACGATTACAATCAGAAAATGCGATTACAAGGAAATAAATAGAAGGAAAAGAAGCTTTAGGCATAGTATCTCTTCACATCATCAGAGTTGATTGGCTTGGCCATGCTTGATTATCTGTCTCAAACAAAATCAAAGCTCCTGCAGATAGCGCTTTTTGGACAATGTACAGTCCTTGCCCATTTGGTGCAAATTTTCTTCTATCTCGTGGGAGGGAAGGATCAACTGTCCATTCTTTGAATTGAATTCTAGATTGACCAGTAAATTTTGAGAGAAGATATTTGTGCTCATTCTCGTCCTACTATTGTAGGACCAGTCAAAGATGTCAATGTATGGCTTAAGTAGGCGGAAAAACTTTTTCTTTTGTGCTTTTGACAAATGAACACCGATGACGATTTCTTCCACTTGATTGTTGCCTCCTAGATTGACCACCTCAAACTCTTTTAGGTAGGGCCTTTTCTGGTCTTCCAAATTCTTAGACTTCTTGGTTGTTCATTCAAGGACAGTATGTCTTCAACATACTCCTCAAAATCATCATCATCTAGCTCGATTTGTTCGTTAAGCTTTTGACACGACATGACATTGGTAGGTTTGAACTTATTATTACTGAAACCAAAGATGGGTTAGATAATAACAAGTAAACACAATCAATTTTGAACGGCAAATGTTTTTGAAATAAGGAGGCTTTCATTGAAATTCGGAAATATTTACAAACTATGGCTACAACCCACATGAATGTAGGATCATGCCTTTTGGAAAGCAGTAAATAGTACGAGGAATATTAAACATAAAGGGTAGGGTCGTGGAGCCTCATCCGGACTATCACCAATTTTTCATAAAACAAAATCTTTTGTTTACCCAGCCGAGTGGAGAGTCACGAGGGGAGTTGTGGCCCAGTTCTGTAATTCTTTGCCAGGCCTGGCATCCCTGATCATGGCTGCTTCTGGGATAGCATCACATTCCTCGAACAGATCTCCTATTCTATCCTCTAA
This sequence comes from Jaltomata sinuosa, assembly GCA_003996215.1. NCBI lineage: Eukaryota > Viridiplantae > Streptophyta > Magnoliopsida > Solanales > Solanaceae > Jaltomata > Jaltomata sinuosa. Next base: position 308,902 of record QJPP01001772.1, on the reverse strand, counting down.
CCCGTTGCTTGAGGAACCAATATGCACCAAAAATAACTGATATAGGTGAAGTAACGACTTTTGCAATCCTGTCTGCTTCTCTGCCTTGTCTTTATACTTTAACCCATGCTTGATCATCTTTCTAGGAATGCTTACAACATCAGAACTCTTGCCTAATTCGAGACCTGGTTCATATCTTCTCACTAGTATCGCGGTTGTGAGCATTTTATAGATAGGTGGCATGGGGATTTTAGGAGCAAGATCTTCTCCCATGGTATTGACAACCTCTACGGTGTAGAAATCTCTTCCTCTTTGGACTTCTTCAGTCACAAGAACACAACTATTAATGTGCAAGGCCTTGTTGCGCATTAACCCTTCAAAGGGTAGCTCAACAATACTCAAAGTAGCTATAGATTTTTCGGGATAATGCAATCTTCGGTGTCATGTCCAACTCCTCCAAAATGATAAGCACAATGTCGGTTAGTCTTAAAGAAATGAGAGTCAGGATTTGCAGGTTTGAATGGAATGGGCTGGATAAATCTGGAAGCCTTCAATCTCTCATATAACTGAGTTCTGGTTTCAGCTAACTAGGTGAAAGTCCGAGGAGCTTTCTTTTCAAAATTTGGGCCAGGGAGATTAGAATTGCCGGGAGGAGGAACCTGAATATTATTCTGGTTCTCGGGAGCCTTTTGATACACTTGGAGGTTCTGGGGAGGAGCTTGGTAAGTGGGTTGTACATTTGGTTGTGGAGCTTGGTATATGACGTTTGGTTGTGGAGCTTGGTAAATAGGCTGAGTATAGTAAATCAGTTGAGGGTTTTGTAGAGCTGGGGGAGGGGTTGTTGGAACAAGTGATTTTTCGTAGTTAGCCCCGAAAGGTTTCCGCAATCTCGGGCTAGTACTGGAGGATACCGAAGACACTTATTCCCTCTTTTTCTTGGGAAAACCTGCCGATCCTGAGGATGCCGAGGCTTTGGTAATCTTACCGCTACGAAGACCCTCTTCGACAATTTCACCAATCCTAACTAGGTCAGCGAATTTTGCTTTAACTGCTGATAACATTTTATCATACAATTTTGACTCTTGAGAGCGCATAAACACCGCGCTTATCTCCTCTTCGATCATAGGAGGTCAAATTCTTGCTGTCTCTTTTCGCCACCGATGAGCATAATCTCAGAAGTCCTTATTTGATTTCTTCCTGATGCGACATAGCGAGTATCGATCCGGGATAACTTCCATGTTTAGTTTTTGAGAGGTGAACCATTCCAAAGCCTCTCCTCTCAGACTTCGGCTAAACAGTCTTATCAGCAAAGCATCGTTCTTCTGAGCACCGACCATTTGGTCGCAGTAGCTTCTCAAATAGTCCTCGGGATTCCCAACACCATTAAAGGTCTCGAACTTGGGAATCTTGAATCTGTCTGGCAAGTCCATCTCTGGATGGATACAGAGATCATTGTAGTCATAGCCTTTCTCATAAGACAATCCCCAAAATTCTCTGATCCTGGCTATCTCATCTTTCATTTGAGCCATGTCATGATCACGCTTCTTCTTCGCGGCCCTCAACTCTTTCTCTTTCTCCTCGTAGTGGTCAAGCTTGGGGTTTTCTGGGAGAGCGGTGTATGATTCTATCATAGCATGAAAAGAAGGAGGTAGTCGGTTCTGGACAAGTGGAGGCTGGATATGTGGAATGGCATTTGGGTATGTGGGGTTATAGTTCTGCGGATTAGTGATGTTGGGATGGTTATTCTGGGAGTTGTAGGCATTCAGTAGCATATTTTGATAATTTAGAGGGAGATTTTGTGGAAGGTAGGCACTTGGATTGTTGTTCTGGTTAGTGTGCTGGATAGGAGGAGTATGGATTTGATACGAGGATCCAATATGGGGAGGGTTATTGGAGAGAGGTTCGTTGAATGGTCTAGGTGCGGAGGCAGTAGGGATATTCCCTGGTTGGTTTTCAGTCAATGGAGAGTTGAGTGGAGGAATCTGAAGAGGGGTTTGGGAGTTACCCAGAGCTGGAGTGTTGACAGCGATAGCCAAGCTAGGCATGTCTTTGGCTTTCTGTACTTCTTCTTGCATCTTTTTCAATTGTTTAGCAAGTTTGGCAATCATTTTGCTCTGTTCAGCAATAACATTATCTCTCACGTCCAAGACATTCTCTTACTCACTATCAGTCATATTACCCTTAGCGAAGCGAGAGATTGAGGAGGAATCTATTTGTGCCCTTGAACGGGTGAAGTAGGGATGTTCGACCAGTTTTGCCAACACAGATCAATTTCTATTACCTGTTGAAGTAAAACAACTCAAAGGCTGATATGTTAGATCCCGTAAGTGATAAACAATACAAGATATCCGACCGGGAAGAAACACATAAAGTTGCTTTTCATCAAGGCAAATTGATCCACGGGTATTTATTGGCTCGGTGATTCAATGGATAAGATCGATTTTGGGGTAGGCAGATCCTATCAGGAGATTTGACTTGTCGAGTCTTCAGCACTTGATGTATGGGGAAAAAATTCAATGGACATATCATTTTTTGTCGAAGTGGGGAAACAATTCTTTTAAGGGTAAGGGACGGGCCCTGAAAGGATGTAGTTTGGATAAGGAAAATTCATTTTTCGAATAAGACTTAAAAGGTTTTTAAGAAGTCTTTGGATTTTTCTGGGGAAATTTGAAGAACTCCAAGGGAGATTTTGATCGGATTTTGCGGTGGGATTTTATCCTGCCTATGGGTTCTAAAATATTCAAATAGGAGTGGATCAATTAACCTTAGATTTGAGCAACTCACATAAGCACGTAAGACAGTTATATCACATAATAGTTCATAGCGCGTCCTATACGGATACATGACCTTTTTATGCCAAAGGTAGGCCTAACGAATTGAGGGATATGTATGTCGTTTTTAAACGTTCCATTTGCCCAAAATATATTTATACATATTGATTAAATGAAATGGGGGTGCAAAATTGTGCGAAAAGGAATGTACATCAAAATCAGTCCCACGCAGGGGTTCCTAAACTAGGCCGTCGTGGTTGGTCCTTCGTTCTCGAACTTCTTGGACTTCCAGTAAATTTTGAAAGCCTTTCGGATTTTCAAAAATGAAAGACTATCAAAATATATCCCAATCCCGAGGGACAATGGTTCATACAACTCTACATCACATCCTTCAATGAAACACATTGGGGATGATTGTTCTTTCAGGCCGTGAGCCCTTTCGAACACAAGGTGGTCTTACTAATGGACTTAATATCCCTTGGATATTAAGACGTCTTAGGTCAATGCCTATTTCGGGATTTGGTTTCGCTCTACCCTAGGTGTCTAGAGTGGGTTTTCTTTGAAATAGACTGGGTCCCAAGTGGACAACTTGGGTTGAAAATACGATAGACATTGGCCGCATGACGTACCTGTAAGCTATCGTATTTTTGAGAAAGTGTTATTTATAGCGAGAAGCCACGGGATCGTGAATCTCCCTAAAATATAGATAAAATCGCATGCCATGTAGCGGAATATGCTATGAGATGCAATGACAGTATATTTTGCGATAAATAAACACATAAGCAAACATTAATTAAAATTTACTAACTATTACAACATTTCGAATAGTTAGTCATATAAAGTTAGTCAAAAATAGTTTAAATTTTGGTTAGAACCTAAATAAATCTCCAGCAGAGTCGTCATTTCTGTTTTATCCCTTTTTGAAATTTTGCATTATTTTCGCAAAATAGGAAAATAAAATAATTTTGACATTTAGAAATTATTCCAAACTTACAGAAAATTTCAAAAACAATTCTAAAACAAAATAGAGTCGCCACTTAATTTTTATAAAGAAATTAAGAAAACTTAAAAGAATTTCAAAGACTTAAAAACAGAAACAAATCTTTAAAATTTAGAGAAAATGGGTAAGGGTTCAAGTAACGTCTTAAGAAGGGGTTTAAGGCACTTAAGAACATCCGTTTAGAAAATGGTTGACCAAAGAACGATTTTGACTAACTTGAAAATGACTAATTTTGAAAGAATTGAAATTACGAAAATATTTGAAATTTAATACGAAGAAAATGATTCAAACAGAAATGCTATCCAAAACAAAATTATTTTAAAGAAAATTCATTCTTTATGAAAATATCCAAATTTGGAGAATTCCCAAAGAAAACTAAAATTTCAAGCAAATAAGTTGTTCAAAAAGAACTTATTTCGAACATTTAAAAGAAGACTACATTTAAAAGGTAATTTTTTTTGGAAATTTGAATTAATCCTATGTGATTACATATAATCCAAATTTGCAAGAAAGTAAGTAATAATATTTTAACTAAACAAAGAAAAGGTTAAGAAGCTAATTTGACTAATTTTTGACCGGTTACAAGTTTTGAGATGAAACATCTTTTCCATATCAAAGAAAATCCATTCTAGCCGAAGAAAACCTTGTTAAGCCATGAGTGAGTAAATAACCCTTTTGTTTGAAAAATCTATTTTTTAAGCAAGTTAAGACAAAATCTAGCTTCTCATTTCTAACCCAAACTAAATTAAATGACAAGATTTCGGATAGAACAAAGTGCAAGAAAAACAAAAACAAGGATAAAGCTAGAAACGACAATACTTTAGGGGATTTATCTAAATTAAAATAAAAGTTAGTTACAATCAATTACGCATAATTCAAACTGAAGAAATAAATAAGAAGAGAATAGAGAAATTGGGCTTTCAGGCCCACTATCAAATCTGTCCAATTTTTGGACTTGTCATTTAATGGACTTGGTCCATTTCCTTGCCGGTATACCAGCTGCATATACCCTTGTATATCAGCTTGTATGCTAGGCCTTTTTCTGTATATCAGCTTCTAAAACTTGTATATTAGCCTCCAAGGTTTCGTATGCTGTTGTATATCATTGGTATACTGATGTATATCAGTGTATACTGGCTAACACTAGGGAGAAAAAGCGGGCAAGAGTCCAGTTGGACTCGAGAAGAGGTGTTCATGCATAAGAAGGAAAGTAAAGGATTAGTATCAGGCTATATTTTGGCACAACACTAAAAGGGAAAGACGACGGAATGAATTTATGTCAAAAGCATTCCATACGATTAAAAAAAAGACTAGTCTTTCAAGCAAACAAGCACTCCAAATGTAAAGCATGTTTCATATTGACACAACGGATTGCAAGTCAAAATAAGTTGAATGGGAGAATACTGCTTGTAATCTATAATGAGTTTTCAGAGAGGTAGAACAAGCTAATAGTTATATTCACTATACAGGACTTAAAATAGGCACTTATCACAACCAACTTATAGACAATTATTAAAGGATGAGCAGATAATAATATGATTAGATATGAATCAACAATCTTAACATGATTTCAATATCTCATCTAACTTGGTCAAGAACAAACAGATTCTTGATTTGGCCTTAGGAATCATTAAGTAAAACAATCTCAACTGGATTTTGTGAATTTCACAAATAAATAGAATTGACATTCATACACACAATATCACCAAGAGAACCACACACTCTAAAGCTAGGTAAAAACATACACAAAATAAACTGCGTATTTGTATGAAATCTCAGGTATATGAAAGTAATCAAAGGTAAAGAAAAGTAAGACAGGGGAGAGGGATGTGCTAGCATGTCACAACCACAATATTCAATAGAGCAATGATGGGTATTTATATATACATAATTTCTTGGGAAATCTTAATATCCTGTTTTAAGCTACTGAATGACATGAAGAAATCAGGTAATATTTTAGGTTATCTAGATGTTGAACAGATCATGGGAGGGAGAAAACATATTAAGCAAACAAAATGCAGCAACGAGAATCAAGAAAAGCTTCAGGGATTAAGAATTAACTATAGAAATATCAGAAACATACTCAACGGATTAAAAACTCTATTACACATCAGTTTAATCAAGCAAATAGTGCTAACAGTAGATATATTAGGAGTAGGATTTCATACAAGACAAGTTGATCAATGAGAAAATAAAGCTAGGGGTGGAGTTTCATCCTCCATTCCCCATCACAGTAAGCAGACAAAACCAGCCTAGAAACAATATTCAAATAACAAATACGATGAAAACCAATTCAGATGAATGATACCCAACAAAACAATATGAGAAAATAGGTGGCGATTATTACCTTTTTTCCGGAAGCAACTGGGAGCTACGAGTTAGGTCTTTGACAACTTTCAATGAATTTAAAGGTTGATGTTTCTTGGGTTTTAAATAACATAAGAGAAACAGACTAAGAAATCCTCAAGAACTTATTTAAAAAATGTGATTTTTCTTCGAATTCTCCCTGATTTTTCAGGTTTCCCCAACAGTCGGAGAAATTGATTCTCCAAGACTGTGCTACCCAAAAAATCCACACCCTTAATCAGTGAGCAAAAGGTGGTTTATATAGGTGAACTTCTGGGGTTTCCAACGGGTGGAAATGGGGGGAAAACTTGGGGATTTTTGGATAAGGTTTGAGGGATTTCAAAATCAAAACCCAACACCCTCTGATAATGCCACGTTTGTACCCTGTTGGTACAAAATCAATCATGCACTGGTGATTTTGAAGATCATCCACCGCTTTTCTAGGGCTGAGAGACGTTGGGACGCCACCTGGAGCTTCTGGGTTCTTCTAGAACCTGGACAGCTCACCAATTCGTACTGGAAACAGGGACGAAGGGAGAATAGACAGAGGATTGACGATCTTTGGGTTTTTTGGAGTCGTTTAAAGCTGTTGATGGTTGTCGTTTGGCATTGGGTTTAACGGAATTGAGGAATTCATCTGGGTTTATACTGGGTTATTGTTGTCATCTGTTGAAGACGAAGAGAGAGAAGAGGGCAAGAGGTCATTTGGTTTGAGCGTTATTTGTGAGTGAAAGCAAAGAAAGGGTGATAAGTGAGAGGCGTGGGTCGGGTCAGATGAATTGTGGAGTGGGTTGGGAGAAAAAGAGGTGGGATCAGGCAGGTTAGGTGGGTTTGCTAGCCCAAAGTCGTTGGATGAAGCAAAGGGCTATGGGGTGTTTAGGATATGGCCACATTGAATTGAGATTGTAGCCAATTTAGACCTAATTAAAAAAATTCAAATAGATTTAGGCCGTAATTGGAATAGGTATAAACTAAATACAATTAACTTAATCGAGCTTTGTTATTTAAAACAAATAAAATAATTAATTCACTCTCATGTTTAAACATGTGTTTTAAAAATATCAATTTCACAATTTTAATTCCCGTTTGAATTATTTTTGATAAAAAATAGGCAGCTTTAAAACACTTTGAAATAATTTTGGAAAAATCCTTTGGAAATCTGTTAAAATTCTCGAAACAATATACATATATATATATATATATATATTATGAATATATGTAGATGCATGTTTATTCATGAAGATTATAGAATACTCTCTGGAATTTAATTTGAAAAATTCTTTTAATTAATTATTTAAAATTGTTTAAAATCTAAAAGCTCGATAATTAATCGAATAGTGAAGGGTAAGAATTGGGTGTCAAAACTTACCACGCTGCATCAAAAAACAACCCAAACCAATCCTAGAAGCATCACAATACACAACAAAATCAGCTAGGCCCTCGGGTAGAGCTAACTCTGGAGCTGTGGTCTATCTAGTCTTCAATTCCTGAAAGTTCTTCTCACACAAGTCGAAACACTAAAATTTTACTTTCTTCTGAGTCAATCGGGTCAAAGGGGCAGCAATAGAAGAAAATCCTTCCACAAACCTCCTGTAGTAGCCAGCTAAACCCAAAAAGCTTCTAATATCAGACGGGGAAGTGGGTCTAGGCCAGTTCTTTACCGCCTTAATCTTTTGAGAATCAACTCGAATACCATCCCTAGTCACAATATGACCTAGAAACACAATAGACTGCATCCAGAACTCACACTTGCTAAACCTAGCAAATAATTTCCGGTCCTTGAGAGTTTGCAACACAACTCTCAAATAGTCCGCATGCTCCTCCTCACTCCGAAAGTAGATGAGGATATCATTAATGAAAACAATCACAAACATATCCAGGTACTATTTAAACACACGGTTCATCAAATCCAGAAAGGCTGTAGGAGCATTCGTTAGACCAAAAGACATCACAATAAATTCATAATGACCATACCGAGTTCTGAAGATTGTCTTTGGAATATCACACTCTCTAACACGAAGCTGATGATAACTGAATCTAAGGTCGATTTTGGAGAAGAAACTAGCACCCTGAAGCTGATCGAACAAGTCATCAATCCTAGGAATGGGATATTTATTCATGATTGTGACCTTGTTCAACTGACGATAGTTAATACATATTCTAAGAGAACCATCTTTCTTTTGAACAAATAAAACTGGGCACCCCATGGAGAAATGTTAGGCCTGATGAAACCTTTATCAAGAAGATCCTTCAACTAATCTTTTAACTCCTTAAGCTCCACAGGAGCCATTCTATAGGGAGGAATAAATATGGGATTCATATTTGGAAAAAGATCTATCCCAAAAGTTGGTCTCCCGCTCGAGAGGGAATCTGGGAAAATCCTCGTGAAACACTTCTGGAAACTCATTCACAACGGGAATAGATTGAAGGGATGGGGTTTTGGACTCCGTGTCCATAACCCGCACTATGTGATAAACATACCCTTTGAAATCATCTTCCTAGCCTTTAAGATAAGATATGAAATGACCTTTTGAGGAAGGGAGACTACCTTGCCATTCTAAAATGGGTTCATTTGGAAACTTGAAAATGACAACCCGAGTACGACAATCAACAGAAGCATAACAAGTATGTAGCCAATCCATACAAAGAATAACATCAAAATCTATCATATCCAACTCTACCAAATTTGCTGAAGTAACTCTATGAGGGACCAAGATAGGGTAATTTCGGTAGATTCTTTTGGCTAAGACTGACTCATAAACAAGGGTAGAAACACAAAAGGGTTCTAAAAGCAATTCAGGACATATTTCAAATTTACATGCTACATAAGGAGTCACAAAAGATAAAGAGGCACCGGGGTTCAACAAAGCATACACATCAAAAGAGAAGACTTTAAACATACCAGTGACAACATATGGGAACCCTCCTGGTCCTGACGAGAGGACATAGCATAAAGACGGTTCTGGCGCTGACCACCAGTACTAGAAGCTGTGCCCTGCTAGGCTGGTCGACCTCTTGGAGCTGCTGGAGTAGACTGAGCCCTACTATCACCCTGCCCCTTCTTAGCTAAAGGGAAATCTCTAACCATGTGTCCAGCCTGTCCACACCCAAAGCATGCTCCCATGCCTGCGTGACACTCTCCCGGGTGATTCTTCCCATACTTGTTGCAAATGGGATAGGATAGTTCTCTAGTAACACTCCTCTGAGACTGCGAATAAGAACTAGATCGTCTACTACTCTGATCATGATGAGTCCTCAGGGCCTGGGTAGGAGCACTAGCAGAAGAATGAATGGGTCCTAATGACCTCTTCTGAAATGAGGAGCGGTGCCCACCACCGGACCTCTGGTGGCCAAAACCTGAACTCTCGGATCTAACTCTCTTGTTCTCCCTAGCAGTCTCCCTAAGCTTGTCCCCCTCGATCTGGTGAGCATGATTTATGAGTCTGGAAATATTCATATCACTCAACAACATAGCCGACCTGCACTCCTTCTTTACCATGTCTGAAAACCCATAGATAAACTTACTCATTTGGTTATGCGGGTCCGCTAACATAGAAGGGGCATACCTCGATAACTCAGTGAACTTCAAACTATACTCTTTTACTGACATCGACCCCTATCTCAAGTTCACAAACTCCTCAGTCTTTGCTTGCCTCAACTCCTGAGGAAAGAACCGGTCGAGGAAAGCCCTCTCGAAACACTCCCAAGTCATAGGGACCACGTCCCTATCTCTAGCCTCCTTCCATTGGGTAAACTAGATATGAGCTACATCCTTGAGTTGGTAGGATGCGAGCTCCACAAAATCAGCACCAACTACTTGCATAACATAAAATATCTTCTTCACTTCATCAATAAAGTTAAGTGGGTCCTCACTCACTTTCGAACCCCAAAATTTGGGTGGGTTCATTCGGACAAAATCATGAACCCGGGCCGCTACCCCACCTTGAGGGTGGACTGGGATAGGAGCCAGCTCGTTGGCCTAGGCGGCCAAGGTCTGGTCTACTAAATAGATGACATTCTTGAATTTCTCATTCGTGACCTCGGGGGAAGGAACTGGAGGAGAAGCATTCCGAGTGGCTCGGTGAGGCATAGCATGCTGAGGCATGATCTGAAATGTACAAGGTAAGGATTAGAGGAAAATTAGAGTTAAGCTCTATCACATGACATGATCATGAAAGAGGTGAAGTTTTCTGAGACACCTCATAGCTTCCCCCTTATATGTGTGGCGCTCTTCACACACATGAAATAGACTACTCAATGTGGCTTTCAGACATCCTAGGACTCTCGAATTGGAGGCTCTGATACCAAGTTTGTCACACCCCGAGGTTACCCCCTAGACGTAACATGGGACTTGGGACCACAAATGCCCCAAGATAACCCTTGGTCATAGCATTCTCAAGCATTAAAAAAGATAAGCGGAAGCATAATAGATAAATCCGAAATCACATAAATGGATAATCAAGTCAAATAGGAATACAAATCGAGAAAGAGACTCAAAAGCTGTCTATGTTTGAATAGCCTCTACTCATGACATAAAGAGTTTCTAGGACAAGACCCTAGCTAACTCAAAGTATGGAAAATACAATAGCTAACACTGACTAAGAACATAACTAGCCCTCGATCTAAGAGGACTCACCAAAAACTGACAGAGAGTGGCCTGGAAGCTCTAGCCATGGGTCTGAGAAGGAACATCTGAATCTGTATCATCAAAGGATGCAGCGCAAGATATACATCAGTACTATACGATGTACCGAGCATGAGAGTGATGCATAAACATGATAAAAAAAAACATTAAAACATACTTAAAATGACTTGTTACATAAATAAAGGACATGAATAAGTATTAAGATAAGAGACATAAGACATGAAAGAAAACTTCAGTTCAAAGTATAGACTCATATAACTTCATAGTTTGAAAATGATCATGTGGGAGTTTCTCTTAACCAACATAAATCATGTTGAGCTACATGGAGTCCAGTGTCATGTACCCCCACTGAAAAGGGCTGTCCTAATCGGCCAAAGTTAGAACCATGTCGTACTAGGATCCTGTCATAATAAGCCACAGAGGGCAACCTACGGTGGCAACGTAATTTTGGACTTGGGTTATCTGAACCCTCGTCTCTCGGTGCTAAATACTACTCCCAAAACATATAACATAAGCTCATATACATGTGACATATCTGATGCCAAACTTGTTCATAACATGTTCATACCCCGGATCGTCATACTACTCATGAATTATAGTTTAGAAATCGATTCATGAGCATTGATAGAACATCAAGTGTCTTGCATTGCATAATAATTCATAACTTGAAAACTTTCATGGCCTTAGTTCAATTTCATAATAATATATACTTTCATAAAACATAAGAACTAGGCATGCACTTGCTTGAAATTTATGAAATCATGCCATCATTTTTCCCAGTTTCTTAAATCACTTCATGCATGTAGGATTCACCACAATTAACCTTGAATTAATGAAATAGGAGTTCATATGTAAAAACCCATGCAAAATCATGCAATTTAATAGAATTTCATAATAAAATCATGAGAAGACAATTTATAGCAAAACTCATAAGAATTGGGTAAAAACCCTAATTTTGAAAGTTCATGAAATCATAATTTGAAATTTGGGATTTTGGGCACAAGGGTGAAAGGAACCTATTATTGAATACCCACATACCTTGATTGAAGCTAACCCACTTGAATTGAAAAGACTTAGGAGACTTGAACTTGGAGCTTGGAGAAGAACTTTTCCTTTTTGGGAGAAGAATGAAGTAATGAGAAGGAACTTAGGCTAATGAGGGTGAAAACACTTCTTGAAATAGCCAAAACAACATCATTTAGGAGTTAAAAGTGTGGGAATTGACTAAAATACCCCTAGTACATAATTAAGAAAAAGCTAAAAAAATAGGTCGACTTCAGGAATCACGGGTCGGTTCTATGGGTCATCGGATGAAACACGACCCGTAGTTCCAACTCGTGGTTCCTAGCCAACTAATCAGGCTACGGAATGTAATCTATGGGTCAATAGGACTGACCCATAGAATGGATGACGGGTTGTCAATTGGACTCGTCGTTGCTGGGGTCCTAGCTGGTCTCTGGATCAAACCACAACTCAGAAGGATGGTCAATCATTTGAACGATGGGTCGTAGAACTGAGTCGTCATTTTCTGAAGGACTTGTCATGCCTTTGATCTGGTCGCACTAGTCGACAGGACAGACCCGTGGTTTGAACCACGGTCCATAGACCAACTCGTGGTTCCAGACCAGAGACTGAATCAATAGAAGGGAACCACAGTTCCATTCCACAGCCCATGGTTCAAACCATAGTCCGTGGTTTGAACCCATCATTCCTGAAAATATGAAATTCTTTTAAGTTTCAGACTTAGATAGCTGGTTCAATTTTTGAGGTGTTATACGCTACATGATGTAAGTGCCGGAGGATGGGTATACAGTGTAGTTAATATATACGGGTGCATCCTTTCATTAATCCTACCTACTGAGCCTTTAGGCACCAGAAAAGGTGCATACAACACTACTGTCACACTGATTTCATCATATCATTCATATTGTGTTTGTTCCACCCTTGTTTTCTATTTGCTGAGTGTACGCTTCGGTAGTATGGAATACCGGAGGGTTTGTTTTAACTTGTATGTGTTCCTTGAGTGTATGAACGCCTGTTGGGACTGTAGGTAGATTTATTATTATTATATCCTACTATAGTACTTGTTCATTTTATAGTTACATTGGGGTTATTATTTGATTATTCGTACTTGAGGACTGTGTTACTAGCAAGATATAGTTAGTAGTATTGTTTCAAGCATGAGTACCTTTTACTTGCATTTCCTTCCTTCCCTTTTTACTTGAGGTTACTGGTATATTTCCATTCTTCTTAAACCTTCTTTTTATATATTGTTGTTGCAAGGACCCAGGTGCGTTCTTCTTTCCTTCACCTGTGTTCTGTGATATATATCTCTTGTGACTAGCCAAGTTTGATTGTTTTCTCCTTGCATTCTATCTATGCTAGCTTCTGTGTACTTCTCTGTTTGTTTTTATGACTTCTTGTTTCCTATATGCTATTTACTGCTTTTATATCTTATATGCGCTTAGTCGGCCTATGATACCTACTGGGTACCTGTTGCCTTGCAATTGGTGCTCATACTACACTTCTGTATTTTTCTGGTGCAGATCTTAGTATGAGCTCTTGTCATTGATAGCGTGGAGAATCGTGCATCCTTCTAGACATCCGACACTGAGGGTGAGCTCCTGGCGACCGAGGCTAGCTTTTATCTCCTCTTTTATACCATGTACTCTTTTGTTATTCAGAGACAGTTGTATATATTCTTTTGTACCCTTTTGTACTCTGTTTATGTAGTGATGGCTTCTATACTGTGATACCAGGTCGTGGGATGGTTTAGTTTTCATATATATATATATATATATATATATTTTATTTACTATATTTTGTTACTTTTATCTCTTGCTTTCACTTATATATTGCTTCTTCCGCATCCTTGTTAAGATAGTAGCCCATTATTAACCATTCTGAGCTATGGGGATTGGTATGCCTACAGGAGGGTTGTAGGTGTTATCATGACCTGAGAAATCAGGTCGTGACAGTTTAAGCCTCAATGCACTGTATTTATAATTTGATGATGACTAAAGCAAACTAATATACTTTCGATTAAAATAAATTCACCCAATTAATTTGCTCCATTCTCTTATGTGAATGTGGTAGCAATGCATAATATTTCTGAAAGAATATAAGTGGTTGAATTTATGAATAAGATCATGAAAGGAAAAAATTAAAATAGTCATCATTATGGTAGTTGGGTTCAAATCCCACCAAATATGGTCAAACATATGGGTAAGGCATTTGGTTCAAGTCCAACGCAATATATTTACAATATAATGATGACTGAACAAATTGATATGCTCTTGATAAAAATTATGAAATTCATCCCACTGAATTTTCTCCATTCCATGAAGTAAATGTGATAGTAGTACATGCTAAGTTTGAAAGATGACAAAATAATTATTGTGTTGTACAAATAATTGTGGATGTGACAGAGGACAAAATAATAGTCATCATTTTGATAATAATAAAAGAAAGACATTATGGTTCTCCAAGTAGCCTTTCAAAAGGTGAAGGTAATATTTTACCATCAATTTGGTATGCAAGGTATTGAGCACTCGTTTATAGTGCGATAAATTTTATAAATCCTCCATCAAAAGAAAATAAAGTGAAAAATACTTGATCTTTCAAGGTGATATTGTGGTGAATCATATAAATATGATAAATATCAAAGCATGATAATGGGCTTCTAATGCAAATTTATGAAGCATATATATAAGATTATAGTCCATTCCTTGAAGAGAATGTGACTTGTTATAAGCATCATGAATGCTCACAAATTTTTAAAAATGAACACGTCAAGATGTGATAAAACTTGTGTATAAAGACGTGCTTATGTATGATTGGATAAATACCAAAACTCACCTCTACGGGAGGTTGAAGAGAAATAAAGAAATTTTATTTTGGTATAAAAAGGTCATTGGTATTTGTAGCATGTCTTATCATGATCTATTAAAGGTTAAAAGCAAGAAATGATTCTTGCCTATAAAAGTTTTGGTTATGACCAAAATGGATATTATGGATACCGCATGAATTTATCATTGATCGCATACATATGATACGCTAAAGGAATTTTTTTCAAATCTTATAAAAATAAATTATCAAAGGCAAAAGTAAAGCAAGAAATGGGTCTTGCTTATAAGGATATTGTCCATAATGAAAATAGTTTTCTCCCTAAAAGGAGATATTCACCATGCAAAATCATGTTATGGAATATGTGATAGTACACAAGTATTTAATAGCTCCAAAAAAGCTAATGCGTTACTACTTGGAGGAATAACATTGTTCATATATGATATTGGGGTTGTAGTAAGTCTTAAAAGAAACTTATTGAATTTCAAAGGCATTAGCCAAAAATAAAAATATATTGAGATGATAAAATATGGGAAGATTTAATATTTTCATATTACTACAATCAAAGTGGATTATAAATATTTATGTGAAAGGTTACCCCGTCTTTTCGCATTGTTCATAGTATACAAATATGGGCATGGTGGTTGAATTACATGACCGGTTGACCATTTTGGTTCAAATGTGATGCAAAAATGATTGAGAATTCATGTGGTTATATATTGAAGAAATATAATTTTCTTAAGAATTCTCATGTATTGCTTGTTCTCATGATAAATTAGTTATTATACCAACTAAGATTGGGATTGTATCCCCTGAATTTTTGGAACATTTAAAAAGGTGAATATGAGTCCGTTCACCCGCCATGTAGACCATTTACTATTATATGATTTATTAGATGCATCTATGATATGGTCACATGTGCTTTGCTATCAACTTGCACTTTAATTTTTGCAAGGTTGTTTGCTCAAATTGTTAAATTAAGAGCGTGATTTTAAAATATAAAATTATGTTGATAATGCGGGTTAGTTTAGTAGAAATTGTATGCCTCCAATTATAGCTAAATCATTGATTATGAAAACAAATCTCCCAAAAGAAATTTGGTATGAGGTGTGTTATTTAAATGTAGTAGCACTTGTACGCATCAAGCCAATAAAGTTCCCCTATATTATTGGTTCAGGGTCAGAAGCTAAATAATTCTATCCAAAAATTTAAATATGCGGTATTTGATTTAATTGCTCCACCACACATAAAGATGGATCTCCAAATAAGATTAGGGTGAATGTTAGATTTTCTAACATTAAGTAGAGATATATTTAACAACTGAAATGAATGGAATGAATTATCTAGATCCTCATAAAAGAAAATATGAACTTGAAGTTCAAGAGATAATTCAGTTATAAAATATTGTAAATTAATTGCCAGATGTATTTGTTGACCCTGTGCTATAATTCAGTTGTAAATGCTCCAATGAGAAGTACTTGAAGGACAGGGTCTATGGCATGCCTGAAGCATGATAGACTAATCGATTTCAAAAGTAAAAGTCCTTGAAGAAGGAGAGGAGCAAATGATATAAATGGTCATGGTAATGAGGCAATGCTTTAAAAGAGCACCATGATATAACTCTTGATAAAACTTTGGCAAAGGTTAAAGTACCTAAAATGATAAAAAAGAAAAGATCGATCTTGATATATTATGTCATAATAAAATTGGTATCAAATTACCTTCGATGGTATTTTTATATAATGTAGCACTGTAATGACCCTTCTGGTCATTCTTGTATTTTTGCCTTCTTTGTACTGTTAGAGCTTATCTGTAGCAGTCCAAAGTCATTTATATCTTGCTAGGATCGGTAATTTAGTGCCCGGTCCAACTGTTTGGTCTGTATGGTCGTTTCTCTATTTTAGAGCCTTAACTTAGGAAATCGTTGATTTTGATCAACATTCTTGATAATCATACTCGAAATTAAATTCTGACAATTTTATTAGCTCCAGAACGTGGACTTTGGTCTTGTTGGACTTTTGGTCGGGATCTAGGAGCTTTTCAGCTTGGAATTCTCTCTCGTTCTGTGTTTTTAGGCCAGTTGGGCTTGTTTGTTTGACCCATTTGGAGAATACGATCTCAGATAGAAATTCCACCAGCTATGTTAGCTCCACAATGTCGAGTTTAGGCTAGAGGGACCATTGGTTCGAGTCTTGAGGCTTTTGTACTTGATTTTGGCCCTTAGGTTCAATTTTGGAATAATGGGCCTAAAGGTTGATTTTGGGTGCGGGGCCTAATTTTTAATAAATCAACCTCTGATGGGATTTTAGTCGATTCCATTGGATCTGAAATGTCATTTCTAGTTAATTAGCTTAGCTCGTTTGTGTTCGCGGGACCTTGAATGCATTCTCGGGGGCCCATTGCTTAAAAAATTATACTTGGCATTGCTGACTACTGGTGTGGTGACAGGGCGCCGCCTGGTTTGCGCCTGCGCGCGCACACCTGTGCCTGGCCAGTGCCCCTGCATTCCAGCCCACCTGGGCATGCCAGTGCTGTAGCGCCTATGCCCCTGCACCTCAGCGCCCATTCTCGCACCAGCGCACCTGCACTGCCTGGGTGCTCTTGCTCCTGGGCGTGGTAGCTTAAAGTGCTGGCAGCCTTCTCTTTCTCCCCCATTTCTAATAATCCCAAAATGACTTCCTCTATTAAAATAGCTAGCAAAAACCTCCATATCACCCTTGTTCATCCTAACTACTTGGAGGCTACTATTTTGACGATCCTTGTTTGACTATTGGATTATTAATCCGGTAAATCCTCTTTTAAATTCCGATTTCTCCATGGTTTTAGCTCCTAAGAACTCCATTAAAGCACCTTCAACATTCCCATCATCTTAGAGATAATTCATTGTTGATCCTTGAGCATTTATTGACTTCTAAATCGGGTAAGTGTCTCGTTAATTTCCGATTTTCTTCCATAAATCCTTTCTTTAAATTCTTGCATTGAGGGGCTGTTTTGATCCCCATTGATGGTCCATTTACGCTCAATTTTTGGGCATGTTCTCCTGGGAATGTGGGAAACACCATGGTATTTCTTATTTCTAGATTTAGGTTGTGAGGCCCACGGGCCTACTTGCGACCTGTATTATGACCTGGTTATGTTTTTAGCATTATGGGTATCGTTGGCTTCATATTGATGCATAGATTATTGTTTTGATAGTTTGTTCATGATTTGGGGATTCTCGGAGAAGTTCAAGGTTGGACAATATTGTTCCTGTAGCTAGTCATCGGACAACAGGTAGGTTATGGTTTTCCCTATCTAGACTCAGCGTATATAGGCTATAACTGCATTAATTAGTATCCTTGGGTTGGTTTTCTAGCTTGGTACCCCCAGACCTTGTCCGTCTCTTCTGTCCATTTATTTCTTTTGTTATTTATAGTACTCGTTATAGTATTGTAATATTACCCTTGTGGCCTCGTGTGGCCTTTGTATATGTCTCGGGACCATAGACAATGGGATATTTGGGAATGTCCGCGAGTTCCAATTATCAAGATGTTACTTTAGGCTGGTTATCTGTGTTGTAGAGCTGATTGTGCATGTGCAGGGCCGATATGATTGTTTGTAAGCTGTTGGGCAAATCTATTGTTTGCGAGCATATCATTCATGCAAAGGATTTTTCTGCATGTTTTACTATTGTTTTGGCTTTGGGCCTATATAACCGATTTTCTAAACTTTGCATAGCCTCGAGGGTCTATTTTCGGTAAATTGGTTATAAAAAGAATTCAGAACTAATTTTTAGGGATCTTCTTGGGGTAAAAAAGATATTACAATAATTTTATCACCACTTTTCACACTGATATTAGACTCGGCCGTGCTAGAGTGCTAGACATGTTTTACTATGGATTTGGACTCGAACACACTTTGGGCACCCTTTTATGAGGGATTTTGAGACTTGATTACTGATTTAGACTCAGATACACTTTGGGCATCCTTTATAGGGGTTTTGAGATTACTACCACTATTTTAGACCCAAATCAATTTTGGGCACATACTACGAGGTTCTAATTGTCGATCTAGATCCAGATATACTCTAGCAATTTCACTTTGAGATTTTGCATTTAGTATGTAGTCACGGACCTCCATGGACCTTGCCGATCCAGACTAGGGGCTACATGTCGAGTGTATTGGAGGAGGGGTATATAAAGTAGTTGAGGTCTACAGGTCATGCCCTTTCTTGTATCCTACCTGCTGGGACTACCACCGGAGGAGGTACATACAGGATTACTATCACACTGGTTCCATCTCATCATATCATCATGCATATTTCTTCGGATACCACCTTTGTTTGTTGTTTGCTCAGTGTGCGCTCTGGTAGTATGGGATGTCGGAGGGTTTGTTTTTACTTGATTGTGTTCCTTGGTTGTATGGGTAGCCGTTGGGACTGTAGGTAAATTATATTACTCTTTTCATATTGTAGAGCTTGTTATGGCCTTTGGTTATAGGTGGTTTAGTGGATTTTAGCCTATTGAGGCTCCGATTATTGGATATTTTGATTATTGATGGACTAGTGGTTCCTATATTATTGAGGCACTGTTCATGTGGCCTTTTGAGTATTTATGGGTTAGCAGACCCTACCCCTTTTTCATGGTGCTGATTAGTGGTTTGGTTCTTTGTGGCTTAGTTTATTCCATCCTAGGGTTATAATAGTAAGATTGCTATCTAATTTTTCTAATATTGAAATGGTGTTTAACATGATTTTGTTAGTTATATTGCTCTAGCTTGATTATGTTTACTTGCTTTCCTTCATTCCTTTTTTCTTACTTGAGGTTACCGTTATATCGCCATTTTCTCAACTCTCTCTCATATATATTATTGTTGCAAGGACTCCAGGTGCATTCTTCCTTTCTTCACTTGTGTTCTGTGTTATATATATATATATATATATATATTCTGTGGCTAGCATAGCTTGTTTGTAATCCTTGTTGACTCTTATCCGTGCTAGTTTCCTTGTGTTTTCTCTATTGCTTTTGTGACTGTTTCTTTGCTATCTGCTGCTTACTGTTTTTGTATCTTATATGCACTCAATCGGTCGATGATGCCTACTAGGTACCCTTTGCTTAGAAATTGGTGCTCATACTACACTTTTGAATCTTTTTGGTGCATATATTAGCATGAGCTTTCATTATTGATCGCATGGAGACTCGTGCAGCTTATGGATATTCGAGACTAGGGTGAGCTCTTGCCGATCGGGGCTTGACCACATCTCATCTTTCTGCACTGTTACTCATTATTTATTCAGAGACAGTTGTACATTTTATTTTTTTACTTCTAGAACTTATATTCTATTAGAAGCTCATGTACTATCGATACCAACTCTTGGGGTTGGTGTAGTTTCTTTATGTATTTATATTCAGGTTATTGCTTCTGCGTTATCTTTATCTTATATCTACTTCCTCTTATTTCTGCTTATATTATGCGTATTTGGTTAAGTAGTAGCCCATTACTAACTGTTCTGGTCTATGAGGATTAGTTTGCCTACTGGGGGATTGTAGGTGCAATCATGACCTGAGAAATCGGGTTGTAACAGCTTGGTATCATAGCCCTACGTTCTCCAGTGTTGTGGTACAGAATAAAGTGTCTAAGTAGAGACTCGTGGATCAGTACGATGACGTCTGTATCCTATCTGTGGGAAGCTACAGGGCATTGTTAAGAAAAGTTCCATCTTCTTGTCTCCTTATCGTGCGTTCCTGGCTCTATCAACTCTTGAATTTAATTTATTTCATTCCTTCTCAGATGCCTAGGATGAGTACGATAGCGGGTGGTATCGAGGCTTTAGTGCTTGTTGCTTTAGTTCTTTCATTAGCGCCAAGATTTCAGTGTGGGAGCATACCGCATTATTTAGGGGGTTTAGGGCCAGCCAGCCTCCGGTAGGGTTTCATGCTATCCCATTCCTTTAAGATATTGTAGTTAGGAATCCGAGCCTTTTGGAGGGTGTATCAGTACCACAGGTAGGGGCAGTACCCAGATCTTCGAGTGGTGCATCAGTTAGACTTGAGACCCTAGTTCTTTAGCAGGGTTGTATGTTAGTATTGGAGTATGAGGTGAGGTTTCCTGAGATGGTTAGGCGCACTACTAGGACTGTGCCTACAGAGTTTAAGAGGGTCTAGAATTTCATTAGAGGTTTGATTTTACCGCTCCATTTGGCGACCGAGCACTCTGTCACAGTTGGCACTACCTTTCTTTAGGTAGTTGATCATGTTTGGGCTATTTAGGGGTTATGTTGTGAGGCATATGGAGGTAGTTCTAAGAGACGCCATTTTCAAGATAGTTTCTGAGGTAGGGGATTATCTACTAGGGATCAGTTTTATTGCTTCCTATCTAGCAGGCCAGTTTTGGTGGCTCCACAGGTTTTAGAGGGTGGTTGCACTGAGCATGTCGAGCAGATTAGACATAGTATGGGTCAATTTCTTCGAGGTTTTCATTCAGGGTGTGTAGGCCGTGGTGACTGTTCAGGTTCAGTGAGATCTTTCCATCAAAATTCATCAAGTAAAGGTTGTTTTTGGTGCCGTGAGCATGGGAACTTTGCTAGGGATTGCCCTATAATTGCTTACCCCAGTTAGTATGTTTATTATGATTGTGGGATGGTTGGTCACTTTTCTAGAGATTGTCCCCGGCGAGGGATGGTCGAGCCTTCAACTTTGACTACTCAGTCGAGAGAGAGACACCATCCATCTGATGCCCCTCTTGGTAGGCCAGAGGTAGAGGTCCCAGAAATCATTGCTTCAGGTATGACTTTTGTTACCTTCGATTGGTGATAGCATTATTTGTGTTGCGATTCTACCCTTTTCGTGTATTTGCCTATATGCCTACCTATTTTCCTTGTTTAGTTGTTTTACTACTTGAGTTATAGTGTTTATGCATGTAATTTCTTGGTGAGTTGATTATTTTTAATAGTGGATAGGGTGTACTGTCCTTGAGAGGTGACTACTCAGGGTTGTGACTCATGGGTAGGTTGTGTTAGCCTCATTTCTAGTTCTTCCTTGTGATTCTAGAGTTGGTTTTTAAGTTATTCAATCCTAGAGGTCTTGGGTGGTTGTTGCCTAGGCCATTCTCCAGCATTTGTTAGAAGTCCTTCTGTTGGTTTGGTGTGATACCAGTGGTTATGTGCTGGAGATTGTTGTTTTGTCTTAAGGAGATTTGTGTTGGTTATGCAAATGGGTACTAAATGGTTTTGTTCTTCCCGAGGGGTTAGTGTTGATCCTCGTTATCTTAGTTGGTTTTGGAAGTTTTCTTGTGAATGGGTTGCTCTTGTGGTTTTCTTCTGTTTCTAGTCTGGTTTGGTTATTTTCATTGTTTTCCCTAGTTCCAGTTGGGACGAGTTGTGATTGTAGTATTCTTGTGGAGCTTTGACTGTAGCATCATGGTTGAGTTTTTTATTGTGGCATGGTGGTTGAGTTTGTACTATATCATTGCGATTGAGTGTTAATCATAGTATTTTGGTTGAGTTGGGCATTTGGCCTATTCTTTTCCTTCCTTATCGAGTGTTTCTAGTGGAGTTGTAGGAGTTAAGGAACAACTTCAAGGATCTTCTGAAGAAGAGTTTATTGAGTTCAGTGTATGCCTAGAAAGGGTTTCGTTGGGCTGAAAGAGGAAGGGAAACGACTCCTTGTTTATATGCGTGGATTTTGGGTAGCTAGCTGAGGTGACTCCTTGTGTGTGTATATGAGTTACTAGTAGCTGACTGAGGTGAAAACTGAGGATTTGCTTGGGTTTGTGTGTTGGTGACTTTATTTAACCGACTATAGAGTGTGGTGGCATTTTCCTTTGATAGAGTTTGAGGTAGTGGAAATTTCCAGTACTACCTTTGGGGGCTTGTGGCATCAGTTGTGAATTCCTTGTTACATTATTTAGATGAACTAAGTCTCGGTAGCATTTATGATTTAGGCAAATTGTATATTCAGATCTTAGTTGGCTCCAGTTCCTATGATGTTCATCGGCAGCGTATGAGTCTACTCAGGGGTTCGATAGAGGCAGTGTCTAGCAATGGAAGTTGGGTTTCAGAAATTATGGGCTAGAAGGTTACATCGGATGGTTCGTGAAAGGTTCCCTTGGGTTGTAGCATCTTTGAATCAGAAAGTAGTGATTATGGACAACTTAGCTTTTCTATCTCAGTTTTGGAGTGGCATTAGCCTTGAACATCCCATTCTTGGCTAACTATTTGATTAGGCTGGACTTGCTATATCCCAGTGGTGTGCTTGTCAGTGCGATATCCATTTTACCCTGGTTGGTTAGATTCAGAGGCATCAATTAAAGTGTCATCAATTGTATGTGGTATACGTGATCAGGTTGCATGGGTTGAGACAAGCAGTGTTACTTTGGATTCTAATGGTGCTTCGAGGTTGATGGTCGCCCTCTGTGTTTTGAGAGTCATAGTGTTAACCTAGATGGTTCTTTGAGAGGTTGTCTGTTATATGGGATTCTAGCGTTGATCAGACTCGGCCAGTATGGCCCAAGGATTGTGGTATGTTGAAATACTTCCTGGAGTTGGTGGGTTGTGTACTGGTATGGTAGACCGAGTGGTTTTGAGAAAAAAAGGGTGAGTTAAAGGTCTATGCAAATTTTCAATAGCTAGATGATGACCTTGGGCTCTGGACATCTTTTCATTTGCCTACAGGGTGTCTTGACTTGATATTCGTGGCATGGTGGACTTCTTTCTGAGTTGAGGCTACTAAGGTGATCTTAAGTATGAATGGTGTTCGAGTAATTGGGGCAACATCAGCACTTCTAGAACTTGGAGCTTAGTTGTTGGCTATAGACTTTGTGGTAGGCTTACAACACTCCTTGTAGAAACATGGTTTTGGTTTGGGTCTTATGGGTAGGTTTCCCTAGTTCATTCACTTCCAGCCGATTCAAACTTAGTACGCTTCAGCGAGGTTGGTTTCCTTCTACAGTAAAGAGATTATCCTTTGACACAGGGTGTTCATTTATGCCTTTCCCAACCCTAGTGTGCGGGTTGCAATTGAGCTCCGATGGTTGGTTCAGTTGGGTTCAGGTATCGAGTTTGATCTTATCAAGGTATCCATCTATTAGTTAATAGTCAGTTGAGGCAAACTACTCCAACTTTCGAGGATATGTTATGGGTTGGTATTTTGGATGTCAGAGGCTAGTAGACTCGAGCTTGGCTTTGATATAATTTGAGTCTGAAGGTGACATCGTTTAAGGTTGAGTACAGCAGGAACTATGGATCTCTGATGGGTTGGTTGTTGTTTCGAGGGTGGATCAAGTGTTTGACTTGTGTGAAGCTTCATGGTCATGGTGTAGGGTATCCAGGTTAGACAGAAGGGTTTGCAAATCTATGAGCTCTTGAGTTAAAGGTTTTGGTTGGTGACTTTCTGGGTGAACTTAGTTGTGGTATCAAGATTTCAGGTTCTGTGTGTTGATCGCCTCAGTTCTTCTTGGTTTCGATATTGTGTCGGTGCATTCTGATTGAGATTCTGAAGGTTCAGTTTGATTGATAGGCCTTTGGAGTTTTGAATTAAAGGTTGGAACCTATCTTGGCTAGTGAGGAGTTAAGGCTTGGTTGATTTTCTTGGTTTCATTTTGTTGGGTGCCGTGCGGTCGAGGAGGCTACCTGGGTTTTCCTAGAGAGTAGTGCGGGCTTTGTATCTGCAGTTTTTAAGTCTTTGGGGATCCTTTCTTTCTTAGCTTTTGAGGACAAGAGTCCTTTTTAGTAGTGGATGATGTAATGACCCTTTCGGTCATTCTCATATTTTTGCCTTCTTTGTAGTGTTAGAGCTTGCTTGTAGCAGCCACAAGTCAATTATGGCTTGCTGAGATCGGTAGTTTGGTGACCAGGCTGATTGTTTGGTCTTTATGGTCATTTCCCTATTTTAGAGCCTTAACTTAGGAAATCATTGACTTTGGTCTACATTTTTGGTAATCGTGCTAGGAATTGAATTTTGACAGTTCCGTTAGCTCTAGAGTGTAGACTTTGGTCTAGTTCGACCTTTGGTCAGGATCCGGGATATTTTTAGCTTGGAATTCTCTATCATTCTATGTTTTCAGGCTAGTTGGGCTTGTTTGGTTGACTTTGGTCAACATTTGGAGAAAACGACCTCGGATGGAAATTCCGCCAGAACTTTTAGCTCCGGAATGTCGAGTTTAGGCTAAAAGGACCATTGGTTTGAGTCTCGAGGCTTCCAGACTTGATTTTGGACCTTAGGTTCCTTTTGGAATAGTGGGCCTAAAGGTTGATTTTGGGTGTGGGGCCCACTTTTTATTAAATCGACCTCCAATGGGATTTTTGTCAATTTTGTTGGATCCGAAATGCCATTTCTAGTTGAATAGCTCAACTCGTTTATATTCGCAGGACCCTGGATGCGTTCCCGGGGGCCCATTGCTTAAAAATTTGCCCTTGGCATTGTTGACTGCTGGTGTGGCACCAGAGTGCCGCTTGGGCCGCGCCTGTGTGCGCGCCCATGGGCCTGGACCGCTCCCCTATGTGCCAGTCTGCCTGGCATGCCAACGCTGTAGCGCCTGTGCCCTTTTTCCTCAGCGCCTGTCGTGGCACCAGCGCCCCTGCGCTACCTGGGCGCTCCTGCCCCTGGGCGTGGTAGTTTCAAGTGCTGGCAACTTTCTCTTTCTCCCCCATTTCTAGTAATCCCAAAACGACTTCTTCCATTAAAATAGCTCCCAAAAACCTCCATATCACCCCTGTTCATCCTAACTACTTGGAGGCTACTATTTTGATGATCCTTGTTCGACTATTGGCTTCTTAATCCGGTAAATCCTCTCTTTAAATTACGATTTCTCCATGGTTTTAGCTCCTCAAAACTCCATTAAAGCACCTTGAACATTCCCATCATCTTGGAGATAATTCATTGTTGATCCTTGAGCGTTTATTGACTTCTAAATCGGGTAAGTCTCTTGTTAATTACCGGTTTTCTTCCATAAATCCTTTCTTTAAATTCTTTTATTGAGGGGCTGTTTTGAGTCATATTGATGGTCCATTTATGCTCAAATTTTGGGCATGTTCTCCTGAGAATGTGGGAAATACCGTGGTGTTTTTTGTTTTTGGATTTGGGTTGTGGGGCTCACGGGCCTGCTTGCAACCCGGATTACGACCCGTTTATGTTTCTAGTATTATGGGTATCGTTGGCTTCATATTGATGCATAGATTATTGTTTTGATAGTTTGTTTGCTATTTGGGGATTCTCAGAGCAGTTCGAGCTTGGATGACGCCGTTCCCATAGCTAGTCCTCGGACGACAACTAGGTTATGGTTTTTCCTACCTAAACTCTGCGTATATAGGCTATAACTGCATTAATTAGTATCTTTAGGTTGGTTTTTCAGGTTGGTACCCCCAGACCTTGTCCGTCTTTTATGTCCATTTATTTCTTACATTGTTCGTAGTACTCGTTGTAGTATTGTTATATTACCCTTGCGACCCCTTGTGGCCTTTGTATATGCCTCTGGACTATAGACAATGGGATATTTGGGAATGTCCGCGAGTCTCAGACATCGAAATGTTACTTTAGGCTGGTTATCTGTGTTGTAGAGCTGATTGTGCCTGTGCAAGACCGATAGGATTGTTTGTGAGCCATTGGGTTAATCTATTATTTGCGAGCATATCATTCATGCAAAGGATTTTTCTGCATGTTTTAATACTGTTTTGGCTTCAAGCCTACTATAAACAATTTTCTAAACTTTGCATGGCCCCGAGGGCCCATTTTCAGTAAATTAGTTAAAAAAGGATTTTAGAACTGATTTTTATGGATCTTCTTGGGGTAAAGAAGATATTACGATGATTTTATTGCCAGTTTTCACACTAATACTAGACTCGGCCGTGTCGGAGTGCTAGACATGTTTTTACTACAAACTTAGACCCGTACACACTTTGGGCACCCTTTTATAAGGGGTTTAGAGACTTGAATACTGATATAGACCCGGATACACTCCGGGCACCCTTTATAAGGGTTTTGAGATTACTACTACTGTTTTAGACCCAGTTTTATTTTGGGCACGTACTATGAGGTTTTGATTATTGATCTAGATCTGAATATACTCTAGCAGTTACACTTTGAGATTTTGCCTTTAGTATGTGGTCACAGACCTCCATGGACTTTGCTGATCCAGACTAGGGGCTACGTTTTGAGTGTTCCGAAGGAGGGGTATACGGCGTAGTTGAGATATACGGGCCGTATTCTTCCATGGATCCTATATGCTGGGCCTATCAGCACAGGAGGAGGTACATACAGGATTACTATCATACTGATTCTATCTCATCATATCATCATGCATATTTCATTCAGATTCCACTCTTGTTTGTTGTTTTTCTCAGTGTACGCTCCGATAGTATGGGATTATGGAAGGTTTGTTTTCAGTCTATTGTGTTCCTCAGTTGTCCGTTTGAACTATAGGTAGATTATATTACTCATGTCATATTATAGATCTTGTTATGGCCTTCTGTTATTGGTGGTTTAATGGATTCTAGCCTGTTGAGGCTCCGATTATTGGATATTTTGATTATTGATGGACTAGTGGTTCCTATATTATTGAGGCATTATTTATGTGGCCTTCTGAGTATTTTTGGATTAGCGGACCCTACCCCTTTTGCATGGTGCTTATTCGTGGTTGGATTCTTTGTGGCTTAGTTTATTCCATCCTAGGGTTATAATTGTGAGATTGCTATCTAATTTCTCTAATCTTGAAATGGTGTTTAAGCATGATTCTTTTAGTTATATTGCTCTAGCTTGATTATGTTTACTTGCCTTCCTTTATTTTTTTTTACTTGAGGTTACCGGCATACCGCCATTTTCTCAACTCTCTCTTATATATATTGTTGTTGCAAGGACTCTAGGTGCATTCTTCCTTCCTTCACCTGTATTTTGTATTATATATATATATATTTTGTGGCTAGCATAGCTTGTTTGTAATCCTTGTTGACTCTTATCCGTTCTAGTTTCCTTGTGTTTTCTCTATTGCTTCTGTGACTGCTTCTTTTCTACTTACTGTTTTTATATCTTATATTCGCTCAGTCGGCCGATGATGCCTACTGGGTACCCGTTGCTTAGTAATTAGTGCTCATACTACACTTTTACATCTTTTTGATGCAAATATTAGCGTGAGCTTTCGCCGTTGATCGCGTGGAGACTCGTGCAGCTTGTGGATATTCGAGACTAGGGTGAGCTCCTACCGATCAAGGCTTGACCATATCTCATTTTTTGGCACTGTTACTCTTTATTTATTCGGAGACAGTCATACATTCTATTTTGTTACTTCTAGCACTTGTATTCTGTTAGAAGCTCCTGTACTATTGATTCCAAGTTTTGGGGTTGATGTAGTTTCTTTATGTATTTATATTCAGGTTGTTGCTTCAGCATTGTCTTTATCTTATATTTGCTTCCGCTTATTTCTATTTATATTGTGCATATTTGGTTAAGTAGTATCCCATTACTAATTATTCTGGGCTACAGAGATTGGTTCACCTACTGGAGGGTTGTAGGTGTCATCATGACCTGAGAAATCTGGTCGTGACAACCGCTCACCATTATAAATAGTAACGAGGATCTTGAATTTAAATCTGTCAAACAGTGTGGAAAAACAAATAATTGGCCAAATAAAATATCAATTCAAGTATATTTTATTTCACTTGAAAAGTAATGATTTTGACTTAGTTTACAGATTAAGGTATAATGCCAGTGGGGTACAAATGGATCATTGTGCAAAATGTAAAACTGTAAGATATAAAGTACGCCTTGTGCCTTGAGGAATAAAGATTTTTCGCAAAAGTTCTAGCATTATTGTTTGGAGATGCATTCTCCTATGGTGGATGCAATTAGATTTCTTTCAATCTAGCAATAGATAAAAAACTTGAATGCGTATAAATAATGATTGTTATGTCTGGCTAGACAGCAAAGGTTATATGAAAATCCTAGAAGGATTTAAAAAGGTTAAAGCGATTTCATTGAATAGTACCCCAATGATTGTAAAATTGCTTAACATAAATAAAGACAATTTTGATCTCATTAAAATGGTTAGAAATTACCATATCTTAGTGCAATTGGTACACTTACATATCCTGCTATTTCTATACATGAAATAATATTTTTATTAATGTGCAGGAAAGACATAATTTCACTTTTATGTGAAAATATTTGAGTGAAACTAAATATTGATATAGATGATTATTTCTAACCAATATTATAAAGAGTTTGTTGAATATGCGAATGCAGGAGATTATATAATCTACCAAGTGCTTGATCATACAGAAGTTCTCTATTTTCATGTGAGGCCATTGTCATATTATTATATTCTATAAGACAGTAAATGATTGACATTTATTCAAGTCAAGTTACTAGCAACATATACAATAAGTGACTCTACACATAAAAAAATATATGATTTTCTTTGAGATTGAGGTTGCAATATTATATGAAGATGATGTCTTCTGGCATAGCTTAATTGAAAGAAGAAAATATTGAAGAAGACAAAATAAAGTTCTTTTTAGCAAAGGTTTATTTTGCTCAATTTTGGTGAAATACTTGACAGAGGCATTATTGATCCAAATACTTTGAGAAGATAGATTGAAAAATATCATCTACAAGATTAACATCAGGGGGAGTCAAATACATGATGCACTCTTTTTTCCTTGGCTTAGGTTTTGTCCCCATGGGTTTTTCTGGCAAGGTTTTTAATAAGGCAGCAAATAATGCGTATTACAAGATATGTGTTCTATTTTTTTTCCACTAGGATTTTTTTCCACGGGATTTTTCCTAGTAAGATTTTAACAAGGTACATTATCTATCAATGGACATCCACGGGAGAATGTTGTGAATAATTGTATTGTAACATACTATTATCATCTTAATTGTGGATATCCATAATCTCTAGGTATAATTTCTCCTTGATGAGTAGTAACCTCCATTCTCCTTGATGAGTAGTAACCTCCACATCCATTACTTCCTCCATTATGAAGATAACCCCCACCATTCATCACCATTATTCTTGTAACCTTACACCTCTATAACCTCCTCATTATTTCAATAGTAAATGTCATATTATTGACAACCTTTTATAACCCTCTATAAATACTATAAATATTGGCATAAGAATACATACTGGACACACTTGAAGATATTTGGAAAACACTTGAAAGAATAAGAAAAGCTCTCTTGATCTCTCATATCTTGTCTGTTTTCTTGTTTATAGTGTTACTCTTTTAGTTTGACTTTACAACAGAAAATAATTTTTCAAATTTAAGAAAATAGTGTAGAGCATTGTGTGATTTTTTTTTACAATCTATGAAGAGTAAGAAACTCGTTGACTTTTATATCCTATGTTATTTCCAAACTAAAGAAGCTCTATTTAAAAAATTTCCTGTTGCATGTGACATATGACGAGTCCACTAGATTTTGTCTCATTTGCATATTCGGTGTTGGGAATGGAAGCCCAACATGGTTCGTCATCGAGTCAGCCCAGTAACAAGTCCAAGGGACCGATATACAGCCCCAAAGATGATCGGTGTATGACCTAAGTTCCAATATACATAAAAAAGGAAGCTAATGTATAGGAAAGACTTGTGAAATACCAAACTGATATATAGCAAAGGAGTGGGATAAAGCCCAATATTTTAAGTCTAAAATTAAGAAAATTAGGGGTTTAAGCCTAAATTGCCTAAATCCAACCTTCTTTCTCTTTACTCATTTATTTATTTACTTGTATCATTTTCATGTGTATTTGTTGAATATTAATCCTTATCTAACTTAGTTAATTGCCCATGTAGAAGTTGCTATCTTTGTTTTCAAATTAAATTACTTAATCATTTTTAATAAAGCTACTATCTTTAACTTAAGTTACTAATGAAGTTTTCTTCAAAAGTTTCATTGATTTTATTTCCGCTGCAAATGTTAAGAACAAGAAAAAGTCCTATCACTATTTCGACTTAAAGTTACTTGAAGTATCTTGTTTTTTAAACCTGCTTCTAAAAAGCTCTCTTCCTAATGACCTAATCATCCTTTTTAAGTGCTTGATTGAACTTTTGTTTTCTTAAAGTCAGTCATAAAAGAGTTATTTTTAAAATCAACGAATAACTACAAGTTAGTGGACACTATAAGTGTGTTAAAACACTTTCTAATATGTCAATATTGTAATGACCGGTTTCATCATTATTAAAGACACCTCGTTACGGGTACGGGTTATGAGGACCTTTGAAAATGTTATCCCAAATTTATATGGGGTGACATGATGAAAAAAAATTAGAATCTAAAATCTTGAATTGGGATGACATCATTCCGCTATAGTAAGAATTTTCCAGCTATAACGCCATTGCCATAGCGGCCGGCAGATTGCTATTGCAGGGTGATAAGATCAGAAACCAGAGAGCAACTTTTTATATTCTCCTTTCTCCTCTTCAGTTGTAAAAAGGATGAGGTTTGATTTAAAAGCTCTTCTAGGGTTACCTAATGGCCTGCAAGCAATAGAGAGGATGGATTCTGCATTGATGGGATAAAGCCCATGGTTTTTCTGATAATCTCACTCCAGAATTCACTTTCATGGAAACAAAGTTTGCGTTCATTCCTCTGTAGCAGCTTCTTGGCATTGAGGTAGGCTAGGTTTTACTGAGTAGTTTAGACCTAGGTTGAAAAGCATATACATGACATAGATTGATGGGAGATTTCATTCTTAGGCCTTCGAGCACGGTGTTTGGATCGATAAAATGTATGAAAACCCAGTAAATTGGGTGAGAAATTGTTGTTTTGTGATGATATTGAAATCATTCATGGATTTATGTGCTTACATTATTGTTGTTCACCCTTAGATAACTGGCTAATGGGGTAGGATTTGGAACCTGGTACTGACTTAAATGTAAAGGTTTCTTATTAATAGCGGAATCCTCAGGCCTTAGTATAAATAAAGGAGGACTGGATTAGAGAATGAATTTAATGAATATGGCTTGAAAAAGCTTACTTTATTAAGTCATGGATTGGTCTTCGGGGATACTGTAACTGATGACCCAATGAATCATATTTGCTTGTGATTTAGTATGTTAAAGAATGATTGTTGTTTACATAAAATGAACAACTCGAGTTAACCAAGTGTTTGGTTATTGTCTATTGTTGCAATACATGCTTAAGAAAGGTAATTGTTAAATGATATCATAAGTGTTAATCACATATAATGAGATTATATAAAAGGCTTGTTAATTGTACAAGTATGATTGTTTTTTCTCATTGTGGTTATGATTATTGTGATATTCGTTATTATTGTGGGATGTACTAGTACTTGGACATATTCACGGGATTGGTTGATGTTATTCATTGGTTAGCTCAGGTACCACGCCTGGTACAGTTCTATGATTCATTAGTTGGATAGGATACCATGCATGGTACGGTTCTATGATTCATTAATTGGCTCGGGTACCACACCTGGTACAGTTTCTATGATTTATTAGTTGGCGCATGTACCACGCCAGTATAATACATGGACAAGAGCTTATCCCTTATAGGTCATGACTAGTAGGCGATCATAAGACCCTTAGCATGTGTGTACATGTTACTTGATATTCACATATGTTGGTTCCTTGTGTGAACCAGGCTTATTTGATTACTTGATATTCATATATGTTGGTTCCTTGTGTGAACCAGGCCTATCTGTTTACTTAATATTCATATATGTTGGTTTCTTATGTGAACCAGGCTTATTTGGTTACTTGACATTCCTATATGTTGGTTCCTTATGAGAACCGGGCTTATCTGTTTACCTGATATTCATATATGTTGGTTCTTTGTATGAACCGGTCTGGTCTGTTTACTTGATATTCATATATTGTTGTTATCACGACCCAAAAACTCAAGTCGTGATGGCACCTACTATAACCCACCAGTAGGTAAGCCATCTCTTAGCCCAAAACTATAAGTAACGGGCTAACACAATAAAGAACCTAAAAGTGGAAGAAATAACAATAAGCAGCGGAAGATATGATAAACCAATATAAGTAAAAGGGAAGGAAGAGAATAAAATACACAAGAATCCCCCAAGACCTGGTGTCAGTCGGTACAAGTGCTACTACAACTTCGATGTTTTAGATAGATACAACCAAATAGGGAAGATCTCTGAAAGTACAGTAGAAGACTAATCCAAAAGTAGAGGGAGGTGGATCAACTCTGATCACCAAAAGCTCACCCAATGTCTCCAGTCTGTAACTCTGCGCGAGGACAATAATCAATGGTGATAACTCATACTAGATCTGCATCAGCAAAAAGATACAAAAGTGTAGTATGAGTATCAAAACACGCGGTACCCAGTAGGCATCATTGACCGACTGAGCTCAAATAAGATATAATCATAACAAAATACGAATATAACCTAAGGGTAATAAATATGGGTCAGAAAGAAGTATAATGGTCAAAACCTAGATAAAAAGGAGAAATATCGCAACAATATGAAAGACATAAAGTAATAGTCCAGCAACAACTAAATTGGACTTCTTCGAGTCCATAAAGTACACCAATAAAGAAAGCCAACTATACACAGAGTTCGATAGTAGAGATGTGCAAGGAATACCATAATATGCGATGTGAAATGAATGAAATGACATGTGGCCAATGCAATAATGAATGAAACCTTGAGTCACCTCACGGGCTGTCGGAGTAAACCAATACTGTACCATAATACTTGTAATATCTATACAGGCCGTTGGAGCTTATTAATACCACATAATCCATGTATAATCAGAAAACCCAAAGTATTCTCATGGGCCGCCAAAGCTTACCAATAGAAATGAATACCATAATGTAAAACCCCGTATGTATGCAAAAAGGGCTGCCAGAGCTTATCAATATAATCCCACAAATCAATGGAAAGTAAGGTTCAGAACCGTCTCTCATACCAAGTGCATAAAATATAAATATTTTCCCATTCAGAAGTTAGTAAAACAGTGATGTACCATTTCTCTTTAGTAACACAAGTTTATAGAAAAAGAAACCATTTTCCCTTTTTATTAACCAAAAATAGTGATAAAAGTGAAACGCTCACCCTGGAGCTCCATTCACTTAAAAAGGAAGTATTTTGGGTTTTTAGATGTTAATAATCAACGTAAACCAATAAAATCTTTCCTTAATTTGAAATCCATTTGTTAAAAAGAAGGGTTTCTTATTAAACCACCAAGCCATTCAATTCCCGTCAATCCGTACCATTCAATCCCTATCAATTTGTACCATAACCCAATCATATGTAAAAAAGGATGAAAATGAATCAGTCCATATGTATGTATAAATATATGTAAATGCATGTAGTTACACCAAGATAGGGCGTTTCACCCTTCATAACAAGATCATACTAACCTAGACTCCGCCAGCTCAACACCATGTCCTTTGGCCCACAAATACTCCTACCTAAGCCGAACATAAGAATATAACATGATAAGAATAACCAGAATGCTAAGTAAGAACTACTCTACCATGAACTATACCCCAAATAGTGCTAAATCCATCTATTCTAGTACAAATACTAATAGGGAAACACTACACTAACTACCAGCTCCCAAGGGACCCGCCAAAGGTAATCAACTAACTGGAACTAAGCATAAAGCGTACAACAAAGAGAAACTTAAGCAAAACACAACCATACTGACCTGGGCTTCCACCAATCCAGCCTCCACGACATTGGGCCCACCAATATAAGATAAATAAAACACCAAACAAGCAAGAATAATAATAATAAAAATAAACAATGGTAATGCCTACTCTATCTTAAACCCTTATCTAATTCTAGGCTAAAGCCCCATAAATCGATAAATCTCGACCAAAAGCAACTTAAACTAAGCTAAGGCATCTAATCCTAAACCCAAGGATACCGCACCGCCTACTGCAAGTCTTACAGAAATGCTACAACCTAAACTAAGGATTTGCTAGCCAGAATCTACTCTAAGGCCCCTAAATCACTTATAAGGATCGATATGCCTACTAGAACCGTATCCAAACCACAAGACCTCACCAACCATTAGCAAATTATTATACTCATACCTCATATGAGCAAAGTCTAGAAAAAGTAAACCATAACCTACCAGAAAGCCGAGCACGCGCACACAATCCACAAGAAAGGAGCCTATCTCCCCCGAGAAGCATCCGCAAGCAGACACAGTATCATAATAATATTCTACACATCAATACGAATCTAACGGTAACTATATTGCTAATAATTTAGTCAGATTAAAATTCGGGTCAAAAGCAGACCCATGGGCCCAGCAACCTGAACCAAAAATAAAAAGTACCACAATGTTCCCCATATTCCTAGGAGATCATGCTCAAAATTTGAGCTGATTTGGCCAACAATAAGGACTCCAAAAAGCTCACAAACTAGAGAAATCAAAGAGGGAAATTAATGGAAATAATCATAATTTAACGAAGAAACTTACCAATTTAAGAAGCCAAGAATGAGTACGGACCAGAATATATAATCCTCTAAGGTTAAGGAATGACCAGGTGAAATATGGATTTTTTAGAGCTTAAAATGATGGATAAAACATTTGGGGAAGAAGGAGAAAAGAGCTGAAATTTAGAGTGTGGCTGGCTATATAGGCTTCCATGCCCAGGCGAAGGGCGCTGGTGCCAGGGCAGCTAGGCATGCAGGAGCAGCGCGTAGGCACAGGTGTGGCCTAGGCGACTGATAAGTCGGTAATCTACCAACTTATTGAGCCTTTAATAATGAATTATTGCTATGTTTTGATGAGATTTAGAGGTACTTATGGTCTTTATTGATGTGAATGCAGGTACTCTTGGTCAAATATAGAAAACAAGGAATTGGACCTAAAATAGCTCAAAAGAAGTTGAAGTGTAAAGTGATCAAATGAGATGAAGATTTTGCTGAGAGGTGCGACCTCCGTGCGACACGCACAACCCTCGGCGCGGTCTGCACCTCCCTCCATATGAAGTTCAGAAGAAAGAAGAAAGATCTATTAAAGGGTATGACTGTAGTGCGACACGCACATGGCCTGGTGTGAACTGCACCCCACTTTGCATGATGACTAAAGATCAACCAAGTCACTGGTTCACTTGTGTGGAGCTGTGCGACGTGCACAATATGACGTGCGAAATGCATATCGCGGGGCACATCTTCCGAGGGGCAATTTTGTCCGCTTTTATATGATGAATTGGGAACATTCTAAAACCCAATTTAAGCATAGATTTGCATAGTTTTGAATGTTTTTGAGAAAGTTTCTCTCCCAAGACAAGATAGAGGGTTTCACTCAATTCTCTCAATCTTCAACCTTGGACTTGTAAGTTTGAGCTTGAATATTAGATTTTTTCTACAATTAATGAAAACGTATTTGAATTTCCCTATGGGTATATTTTCTTTTTCCTTTAGCATGAGTGGCTAAATTTCCTTGTCTAGGGAGGTGTTGATGATGGGTACTTGATAAAAGGGTATGGGTCTTGCTTATTTATGTTTATAATTGCTAATATGACATGGGTATAGTGATTTCCCCATATTTTAACTCTAAAATTGGTGATTGCAAACATTGATTAAATTTACTTGATTATGTTCTTGCTTGATAAAGGGGTTCATAATTTTGGATGTGAAATTGCTAGTGGGTACTTGGGATTCCACTTAGATTGAGGCTAGAAATATCTCAATTCACCAAAAATAGTCATTTGAGGGTCTAAGCTAGAGATAGTGTGGCCTCCCCAAGCCTATATTGGTTGGTTTATGCCTAAACAATAGTTCATGAACAAAGACCGTTGGTAAATGATTGTGAGATTGAAAGATTAAATATTCATGCCTAAAACCAATGCTACCTGTGTTGTTTAGTGAGAATTTACGCAATTGAGAAAGTACCTATACCCGTGTTCGAGTCCCATCAGAAGCACATCCCTAGTCGTCTTCTCTCTTGTTTACACCTCGCATTTACTTTATTGTTTGGTTTTTAATTAAATTGTGACAGATTCCAATTCCCCCCTTTTTACATTATTTGTTGCTTGGACAAGCTACTCTCGTTGTGAGATATTTTATACAATCTGATTGGCTAAGCTACCATTCCTTGTGGGATTGACCTCGACTCCCGTTGGGTAATATAAATTTTATTTTTCTTAACAATCATCATCACATCTGTAATAGAGAGTGTCGTTTGAACGTTATCAAAAATGGCGTCGTTGCCGGGGAATAGTTTTTGAGTAGCCTTTTTGATTGTGAATTGAAATCACCTTGTAGAGTGTTTGTTCTTTTTATTTGGTTTGTTGTTTTGGTTTGTTGAGAAGGCAGCCCATGAGCGAGGTAGGCGACAACAAAAGTGTGGATGGATTCATGGACGCAGCTAATGAACTCATAGTTCAAGAAAGGGTAGGTGCAATCCGCCTACCTCCCACGGTTAGAAATGCAGTGTTCCACATCACTAGATTTATGCTCCATCTCATACAAATGAAAGGGATGTTTGGAGGAGCAGCACACGAAGATGAAAATAGGCACATTCAAAACTTCGTGGAGATATGCCAACCTTTTATCTTCCAAAACATCCCTCAAGAATCTATTCGACTTTGCCTATCCCCCTTCTCTCTAATGGAGGAAGCCACGGTGAGGTTGGAAGAACTACTGGATGGGTCAATCACCTCTTGGTCTGAGTTGGTAGAGACTTTCACAATTATATTTTTCCCTCCCTCAAGGATGATGCAGCTGAGGGATGATATTACCAACTTTCGCCAACTACCCGACGAGCCTTTGCATGAGGCATGGTTGAGGTTTAAAAAGAAACTCATGTTGTGTCCTAACCATGATTTTTTGGATATTGTCTTGCTACAAATCTTCTATAGGGCTTTGAATTCAATGAACAAGACCATGGCTAACAACCTCGGGGGTGGTACCTTCATGGACCAATAATTTGCTCTCGCCTTAGCCATTCTAGAAAGAATGACCAAGACTAACCAAGCTTGGCAAACCAGGGAAGTTAATGTCCCTACCATAGGAGTGACCTCATCCATTTTGACAAAGGATATGCAGAAAAAGGATGAAGAGAGGGATGAGACGATGGCCAAGATGATGATACAAATTGACTTATTGGCTAAGCATGTGATGGGGGTCGGAAGTGCTAAGACCGTGAATGATGTGAGTACACCGGAGATTAAGGCTAGTGATGATGAGCTTATGACCATCGTGGATGGTAAATTTTTTTACTTGTCGGCTAGTTCTTATCCAAGGTATTATCACCCGAGGGATGAGAACCAAGGTTGGATTAAGGATAAGGAGAGAGATGGCAATTGGAAGGACCGTGACAAAGAGGGTGATAGATACAATCACCGGAGTTCCAATCCATACGTGCCTCCAAATAAGTTGGACACATTGTAAGAACCCACCACAAGGAATCCTGGTAACTCAAAGATAGAGGATACATTGTCCTTAGTTTTGAAGATGGTAGAGACAACAAATACTGGGCTTAGTGAGCTTAAAACCAAAGTTTCAACACTTCACCAAACCGTAAGTTCTCATTCGGCCTCAATTAAGCATCTCGAGGTACAAATGAATCATCTATCCTCTCAAATGAATCCAAGAATGAAGGGGACACTTCCTAGTGACACCACAACCAATCCTAAAAATGATGCTCATGTTATATCTATTGTTACTAGAAGTGGAAGAACACGTGGTGGTAGTGAAAAAACCCGTTGTGGATGTTGTGGAGAAGCATAATGATGTGGTGAAGAGGCCTAGTGTTGAAGCCATTATGGAGCCTATTGACAATAAAGAAGG
Organism: Jaltomata sinuosa; assembly: GCA_003996215.1. NCBI lineage: Eukaryota > Viridiplantae > Streptophyta > Magnoliopsida > Solanales > Solanaceae > Jaltomata > Jaltomata sinuosa. The sequence goes on along the minus strand of QJPP01001772.1, from coordinate 270,603 downwards.
GGTTGCGCGTGACAAAGATGTTGTAGAACCGGAAGTTGGGGTGAAACTTGGTGTACCCAACCTCCCGGTGAATATTGATATTGATGATGAGAAGGAGGAGGCTGAATCTCCTACACAAGTGGACATAGATATTGAGGAGGACACTCCTATTGTGCAAAGCGTGGTGACCACACTACCCAAGGGACCTTCTTCGTACCCTCAAAGATTAAATAAGAAGAAGGAAGAGAATAAATTCAATAAGTTTGTTGACATGTTTAGCAAACTTTTGATAAATATTCCTTTGGTTGAAGCCTTAATGCAAATTTCGAGGTATGCCAAATTCATGAAGGAGTTTCTCAAAAAAAGAGGGTTGTCGATATGGTCACCGTTGAGATCTCAAACAGTTGTAGTGCTATGATGACAAGTAATGTTGCTACAAAATGGGAAGACCCGGGTGCATTCACTATTCCTTGCACTATTGGGTTGTTTGTGTTCCATTAGGCCTTGTGTGACTTAGGGTCAAGCATCAACTTGATGCCTCTAGTGATCTTCAAGAAGTTAGGATTGGGCATGCCCAAACCTACTCCCATGCGACTACTCATGGTTGATCGGTCTATCAAGCGGCCGATAGGAATTTTATTGACGTGTTGGTCAAGGTTGATAAGTTTATTCTCCCGACCGACTTTGTGATTTTGGATTGCAAAATGGATATTGAGGTGCCCATCATATTGGGGAGACCATTATTGGCTACAGGGAGAACCTTAGTGGATGTTAAACTTGGAGAACTTAAGTTTCGAGCGGGAAGCGAGGTAGTGACATTCAACATATGCCAACCTATAAAGCCTCCGGATGAATTGCGGGTAGTTTTGGTGATAAATGTTGAGGGCAAGTTTGATGATACCCTTGAGGAGCTTGAAATGGGCAATACAACCAAGTTTGAGATATTTCCAATTGGGCAACAAGATGATGTTTTGAGGATGTTAAAGGAGTAATTCTCCTTCTTGGGGTGGGTCCAAGCCAATCGGATCGGCATGCTATATGACAATGACTAAAGTTTGAGGTACTATCATCGAGCCACGATGTAAAATCAAGCACTTCATGGGAGGCAACTCAAGTGTTTTTACTTTATTTTTGGTTACCTTTTGTTGTTTTTAGTTTGTTTTAGGAATGCATGGAGAGGAATAATGACAAAGTGGAAAAATAAGACAAAAAAAGGATGTGTGGATGGTCGTGTAGTTTGCACGATCTGTTCTACATGTTACACAGGCTATCGCACCCTAAGTCAATGAACTGGAAGAAAAACGTTGAGTTAGAGGCGATGTGCGCTGGGTTGTGCATTCTGCACGAGCCCTTGTGTGCATCGTACCTCCATCGCACTCTATAACAGAAAGATGGGATAAGTTTTGGCATGAAATGGTGTGGTGTGAAGCGACATTCAGTTCACACAAGGGCATGTGCAAATTGCACATAGCGGCGCACCAAGGTAAGTTTTAAAATTTTATTGATCGACCTGACCTGGAGACCGACTCGGTGACTTTTCTTCTTCTTTCTCTCTTTTATATTTGCCAACTTCCTCTTTTTCTCCCATATTTATTCCAAACCTCCATAACTTCTTTCCTAAAATCTCTCATAAATCCCTCAAACTCCCCCAAAAATCTTCTCCTTCTCTTGCACAAACCTCCACCACCGCACAGTGCTAGCCACCGCCATCGTCTCTGGGCAAAATTATGGGTCACCATTGTTGCATCTAGAAAAGCTTTAATTTTTGCTTCCCTTCTCCTAATATTCACTTGTGGCAAGTTCTTTGATATTAAATATGTGGTTTTATGTTGATTTGGAACTCATATTGTGAAGTATGCTCATTAGAATTACCATGTTGATTTTGGGTGAGATCCGAAGATTTTGGGTCCCCAATTTTGGGTTGTATTGTTTATTTTGCTTAGAATCAACTTGGTAGAACTTGATATTGTGATGATGCATATCGATTGTAGTAATTTTTAGCCTTAAAAATTTGTGTTTGGGTGAAATCTGAGTAACCCACTTGTTATAGATGCATGATTTAGCCCTATGATAGATCGGGTGACATTATTCTTAAGGGCAAATCGTCATCTTTATGAAGTTTTGGTTAGAAATTGAGGTTTGGGGCTGAAATTTGTTACTACTATTGTGCTTATATTCTTTGTTGAATATGCTTATTAGGTGTATGATTTTGGTTGGGAGGTAGAAATTATTGATTGAATAAATGTGCCTAATTATGAACAATTGAAGGCTTGATATTCCCGATGGTAGACGTGGTAACGTCCTTCTTAAGAGAAGTCTTTAAGTTCTTCTTTTGGTTTTGAATTATGTTGATGGATTTCGAGGAAGTCTGAGTACCCAAATGATTTGGTTGGGTCATATAATGCTTGGACCTATTGTTTAAATTGTTGGATATTGGTGTGGTGATTGTTGCCATGTGCATTCCACACGTATTGTTCTATGGATCACATGCTTAGCATATAAGAAGACAAGGTATTGAAAAATTCCATGTGTTTCCCTATGTGTTTCGTATGCAGAGTGGAGACCTCGACGTGTGAAATGCACAAGGCACCACATGAGGTTGAAAAAGGATGTCAGTTAACTGTTTCGAAGGGCGAAGTGTGGTGCGATGTGCACTTCAGCTGGTGCGGTTCGCACCAGCTTTGCACCTCATTGCAGAAATCCTTGTAGGTTCTGGAAGCTCATGCAAAAGCACGTGCAATATGCACTATGCCTGGTACAGTTCGCACGTGGTCCGCATGAGCCATCAGTTACCCTATCTTTTAATTTTTTTTATCACAAATAATCGCTAACAAGAATTTTGTTCTTTTTATTCCGTCCCTTTTAATTGGTTAACTTCTTTTTAGTCTTTCATTTTTCAGATATCTTAAAAATACAAAAAAGATTTTTTTTTGCCTTTTGGTACTCACAATCTCTATGTACAGACTATGTCTTCTAGTAGGGGCAACACAGGGCACCAATCAAAGAAGCTATCAGCTACGAAAGAGGCAAGAGTTTTCTTTGGGGTTGAAGGCATGAAGGTCATCTATGACCGGGATAATAATAGGATCTTCAATGTGGAGCAGAGCTACAACTTGCCTGCAGTAGGGGAGGAGCTACCCAATATCTATAAATAATTTGCCAACCAAGGATGGCAACTATTCCAAGATGTACCCGGAGGGGTACTACGAGGAGATAGTTTAGAGTTCTTTGCTACTTATCAAGCCAAGCAAGACTCCAAGAGATATAAGGTGAATGTGGATAAGTTCCCTAACTTGGATTCAGATGTCGTCCGGGGCAAGAAAGTTTCCATCACTCCAGCTGCCATTAATGCCATCTATTAGAGTCACCCAATTGATTCTACCCCTTCACTCTTGGATAGGCTATTTGCCAAGCCAAAGTCATATCGTGAGACAACCCCTGTTCTTGCTCCTGACACTCCTCTCTGGGCTACTATAGAGGGTGATATTTTGTGTAGAATCTTGAACTTTGAAGCTCGATTGTAGTATGACCTTGTTCGTATCTAATTCTTACCATCACAGAATGATCAGAAGATAACCCATGATGGAGCCATTCTGATTGCTGCTATTATGATAGGCGAGCATGTCAACATTGGGGAGATAGCGATTATGGTGATAAGGAGAAAAGCACGCAGGGGTGGTGATTCATTTCCCTTCTCAGTTCTCATTACTAAGCTTTGTTCTAAAGTCGATGTCCCATGCCTTAGCTGTATAAGTTTACCCATGCCATTGGTACAATTGACCTTGATAGGAATATAGATAGGGATTCTCCCAGGTTCAAGAGGCGCCAGACTACACCCTCGGAGGAGGTTGAGGTTGATGAATCTAATGCTAATGAAAATGCTTTCTCTCTTTCTCGGGCAGCTTCTGAGGCACATACCCTAGGAGTCACTGCACCTAGAGGGCCTTTGACCAAGAGTGGCCTCCAGGATATGGTTGACAAGACATATAATCATGAGAGGCAGTTGAGCAACTTGGAAAATAGGTTGCCCGGGTTAATGACAAGGTTGTCAAGAAGGCCATCAAGGGAGTGGTGGATAGCGTAAGCAAACTCTTCCAGAGGGTCAACACCATTGAGGAGGCTGTCAAGGAAATCCGAAAGGATGTGGATAAAGCAAAGGGAAAGGCTCCAATCGTGGAAGAATATTTGAGTACCATCCCCACACCTCGGTATACTCTCGGCCTTGTGGGAGACTTGTTTGCTCCGTATAATAATGATGAGGCAGAGCTACCGGGTGATGTCATTACAGAGCTTGATGATGACTAGAACCCAGAGTTTCATCAGGTTCTTAGGGAGTCCACAGTCACTACGCTCTCCCAAAAGGGTGGTGCTGGTCCTAGTGAAAATACAGCACATGATAATGATGAGGCATAGTCCTCCAGGGAGTTGTTCTACCTCTTCTTTCCTTACTTGAGCTTAAAGAATTAAGGTAAATGCTTCTTTCTATGGAGGAAGGTGGTGTTATTTTATTTGGTTGTTGGTTTCTTCAGATAGTTTATTTCCCTTGTCGGGCCAACAATTTTATTTCCCTTTTTAGATTTTATTTGGCCCTTGTCAGGCATGTTGGATGATTGTGATGATATTACCCTCACCGGGCCCTTTTATAATGTTTTGTGCTTAATTGTGCCCTCACCGGTCTTGATGTTTAATTTTAATTATGTCCCGGGTTAATCTTATATGATTCTATTATCTCGCTACCCGTGCCTAGCAAATGCGCTAAGGGCCTATGCCGAGGCTTGTATTCAATTAATTTATGAGCGTGAAATTTGGTAGTCGTCTTGTTAATAGTAATTTAGCAATAAAATCCAAGGGTTTTCTTAATACCACGGTTCTTTCCCAAGGAGCAAATATTTTCTTTATTTTCTTTTTCTTTTATTTTTTGTGTTGAATCGGGTTAGTATTCCTTATGATGGATTGAGAGGTGACTTTTTTAAGGTTAAATGCCAAGTTTTTGTTTTAAGTCTATGCTTTGCTTGTCTCGAAATGGACCACCAAAAAAAATTTCTTGGCAAGAAGTTTGTGAAAAGGAAAGGAAAGAGGGAAAATGAATTTTTGAGGAAAACATTCTCTTATCATAACTTGCACACTCTCGGTTTGGCTTGATCGATTCACAAACGAGTGTGTAATGAACTCAGAATAGCTTGTCAAAAGTCATTTGTTCCAATTGATTTTGAGACTAATTTGAAAGTTCTTGTGAGGTGATGCGGTGTGTGGTGAGGATATACCTTGATTCTTGTGCATGCGTGTTATCTAGAACTTGCCCCGAATGTGATTCAAGGCAAAATTATAGATGTGACTGACCTTGGAATATGATCTTAGGACCTTTTTGAATAACCACTTCACCCAAATGACTTCCCTTGACATCAATCCAAGTGAAACCCTTTTGAGATTGTGATCGTTCTTTGGCACCTTGTTTGATACCTTGACCTTTTTGGAACCTCTATCTTGGCACCCATCCTCCCTAATGGCTTGAAAGTGAAACATAGGTTAAAAGCCTAAGTTTGGGGGGAAATGAAATGACAACATAGGGAAAAGCCTAAGTTTGGGGGTGTATGTGCTTAATGTGGAGAAGAAAAGGAATGCACTTCAAGTGCAAGGTAGCATCTTATGTTTAATTGAAAATTGCTCCAAAAGTTCAATCCAATGAGCAAAATGAAAAGAAAAGAATTAGTGCTACCAAGTATAGGTGTTACAAGGAGGTTGAGTGATCAAGATTGAAAGGAAAAGCTTAGGTTGTGTGAGGGAGAAATAAGGTGAAGTCAAAATTCAAAAATGTGAGAGGTGTTCAAAATGAGAAGAAAGAGCATTAGGGAGGTTTAGTCACTTGAGCCAAATGCAATCATTACCTTAGCCCTAGACAATATCGTAACTCGCAAGTCCTTAGTGATTCCAAGCTTGGCCACTCTACATTAGTGGTGATTTACATGAATGGCAAGCCTATAGTTTGACATGTGGACACTTGAACTTCCTTGAGAGAGTGAGAGTCTTTTTGGTTCTCTTCTATCCCCTGTATTGTGAATTGCATGATTGTGAGTGGGATACTCTCTTGTGATGAGTGGCATCACACACTCGAATTGAAACATGAAGTCTCTATTTCAATTAACAGGAATGAATGAGACAAGTTGTGTGGAAAATGTCGACGCAAACCTTAATGGTCCATGCCAATGACTTAAGAAGGATAATATCTTATTTTGAATGACAAATTCCCTTGATTTTGAATGTGAAATGAAGTCATTTTGAAAAGGTTTTGAAATGATCAATTGCCTTGATAATTTGGTGGTTCAAATTGAGATGAGTATTGTTGTTGAGTCTTTTGTTTGAGTCTTTTTGTTTATTATTTTTCTCAATTTTTAGAATAGATTAATCTTTTGTGTCTTGATTGAGTTTTAAAGCATAATTCATTCCTTACCTTATGAGTATCTTGCTTGAGGACAAATAATAGTTCAAGTTTGGGGGTTTGATAAGTCAGTAATCTGCCAACTTATTGAGCCTTTAATCATGAATTATTGCTCTATTTTGAAGAGATTTAGAGGTTCTTATGGCCTTTGTGGAAATGAATGCAGGTACTCTTGGTCAAAGATAGAAAACAAGGAATTTGACCCAAAAGAGCTCAAAAGGAGTTGAAATTTGAAGTGATCAAATGAGACAAAGATTCTGCTGAGAGGTGCGGGCACATTGCGACACGCACAACCCTCAGTGTAGTCCGCACCTCCCTCCACATGAAGTTCAGAAGAAAGAAGAAAGATCTGTTAAGGGGTGCGGTCGTCGTGCGACACGCACATGGCCTGGTGTGAACTGCACAATGCTTCGTATGATGAGTGAAGATCGGCCAGTCACTGGTTCACTTGTGCGGAGCTGTGTGATGTGCACAACGTGCCGTGCAAAATGCATGTTGCGGCGCATAGCTCCTGAGAGGCAATTTTGTCCACTTTTATATGACGAATTGGGAACATTCTAAAATCCAATTTAGGCATAGTTTTGCACCATTTTTGAAAGTTTTTCAGTTTTTGAGCAAGTTTCTCTCCCAAGACAAGATAGAGGTTTCACTCAATTCTCTCAATCTTCAACCTTATTCTTCTAAGTTTGAGCTTGAATATTGGATTTTTTCTACAACTAATGAAAAGGAATTTGAAATTCCCTATGGGTATATTTTCTTCTTCCATTAGCATGAGTGGCTAAATCTCCTTGTCTAAGGATGTGTTGATGATGGGTACTTGATAAAAGGGTATGGGTCTTGCTTATTTGTCTTTATAATTGCTAATATGACATGGGTCTAGTGATTTCACCATATTTTAATTCTAAAATTGGTGGTTGCAAATATTGATTTAATTTACTTGATTATGTTCTTGCTTGAGAAAGGGGTTCATAATATTGGATGGGAAATTGCTAGTGGGTACTTGGAATTCCACTTAAATTGAGGCTAAAAATAGCTCAATCCGCCAGAAACACCTATTTAAGGGTCTAAGCTAGAGATAATGTGACCTCCCCAAGCCTATATTGGTTGGTTTATGCCTAAACAATGGTGCTTGAACAAAGACCGTTGGATAAATGATTGTGAGATCAAAAGATTAACATTCATGCCTAAAACCAATGCTACCTATGTTGTTTAGTGAGAATCTACGCAATTGAGCAAGTACCTAAACCCGTGTTCGAGTCTCATCGGAAGGACATCCCTAGTCATCCTCTCTCTTGTTTACACCTCGCATTTACTTTATTGTTTGGTTTGGAACTGAATTGTGATAGATTCCCAATTCCCCCCTTTTTACATTATTTGTTGCTTGGACAAGCTACTTTCATTGTGAGGTCCTTTATACAATCTTATTAGCTAATGTACTCTCATTGTGAGGTCCTTTATACAATCTTATTGGCTAAGCTATCATTCCCTATGGGATCGACCCCGACTCCCACCGGGTAATATAAATTTTGTTTTACTTAAGATCGTTGTCACCTCCATAATGGAGAGTGTCATTTGAGCCTTATCAGCGATTCCCTAGCTCCACACCAGCAACCAGCTGCCAAGCTTAGGCAGCTTTTAAGCGATGGACCCTCGGGAATGCATCAGGGATCCTGCAAACACAAATGAGCTAAGATATTCAACTAGAAATGGCATTTCGGACTCAACGAAATCGATGAAAATCCATTCATAGGTTGATTTAATGAAAAGTGGGCCCCGCACCCAAATCAACCTTTAGGCAAACTATTCCAAACAGAACCTAAGGGCTGAAATTAAGTTTGGAAGCCTCAGGACCCGAACCAAAGGTTCCTCTATCATAAACTCGACATTCCGGAGTTAATAGCATTGGTGGAATTTTCCTCTGAGGACGTCTTCTCCAAATATTGACCAAAGTAAGCCCTTCAAGCCCAACTGGCCTGAAAACACAGAATGAGGGAAAATTCCAAGTTGAAAATCTTCCAAATCCCGACCAAAGGTCCAACTAGAACAAAGTTCATGCTCCGGAGCTAACAGAATTGTTAGCATTTGATTCTGAGCATGTTTACCAAGAAAGTTGACCAAAGTCAAGGATTTCCCAAGTTAGAGTTCTAAAGTAGGGAAATGGTCATAATGACCTAATGAATAGCCCGAGCACCAAACCATCAATCCTTTAAAGTCATAAATGACCTGTAGCCACTGTGGGAAAACTCGAAATATAGAAAACGCAAGGAAACATAAAAATAACCTGGAGGGTCATTAAAACATCCACTACTAAAAGAACTTTTATCCTCGAAAGTTAAGAAACAGGAAGTACCTGAAGTCTCAAAAATGAAAAGATACCAGGTCCGTTAGTTGAGCTAGGCCTCTCAAGGAGCCTCTTCGATCGGAACATGACTAACGAAAAGATAACTAAAGAAAGCTTACTAAAACCTTAACTCACTACCAGCCCAAACAAAAAAACAACAAACTCTAACTCAAAAGCTAACCATTTAAATAGCTACATTGAACCCCAAATGAAAACATTCAAAAAAACACCAACACCACACAAGAACCACGAAAACTAATATAATCATCACACAGAATCGATAACTGTGCTAACACAAAGCACCAAACCCACTTCCTCAAATATTCTAACCCATGAGTCTTGGTGTTAGAATGCTGACCCCCTAATTTGCCTAAGGAATAGGTTAAGTGATCTGTTCCTTTGTCGAATACTTGAATGTAAAGTAGTAAGGAGAACATACAATGTTTTACGTGGAAAACCCCTGACTTACAAGGTTCCCTCTGTTCTTAAAGAACTTCCTGAAGTTCCTGCTTATAAAAGCAATATATTCATTATTCAGTTCAGATTCATCACTCTCAGTTGCCTTGAGAGAAGAATTTTTATCCTTGCTTACTTAACCTCTTTTAGTGCTCTCAATATTCCTTTCATAGGTCTTTAGATTACCTACCAGTTCATCTAAAGTCATGTTTGTCAGATCTTTAGCTTTTTTGATTGCAGTGACCTTGATTTCCCAAGGTTTGGAAAGGGTCCTTAGTACCTTATCACCCGTTCCTCGGTGATGTATACTTTACCCAAGGACACCACGTCATTCACTGCAGTGGTGAATCTAGTAATCATCTCCTGGAGAGATTCACCATTCTTCATCTTGAAGGTTTCATACTCAGTGGAGAGTGTAGCAATTCTGAATTACCTTACTTGAGTAGTGCCTTCATGAGCATTAACGATCATATACCAAATTTGTTTGGATATGGTGCAACTGGAGATTCGATTGAACTCATATGGTCCAAGTCCACATACAAGAATGCACTTGGCTTTGGCATTTTTTCCTAGCATTTTATAGTCATCCTCATTGTATTGAGCTTTTAGTTTGGGAATGTCCTTGTCTTCATCATCCTTGATCATAGGGATTTTAAGACCATCAGTAACTCTGGTCCATAACTCACAGTCCTCTGCCGGAAGAAAATCTTCCATCCTTGCCTTCCACTACGAGTAGTATTGGCCATTCAAGAGAGGTGGTCTATTGATGTGTTGTCCTTCATCGTGTCCAAGAGGAGGTGCAAAATTCATAGTGATATTATCTTGAGTTATAAGACTCTTATTAAGATAACTTACTCTGATACCAATTGTTAGAATGCTGACCCCCTAATTTGCCTAAGGAACGGTGAAGCGATCTAATCCTTTGTTGAATACTTGAATGTAAAGCAACAAGGAGAACACACGATATTTTACGTGGAAAACCCTTAGCTCACAAAGGGTAAAAATAATGACCTACATCTCTGTAGGATTTAACCCAATTCCATTAAAATAATTAGCCTCAATAAAAGATTACAAACTCTGTAACCTAAGGAATTATAAACTCTAATTCCTAAACACCACACAAACCTCCCCAGGTTTATGTGCCCAAGTCTTCGAGTTATCCCAACTTGAAAATTAACTCCTATACCAGTTTATAGCTCACTGGTACTACAAATGAATGATTACAACTCAATGAAAAACAATACAATTAACTTGACTCAAGAACTATAAAGCATAGACTTAAGGAACACGTTCTTGGATCTAGTTTCTTGTATTGGTTGCACTTAGATCTTCACTCGGAACTCTCTCAAATATGAAATTCTCAATTTGATTGTGTTCTGCCTGTAGCTCTCTCTGTAAGTAAGTGAAGTTTATTGTGAAACTTCTCGTGTATTTATACTAAGAATCCTCTCCTTATTTTGGTTGATTTCCTTCCATATTAGGGATCCTTTTCCTTGTAGGACTTGTCAAGTCAATCTTCTTGATTTTTTTCTTTGTAGGATTCGCGTTGTTCACCTTCTCATGATCCTAGTTGGATTCTGCTTGAGAGGAATAAGTCAAAGATACATGTTCCCTGTATGTTTTCCACAGCTTTGTCAATCTTTAAAATCTACCTTTATCCAACAAATTCTCCCTTTTTGATGATGACAAACCCTTGCTTCTTGTATGCAGAATTCCACCTGTATCATGTTAGTTTTCTTTAGGCAAACTGCAAAAAGAACACATTAGAGGAACAAGTCGGACCAACGGGTTATAAATACCACACAAGCAGCACTTTCCCTCTTTTGGCATTATAAAACACTGTGAAGATATACAATACCTTAATTCCAAGTTCAATTTCAATGCTCATGGCCACTGGGGCTATCACGTATGCAAACACTCAAAAGTAAGAACTCATTTAGCTATATCAAAGTATTTGCAACTACACAGGAATCAAGATGAGACCAGAATAAAAACCTAACATTTTATTAATCATAAAGCATTTACACTAGAGATAATCAAAATTAAAATATTAAAACATGCATTTGTGAGGACAAAAGAGAGGCTGGGAAGGCTAGAAGGGGTCAAGCTAGGCAGTGGGAGGAGGAGGGTCCTTCTTCAGAAACTTATAAATGCCGTTTAGGCTGGTAGAATTTGTGGCTTTCTCAGTTTCTAAGGCAGTATGTGCTTGTGCAAGGTCAGCCTTGAGCCTTGAATTCTCTTGCATCAACAGTTCATGCTGAATGACATAGGTATCATGAAGCTCATCCAATTCATCATTATGAGAAGCCCTGACAACTTTAATTTCTTCATCCTTGGTAGCTAACATTGCCCTTAGCAGTTGTAGAGGTGCATTGGCCCCTCTCTGAGAAGCAGGTACAACAGCCTGATTCATAGTACCAATTACATCTTTAGTTATATGATATTTCCAAGCATGAACAGGCACACCAAAGTGTTTAAAAACATCCCCCAGCCAGAACTCATATCCTAAGGCATGCTTGGTAGCATCTTGTTTGCAAATCCTATGCATATCGCAGAGAATGAGTCTGGGAATCTTGGAAAGCAGTAGTTGCATCAAGGTGAGGTCCATGTAGTTAGCCTCAGTATGTTTTTGCTCCCCAGGAAGCACCATCTTGTGCACCACATTAAACAACATTTGATGGAGAGGAAGTATAGCCCTCTTATCCACCCTAGAATGCCACTCCAGTGTAAGATCATTGGCAAACCTCCTAGTAATCTCCAAGTCTGAGGGTAGCCTATCCAAAGAAGGCTATTGCCTCTTCACATAGTGGTACCACCCATCATTAGAAACCCCCAAAATCTGAGCCAAAACATCAGGAGTGAGGGTGAATGGAACATCTCTAACCACAATTGAGATGGAATAGGAGGTACAAGTGGCATTCATATAAAATAACAAAGTTTCTACATGAGCCATTTTTAATGGGCACCACCCTGAAGGAACAGGTTTGACCAACCCTATACATCTACCAGGACTAGTTGTTCCATCATCTCATCACCTCCAAACCCAGTGAGCACCCTGCCCCTTACAACAGTTCTCGTTCCAAAGTTGATCAACCTTTCAGTCCTAGCATCAGGGGTTTCATCAATGGGATTCAAAGTATCATCCTCTTCTTTCACATGCTTAGAAAGATCAGACTCCTTATGATAGGCAGCATCATTAGTATCTTCATGCTCATAAGACTTTGAAGATGGAAGCCCATGATCCTCTCCCTCACTCTTAGTCTTCTCATCCAGTAGTTTGGATTTGACAGAGTCCTTGGAAGGAACAGGTTTCCTGACCTATTTCTTTGGTGGTTTTGAGGGAGCTACACCTTTCCCTTTCCTCCTTCTTTCAGCAACCTATACTTCATCATCTAACACATTAATGAGATCAGAGAGTGGGGCAGATATACCTCTAGTGGCTCTAGGCCTCTTCGCTACAGAGGCAACCATTCTTTCTTCTAGACCCCTCTTGGTGGATCTTGTCATTCAAACAGTGATAGGCTGAGCCACAGGAGCAGGAGGGATTTCTTCAGGTTCATCAGTAGGTATATGGACAGCCTTGCCTGAGGCCTTGCATAGATGAGACCTTGTCCTTTGTGGGACCAAATTAGCAATTGGGGTATTATCATCATCCTCAGTAACAATAGCAGAATGTGTTTGTCAAACATGTTCCCTAGGTCAAGATGTGTCACCATCAGCTTCCCCCTCAGTAGATGCACCTAAGTTTTCTCCAGTAGGTGAACTAGGTTCAACTATTGGATTCCCTAAGTTTTCCCCCTCACGAGGTGCATCCTCCTGAACTCCCTCATCATTCATTATTCATTCATCCTCAGTTTCTCCCTGACAACTAGCACCAACAACCTCCAAAGCTTTAGCATGTTCTTCATTAGGTACCAACACAGTGGTGTCATCCCCAATCAATTCATCATCTTGAACTGCTGAAAATTGATCCATATGAGCCATCTCTTGAGAATCAACAAGAATCACATGAGGAAGATGAACTGTGGTAACCTGTTCCTTAAATGGGATTAGGGAACGACTAAGTGACATGGAGGAATGAGTGGTGGGTTGAGGAGTTTCTGGTAGTTTTGGAGAAGAGGGTTATTGGGGTTCCATGGATGAAGATTGAGAGAAAAGAAGAAGTGAGAGAGGGTTTTGCTTTGCAGAGCAAAGGATCTTGTAGAAGGAGAAGTTTGGAGTGAATGAGGAGAATGAATTGGAAAAGGACTTTAAATAGAATATTTAGCCATTTGAAATTGATTAGAGTCCTTTAAGTGGAAGAGTCTTATTCTAGGGAAGAGATCCTGATTGACATGTGTCAAATCTCATCAACAAAGTGACCGGATTTGATTGGATCTCTTTTCCTTTTTGAAGAGTGGCGGTTATAGGCTCTAGGGTTAATTAATTTCTTTTGGTTCAGGTGGAGGACAAGTACATATGCACATTTTTATCAGTCAATTTTTCTTTAAACATAGTGCATATACCTTGGATTTTCAATTTTGTGTTGAGTTCATGTACTAATGTAATATCTTGAATTCCTATTGCAGAGACAAATAATAAGTTATAGTGCTTGAGCAACTTGAACTTTTAAAAGTGGCAAAGAGACATACAACTAAATGTACAAGACTGAGCATAAAATTTTAAAATTAAAATACAATATGTACAGTGTTCATTAGCCAATCACTGGGGGATGCTCATGTGATCTTAATCATCCCTAGTTCCAACATGTTCCTTTCAAAGTGATTCATTGCCAGTGCCTTTGTGAATATATCAACTATCTTCGTGTATGTGGCACAAAAGTGCATAGAGATCGGCCCCTTTTCCATATTATCCCTCAAAAAGTGATGTCTAATATCAATATGCTTGGTCCTTTTATGCTGAACTGTATTCTTGAAAATATTGATGGCACTGGTATTATCACAAAAAATGGGCACACACTCAAATTTAGCCTAAAATCTTTGAGTTATTGCTTGATCCAGAGCAATTGTGCATAGCATGAGGCAACAACCATATATTCAGCTTCAGCAGTAGACAAAGCCACAAAATTTTGTTTCTTTGTTGCCCAAGAGATTAGACATGATCCTAGGAAATGTGTCATTCCTATGGTGCTCTTTCTATCCACCAGATAACCTACATAGTCTGCATCTGCATATCCTACAAGCTCAAAGTTACTACCTTTTGAATACCATATCCCCAAATCAATTGTACCTTTCAGGTATCTGAGGATCCTTTTGACAGCTTTCAAATAAGGTTCCTTAGGATTTGCCTAAAATCTTGCACAAAGACCCACAGTGAAGACAATATCAAGCCTGCTGGCTGTGAGGTATAGAAGAGATCCAATAATCCCTCTGTACAACTTCTGCTCCACTGCTGGACCTGTTCCTTCAAGACCTAACTTTGTTGTTTTGGCTATTAAAGTATCTATTTCCCTTGCATCTTCCATGTTGAACCTTTTGATCAGCTCCTTAGTGTACTTCTGTAGATGGATCATTGTTCCTGATGGAGTTTGTTTGATCTGGAGGCCTAGGAAGAAGTTGAGCTCTCCCATCATGCTCATTTCAAATTCTTTGCTCATCAGGGCAGCAAATTCCTTTGTGAGGGCCTTGCTAGTACCTCCAAATATGATGTCATCAATATATACCTGCACAACCAATAAATCTCTTCCTTTGTTCTTGAGGAATAAGGTGTTATCAATCTTGTCGCTTGTGTAGCAATGGCCTAGAAGAAACTTTGACAACCTTTCATACCATGCTCTAGGATCATGTTTAACTCCATAAAGGGCTTTATCAAGTTTGTAAACATGGTCAGGATAGTCAGAGTCTTCAAAGCCTGGAGGTTGTTTGACAAATACTTCTTCCTTCAACAACCCATTAAGGAAGACACTTTTCATATCCATCTAGTAGAGTGTGAATTCCATGTAGGTTGCAAAGGCAATGAGGAGTCTGATTGCCCCCAATCTAGCCACTGGTGCAAAGGTCTCATCAGAGTCTATTCTTTTTTTCTGATTGTACCCTTAGACCACCAGTCTGGCCTTGTTCCTTGTAACTGTTCCATTTTCATCCAACTTGTTTCTAAACATCCACTTGGTACCTATGATATTTCTATTCTTTGGTTTAGGTTCCAAGTGCCATACTTTGTTCCTTTTGAACTGATTGAGCTCTTCTTCCATTGCAATGATCCAATCTGCATCTTGCAAGGATTCATTGATTTTCTTGGGCTCTATCATGGACAGGAAGGATTCGAAAGCACAAAGATTCTTCAGTCTAGATCTGGTTGTTATGCCAGTTCTCAGACCAGTAAGGATGTGGTCTGTTGGATGTGAGCCTTGATACTTATACCCTTTGAGTACTAGTTCTTGTGCCTCCTCTGCTTGATCCTCATCTTCATCCTGCTGACTCATGGTTTCATTGTTGTGGTTAGCCCCAGGTACTTTATCACCTTTGTTGTTTCTGTCAGTTTCAGCATCAGTTAAACTTGTTCCTTTAACCTATTTCTGCATAACTGGTTTACATGTTTTTGATAGTTCATCAATTTCCTACACACTTTGGTCAGCCATAATATTACTTTCATCAAATACAACATGCACATTTTCCTCTACATACATAGTTCTTTTATTTATCACTCTATATGCTTTGCTATGTGAAGAATAACCTAGAAAAATTCCCTCATCACTTCTGGCATCAAATTTTCCTAACAAATTCTTTCCATTATTGTGGATGAAGCATTTGCACCCAAAAGCTCTTTGATGAGAGATTTTAGGTTTTCTGCCTTTGAGTAATTCATAGGGAGTTTTATCCAGAAGAGGCCTAGATATGCATCTATTAATTATATAGCAAGCAGTGTTGATAGCTTCAGCCCAGAATTGGCTAGCTACATTACTAGTAATCATCATAGTTCTGGCCATCTCCTGCAGAGTTATATTCTTTCTTTCAACCACCCCATTTTGTTGAGGAGTCCTAGGAGCAGAGAAGTCGTGATAAATACCATGGGTGGAATAGTAGTCCATAAATTTAGCATTTTCAAACTCACTTCCATGGTCTGATCTGATTGAAGCTAGTTGCTTATCAAGTTTCTTTTCTAGTTTTCTTACTAAAGTGCAGAATGCCTCAAATGCATCTTCTTTAGAAGCAAGAAAAACTGTCCAAGAGTACCTTGTATAGTTATCAACTAGTACAAACACATACATTTTGCCACCTCTGCTTCTTACTCTTATGGGGCCACACAGATCCATATGGACTTGTTCCAAGGATATGGTCGAACTTATAACCTGTTTGGATTTGAAAGAAGACTTTACCTGCTTACCTTGAGCATATGCGGCACATACTTTATCTTCCTTGAACTTAGTTTTAGGTAGACCTATTATCAAGTCCTTGGAGATCAGTTTGTTCAGTTGAACATAACTAGCATGCCCCAGTCTCTTGTGCCACATCAGGGGGTCTTTGTCCAGGGGTCTTTGTCCATCACACTGAGACAAACAAGATCCTCACCAGGCACCTTTGAGATATCAACAGTTTAAACATGCTTGTATCTTTGTCCAGTCAAGATAGTCTCCCCTATTTTTAGGTCTATCACCTCCACACCTGTAGAGTAGAAGGTTCCTTGTTTCCCTCATCACAGAGTTGTGAGATGCTGAGTAGATTGTAGTTCAGTTCTTCAACATGGTATACCTTTTCAATTGAGTGCTCTTCAGACTTACCTATTTTGCCAACTCCTTTGATCTTACCTTTTTTTCCTCCTCCAAAAGCCACATTCCCACCTGTCCCTTCTGCTAGTGAGAGGAATTTTTTCTTATCTCATGTCATGTGTCTTGAGCAAGCACTGTCTATGTACCAATGTTGCTTGCTTCCTCTCACCCTTTCCTGCAAAAGAGATCAAAAGTTAGTTTTAGGAACCTAGACTAGCTTGGGTCCTTTCCTTTGAACAAATGGATGAATTAGATCTTTATTGGTCCATTTTGGCAGGCTTTTGATAGGCTGTTTCTTGTGTGCAGACATGTTCCTTGGGTGAGGAACATTTCTATCAACATGCCTGTTTTTACCTTTGGAAGTTCCTTTGAAGTTTTTATCTTGTTGAGCTTTAGCAATTGGACAAGCTTTCCTTAGGTGACCGACCTTACCACAGTGTGTACAGAGATTGTAGGTTCCTTCAGAAAATTCATTATCAAAACCTATTCCAGTTTTAGTGCTATATTCTTTATTACCTAGTTGAGTAACAATTATTGAAGATTGATTTAATTTATTTTCTCTTTCAAGCTCATATTTGGTTCTAGCTAATTCAAGATTTATTCTTCTGGAATTTTCCCTTTCTAACCTTTTGAGGTTCTGTTCACACTTGATTTGGTCATCACTCTTGAGCCCTTTCCCTTGTTGAGTAACCATTAATTTCAAAATTTTAGACTTGAGAGAGAGAATTATAGTTTCAAGTTGCTGGACCTGTTCCTTAAGAGATTCATTTTCCCTTTTTAGACCAGTGTTGATCTTTTCAAGGTCAATGTACTCAAATTTTAAACTGGTCAAGGAGGCCAGCAACTGATCTCTATTTTCACTCAATTCTTGAAAGTTATCAATAAAGGTCATCATTAGGGAGGGTAATTTTTTCTTAGAAAAGAGTTTCAGCTTGTCCTTGAGATTGAGAAGACATAACTCATTTTCTTCAGTGTCTGATTCAGAGTTTGATTATGTGTCCTCTATGGACATCAGAGCGATATCTTATGTGTCCTCATCTTCTGAGTGGTCGGAACCAGGTCCCAAAGCAGCATACATAGCCTTTCCAGCTTCCTTCTTCTTCCTTTTGCTTGCTTGCTCTTTTCTTTCCTTTTCATCCCTCTCTTTTCTCCATTCAATTTCCCACATAGGACAATCTTTGACTTGATGGTCAGTTTTTCCACACTTGAAACACCCACCATTTTGTCCTTGCTCTACATTCTTTTCTCAGCTTGGTGATGATTTTCTCTTCTCAAGGTTCCCTTTTTTCTTAAAGAAGTTCCTGAAGTTCCTGCTTATAAAAGACATATCTTCATTATTCAGTTCAGATTCATCACTCTCAGTTGCCTTAAGAGCAAGATTTTTATCCTTGCTTACTTCACCTCTTTTAGTGCTCTCAATATTCTTTTCATAGGTCTTTAGATTACCTACCAGTTCATCTAAAGACATGTTTGTCAGATCTTTAGCTTCTTTGATTGCAGTGACCTTGATTTCCCAAGGTTTGGGAAGGGTCCTTAGTACCTTATCACCCATTCCTCGGTGGTGTATACTTTACCCAAGGACACCACGTCAGTCACTACAGTGGCGAATCTAGTAATCATCTCCCGGAGAGTTTCACCATTCTTCATCTTGAAGGTTTCATACTCAGTGGAGAGTGTAGCAATTCTGAATTTCCTTACTTGAGTAGTGCCTTCATGAGCATTAACGAGCATATCCCAAATTTGTTTGGATATGGTGCGACTGGAGATTCGATTGAACTCATCTGGTCCAAGTCCACATACAAGAATGCACTTGGCTTTGGC
This sequence comes from Jaltomata sinuosa, assembly GCA_003996215.1. Taxonomy (NCBI): domain Eukaryota; kingdom Viridiplantae; phylum Streptophyta; class Magnoliopsida; order Solanales; family Solanaceae; genus Jaltomata; species Jaltomata sinuosa. The sequence continues at coordinate 251,865 of QJPP01001772.1, read as the reverse complement.
ATTTTTTCCTAGCATTTTATAGTCAGCCTTATTGTATTGACTTTTAGTTTGGGAATGTCCTTGTCTTCATCATCCTTGATCATAGGGATTTTAGGACCATCAGTAACTCTGGTCCATAACTCACAGTCCTCTGCCGGAAGAAAATCTTCCATCCTTGCCTTCCACTACAAGTAGTATTGGCCATTCAAGAGAGGTGGTCTATTGATATGTTGTCCTTCATCGTGCCCAAGAGGAGGTGCAGAATTCATAGTGATCTTATCTTGAGTTATAAGACTCTTGTTAAGATAACCTTCTCTGATACCAATTGTTAGAATGCTGAACCTCTAATTTTCCTAACGAACAGGTGAAGCGATCTAATCCTTTGTTGAATACTTGAATGTAAAGCAGCAAGGAGAACACACGATATTTTACGTGGAAAACCCTTAGCTCACAAAGGGTAAAAATAATGACCTACACCTCTGTAGGATTTAACCCAATTCCACTAAAATAATTAGCCTCAACAAAAGATTACAAACTCTGTAACCTAAGGAATTATAAACTCTAATTCCTAAACACCACACAAACCTCCCCAGGTTTATGTGCCCAAGTCTTCGAGTTATCCCAACTTGAAAATTAACTCCTATACCAGTTTATAGCTCACTGGTACTACAATTGAATGATTACAACTCAATGAAAAATAATACAATTAACTTGACTCAAGAACTGTAAAGCATAGACTTAAGGAACACGTTCTTCAATCTGGTTTCTTGTATTGGCTGTACTTGGATCTTCACTCAGAACTCTCTCAAATATTAACTCTCTCAATTTGATTGTGTTCTACCTGTAGCTCTCTCTGTAAGTGTGTGAAGTTTATTGTGAAACCTCTTTTGTATTTATATTGAGAGTCCTCTCCTTATTTCGGCTGATTTCCTTCCATATTGGGGATCCTCTTCCTTGTAAGACCTGTCAAGTCAATCTTCTTGATTTCTTTCCTTATAGAATTCTTCCCTATGAAAGGAAACTTCGTACAAGATGGACTCTTCTAATAAACACGCTTTCTCTACAAGCTTTGCTCCCTTCTCCGTGTCGTTCACCTTCTCCTTATCCTAGTTAGATTCTGTTTGAGAGGAACAAGTCATAGATACATGTTCCCTGCATGTGTTCCACAACTTTCTCAATTTTCAAAATCTACCTCGATCCAACACTTAGGTCTGAAGACACTTTCGTCTATCCAGAAACATCAGCATTTAAACCATAAAGTCAAACATAAGTCAAACATAAGTCAAACACTCGAGTTAAACTCGAAAAAGATTAACAAGCCCATCAGAAGGCTAGGACTTCTTCCATACTCTACCTCTACGAAGTAGTCTAAAAACTCGATCTCAACAAAAACCAAACACTAATCCTACTAACCTCAGAAACATACACCTGCCCAAGACATACCCACTATAACCGGAGTAGCCTACCCTGATCGACTGTCAATCCGCAAATGGACAACTGCGCTAAGCTCACCCGAAGAACCCATACTCATGTGAAACAACCATTAGGAACCCCAACTGCAATGAAAACACCAGGATTTCAAAATATGTAACCAAGCACCCCGTACTGAAGGACAATCTTCCAAAAGCATATTCTGAACAAAACTCTCTGAACCACATAATGTCTAATCTGGCAAAAGTGACTAGGCTAGGTCCGCCAATCCGAACAGACCCCAAGGACACTCGAACCATGCAAGAATATAGTGAATATTCAACGAAGCCTAAAGTCAGCCTCCAACTCCAAAAGCTAGAAATTTTTCCATATTCCCCAACCCCCGATACAAAAACTAGAACTAAGCATATGCCCTGCTATACCAGTATACATTCCAATAGCTTGGAAGTATCTCTCTAACTAATAACGTTTTGGCCCTTCACGGAAAGAGTATGAACCAATGTTGGAATCCACAAGCCTCCAACCCTTAAGGAACCCATATCACTCTGGCCTAAAAGCTAGAAGGGAATGGTTTGTTGAATCAGTATAGTCAAAGGTGCCACGGACAGAGGAAATATTCCACAACCCTTCTGAAATAGCCTGCCAACCCACAAATTCTGAAACCTACACCAAATTCTAATCGATCTTCTCTCTCTTCCCCAACTGCCCTCTTCCCCAAGTAGACTCAGATGCCACCTAAGAATAATGTAGTAACTGGAACCAAATAAGATCTAAACACGATGCTCAACAATCTACAACCGCTATGGGGGCATGGGTCAAACCAAAGGACATAGCTGGGAAATTATAGAGAAACGAGTCAAAGGTAGTCCTTGGAATGCCCATCACCCTGATACTTAACAGGAGATAACCCGATCTCAAACTCTATCTTTAGAAATATACCTCTGCAATCAGAACATTCATCAACCATAGAAACTGACCCAAGGGAAAGTCGTCAGAACTAGCACCACAAAACAAAAACAAGACAATCCAATAACCTAAAATGCCTAGGTTCTAAGATAGCAATAACCACACCTAAAATCACCGCACAAGCCCACCAATTTATATGACAAGGCCTATCATGCTTTGCACCCCAACATAGCTACTACCCAAAACCGACATACTCGATCCTCTACTAAAAGAATTCTTCTATAGGGTAGCTATATGCAGAAACATTACAATCCCAAAAAGTAAGTCTGGATGAGATCAGTGTAAGCAGATATGTATAAAGACATGCAGATCCCACATCGAACAATACCAAAAGCTTACTGATGATAACAGAATTATACCTATGATAGAAGCATTTTTGTGACTCCATCTGCCATGAATACTAGATCGATACGGCTGGGACCATCACTAACAACCTGGGAACCATCCCTACTAACCCGTGCACTGCCTCTGGCCTGTGATGCTGGAACTCAGAGGGGGTAAAACTCTCTTAATCTTGGAAAAGTCCTAGCAAAGTTTCCCCGCTCACCACAAACATATAAACCCATACCTGAAGTGCCCCAATAAGAAATTTTGTCTAAACCTGATTGGCCATCATAGCCCGGATACCCAAAATGCAACCCTTGAGAAGTCCAACATGAACCCTGATTACTCTGCCTACTGTGCCCCAAACAATTGCTCTCTGGAATTTATAGTGCCATATGAACTGGCCGGTGAAACTAAGAATGTCATGGGTAACCCCCACAAGAGAAACCTCTGCCTCAAAACTAGAAATCAATGTGACTACCCTGATGGCGAGGCCATTTACCACTACCTCTACCGGCCTCATGACATATACCCTTAATAACCCATGCATGATCAACAACCGCAAGGAATGTAGCCCCCAATGCCACTAGCTGCTTTGTAGCCAAACAAAGTGGTATATCTAACCATCTGAAAAACTGGCGAACCCGCTAATGCTCTGTAGGAAGGATCATAACAGCATGTCTAAACAACTCATGAAACTGTGCCTCATACTCAGAAACTGACATAGAGCCCTGCTCTAACTTGGTGAACTGATTCCTCAACTCTCCCTCAAGCTATGAGGTACAAACTTCTCCAATAAAGCCTCGGAGAACTGAGCCCAAGTCATCAAAGGTGACCCAACTAGTCTGCAAGCAGTATAAGATCGCCACCATTGTTTTGCCAAACCATCCATCTGAAATACAGTGTAATTAGCTCTGTGAGACTCAACTAACCCAAGGTTATACAATCTCTCCTAGTAACTAATCAATAACTCATAAGCATCCTTCCCAAAGGCACTAGAAAAACTCAGAGGACCCAACTTGATGAACCTACCCAGCATCTTCTGCTCCTCAATCGATATAATCAGCCTAGCTGCAATAGGTTGAGCAACCAATGAGACCGGCAACATCTCCAAATGGGGAGCCACAGCGGTTGGCTGTGCTCCTAGTTCCTGACCACTAAGTGTCACTGTCTGGGCTGAAGTCTGTGTCTCAACTCTAGTCTGCGAGCCACCAAGTGCACTAGGTAGAGTACCGGCCTATGACATACTCTCCAATAATCTAAGAATTCTGTCTAGAATACCTTGAAAGGCCAGTGAAGCTACAAATCCTGCTGGAGGCTGGGATGACTCTATGCCCTTCGACTGAAACTAAACACCCTCAACCCTCAACTCAGGTAACCCCACGCCAGAGCAGGAGTATGAGCCTCGCCTAAGCCCATTCTCAACCTCATCATAACCATCTGAGAAGGAAAGGAACAATTGAAGTTTTGACTTTCATGAAGCGAAGAATGCATGATAAGGAATTAACAAGATGAAACTTTCCTAAGGATTCCCGGTAGCCTCCTGCAGATAGGATACGGATGTTATCATACCAATCCGCGAGACTCTACTATACGCCTGCCCTTGTACTAATGACCCCGGTGAACCTAAAGCTATGATACCACTCTGTCATGACCCAAAAACTCAAGTCATGATGGCACCTATTATAACCCACCAGTAGGTAAGCCAACCCTTAGCCCAGAACTGTAAGTAATGGGATAACATAAGAAATAACCCAAAAGCGGAAGAAATAACAATAATCAACGGAAGATACGATAAACCAATATAAGTAAAATAGAGGGAAGAGAATAAAATACACAAGAATCCCCCAAGACCAGGTGTTAGTCGGTATAAGTACTACTATAACTTAGATGTTCTAGATAGATACAACAAAATATGGACAATCTCTGAAAGTACAGTATAATACTAATACAAAAGTAGAGGGAGGTGGATCAACTTTGATCGCCAAGAGATCACCCAAAATCTCTAGTCTGCAACTCTACACGAGGACAACAATCAATGGCAATAACTCATACTAGGATTTGCATCAGTAAAAAGATGCAAACTTTACCAAAATATGCAGTACCCAGTAGGCATCATCAACGGAGTTCAAATAAGATATAAACATAACAAAATACGAATATAACCCAAGGGTAATAAAGATGGGTTAGAAAGAAGTATAATGGTCAAAACCTATATAAAAGGGAGAAATACCATAATAATACAAAAGACATAAAGCAATAGTCTGACAATAACCAAATCAGACTACCCCGAGTCCAGAAAGTACACCAATAAAGAAAGCCAACTATACAGGGAGTTCGATAGTAGAGATGTGCAAGGAATACCATAATATGCAATATGAAATGAATGAAATGACATGTGTCTAATACAATAATGAATAAAACCCTGAGTCACCCCACGCGCCACTGGAGCTTACTGATAACGCTCAAATGCACTCTCCAAGAAGGAGGTGACAATGATCATTAAGCAAAATAAAATTTATATTACTTGACGGGAGTCGGGGTCAATCCCACAGGGAATGGTAGCTTAGCTAATGAGATTGTAAAAAGGACTTCACAACGAGAGTAATTTTGTCCAAACAACAAATAATATAAAAAGGTGGGAATCAGGAATCTATCACAATTCAATTCCAAACCAAAAAATAAAGTAAATACAAGGTGTAAACAAGAGAGAAAACGACTAGGGTTGTGCTTCCGATGGGACTTGAACATGGGTCAAGGTACTTGCTCAATTGCATAAAATCTAACTAAAAAACATAGGTAGTATTGGTTTTAGGCATAAATGTTAATCTTTCTATCTCACAATCATCTATCCAACAGTCTTTGTTCAAGCACCATTGTTTAGGCATAAACCAACCAACATAGGCTTGGGGAGGTCACATGATCTCTAGCTTAGAGCCTTAAATGGCTGTTTTTGGTGAGTTGAGCTATTTCTAGCCTCAATCTAAGTGGAATCCCAAGTACCCACTAGCAATTTCACATCCAAAATTATGAACCCCTTTCTCAAGCAAGAACATAATCAAGTAAATTAAATCAATGTTTGCAACCACCAATTTTAGAGTTAAAATATGGTGAAATCACTAGACCCATGTCATATTAGCAATTATAAACACAAGTAAGCAAGAACCATACCCTTTTATCAAGCACTCATCATCAACACATCCCTAGACAAGGAAACTAAGCCACTCATACTAAAGGAAAAAAAAAATATACCCATAGGGATATTCAAATTATTTTTCATTAATTCTAGCAAGTATATAATATCCAAGCTCAAATTTACAAGTCCAAGGTTGAAAATTGAGAGAATGGAGTGAAACCCTCTTTCTTGTCTTGAGAGAGAAACTTTCTTCAAAAACTGAAAACTATCCAAAACTATAAAAAAACTATGCCCAAATTGGGTTTTAGAATGTTCCCAATTCATCTTTCAAAAGTGGACAACATTGCCCCTTGGGAGATGTGCACCATGAAGTACGGTTCGCATGTCTTGTTGTGCGTGTCGCACAGTTCTGTTTAATGGACCAGAGACTTGGCTCGAATTTACAGCTTCATGCGAAGTGGGGTGCGATTCACACTAAGCCTTGTGCATGATGCATGGGTGTCGCACCCCCTTAACAAATTCTTTTCTTCTTCGTTGTGCGTGTCACACGAGGTATGCACCTCAAGGCAGACTCTTCATCTCACTTGATCACTTCATACTTCAACTCCTTTTGAGCTCTTTTGGGTCCAATTCCTTGTTTTCTATCTTTGACCAACAGTACCTGCGTTCATGTCAATAAAGGCTATAACAACCTCTAAATCTTATCAAAACATGGTAATAATTCATGATTAAAGACTCAATAAGTTGGTAGATTACCGACTTATCAAACCCCTAAAGTTGAAATATTTCTTGCCTTCAAGCAAGATACTCATAAGGTAAGGAATGAATTATGCTCTAAAACTCAATCAAGGCACAAAAGATTGATCTATTCTAAAAACTAAGAAAAATAATAAACAAAAAAACTTAACTACAATTCTCATCTCAAGTCATTAGCATGAACCATCAAGGTTTTCCTCGAGATTCTCCACACAAATTATCTTATTTATTCCTCCCAATTGAAATATAGACTTTATGTTTCAATTCAAGTGCGTGATTCCACTCACCACAAGAGAGAATCCCACTCATAATTATGCAATTCACCATAAAACGGATTAGAAGAGAACCAAAAAGACTCTCTCTCTCAAGGAAGTTCAAATGCATACATGTTGAACCATAGGCTTGCCCTTCATGTAAATTGCCACTAATGTAGGGTGACCAAGCTCGGAATTACTAAGGACTTGCAGATTATCATATTGGCTAGTGTTAAGGTAAGGATTGCATTTGGCTCAAGTGACTAAACCTCCCTAACGCTCTTTCTTATCATTTTTGAACATCGCTCATATTTTTGAACTTTGACTTCACCTTATTTCTCCCTCACACAATCCAAGCTTTTCCCTTTCAATTTTTATGATTCAACCTCCTTATAACACCTTTGCTTGGTAGCACCAATTCTTTTATTTTCATTTTTCTCATTGGATTGAACTTTTGGAGCAATTTTCAATTCAACATAAGGTGCTACCTTGCACTTGAAGTGCATTTCTTTTCTTCTCCATATTAAAACATACACCCCCAAACTTAGGCTTTTGCCTATGTTGTCATTTCATTTTCTCCCCCCCCCCAAACCTAGGCTTTTAGCCTACATTTCACTTTCAAGTTATTAGGGAGGATGGGTGCCAAGATAGAGGTTCTGAAAGGGTCAAGGTGTTGGACAAGGTGCCAAAGAACGGTCACAATCTTAAAAGAGGTTCACTAGGATTGATGTTAAGGGAAGTCATTTGGGTGAAGTGGCTATTCAAAAAGGGCCTAAGCTCATCTTCCAAACTCGGACTCATCTAGAATTTCGTCTTGAATCAAGTTTGGGGAAAGTTCTAGATGACATGCATGCAAAATAATCAAGGTATAGCCTCACCACAAACGACATCACCTCACAAGAACTTTCAACAATAGTATCAAAATCAATTGGGAAAAATGACTCTTGACAAGATATTCCTAGTTCATTAAACACATGATTGTGAATCGGTCAAGCCAAATTGAGAGTGTGCAAGTCATGACAAGAGAATGCTTTCCTTAAAAATTTATTTTTCCTTTTTCCTTTTCTTTTTATAAACTTCTTGCCAAATTTTTTTTTTGGTGGGTCCATTTCGAGACAAGCAAAGCACGGACTCAAATTAAAACTAAAACTTGGCATTTTCCCTTAAGAAAGTTGCCTCTCAATCCATCATAGGGAAACACCAACCCGGTTCGACACAAAAGCCAAAGAAAAATCAAATATAGAAAAAAATATTTGCTTCTTGGGAAAGAACCTGGTATTAAGAAAACCCTCGAAGTTTATTGCTAAACTACTATTATCAAGGTGTGTATCAAATTTGCGCGCTCATGAATTATTTGAAAAACAAGCCTCGGCATAGTCCCTTAGCTCAATTGCAAGGCACGGGTAGCAAGAAAATAGAATCGTGTAAGACTAACCCGGAACACAATCAAGATTTAAAAATCAAGCCAAACAAGGGCACAATTAAGCACAAAACATAATAAAATGGCCGGGCAAGGGAAATATTATCACAATCATCCAACATGCCTGACAAGGGCCAAATAGAATCTAGCAAGGGAAAATAAAATTGTCGGCCCAGCAAGGGCAATAAAATATCTCAAGCCCAATATGGGAAACCAATAACAAAATCAAATAACACCACCTCCCCTCATAAAAAGAAGCATTTCCCTCAATGCTTTAAGCTTAAATAGGGAAAGAAGGGATGCGACAACTCCCTGGAGGACTAGCAGTAACCAGAATAGCCATGTCATAATAGCAGCAACCAGAATAGCCCCATCTTGAATTATCTTCTGATCATTCTGTGATGGCAGGAATCAAATGCGAACAAGATCATACAAGAGATGGGCTTCGAAGCACAAGGAACTCCTCAAAATATCACCCCTCATAATATCCTAGAGAGGAGTGTCAGGAGCAAGAACAAGGGTTGTCTCACGATATGGCTTTGACTTGGCAGAAAGCCTAGCCAAGAGTGCAGGGGCAAGATCGATTGGGTGATTCCAATAGATGGAATTGATGGAAGCTAGAGTGACGGACACTTTCTTGCCCTGTACAACAACTGAATCTAAGTTAGGGAACTTATCCATGTTCCCCTTCTATCCTTTGAAATCTTGCGTAGCTTGATAAGCAACAAAGAACTCTTAAACTATTTCCTTGTAGTACCCCCTGGGTACATATTGGAATGGTTTCCACTCTCGATTGGCAAACTATTTATGGATATTGGTTAGCTCCTCCCCAACTGCAGCCAAGTTGAAGCTTTGCTCCATATTGAAGGTCCTACCCTTACTCGGTCATAGATGACCTTCATTCCTTCAACCCCAAAATGAATTATTGCCTCTTCTGCGGCTGATAGTTTCCTTGGGTTGGGCCCTGTGCTTCCCCTGCTAGAAGACATAGTCTGCACATGGAGATTGTTAGTACTAAAAGCTAATGAAAACTTAAAAAAAGTTAACTATATAAAAAGAATGAAATGTGAAGAAGGAGAAGAACAAAATAGGTAACGGATGGCTCATGCGGACCACGTGCAAACCGCACCAAGCATAGTCTGCGTTGTGTATGATTTTGCATGAGCTACCAGAAACCTTCAGAGATTTTTTGCACTGAGGTTTAAAGCTAGTGCAAACCGCACCAGCCAGAGTTCTTCACCCTTCAAAACAACAAATTGGCAGCAATTTTTAACCTCGTGTGGTGCCTTGTGCATTTTGCACATAGAGGTTTGCGTTCCGCATGCGAAATGCATTGGGAAACACATGGAATTTTTCTATCCCTTGTCTTCTTATCTGTTAAGCATGTGATTCGCAGAACAATACGTGTGGAATGCACTTGGCAATAAGCACCACACTAATAATCTAATAATTTAAATAATAGGGCCAAGCATTATATGACCAGACCAAATCATCTGGGTACTCAGACTTCCCCAGAATTTCCATTAACACAATTAAATCCAAAAAAATAAGTCAACGACTTTCCTTAAGAAGGACGTTACCCCGTCTATCATCGGGAACATCAAGCCTTCAATTGCAACAAGTAGGCACATTCATTCAATCAATAATTTCTACCTCCCAACCAAAATCATACACTCAATAAGCATATTCAACAAATTACATGGGCACAAAAGTAGTAACAATTTAGCCCCAAAACTCAATTCTAACCAAAGCCTCATGAAAATGACGATTTGCTCTTAAGAATGACGTCACCCAATCTATCATAGGGTCAAATCATGCATCAATCACAAGTGGGTTACTCAGACTTCACCCCAAACACAGATTTTTAAAGCTAAAAATTACTACAATCAACATGCATTATCACAACTTTAAGTTCTACCAAGTTAATTCTAAGAAAAATCAATAGCACAACCCAAAATTGGGGACCCAAAATTTTTGGATCTCACCCAAAATCAACATGGCAGTTCTAATGAGCATGCTTCATAATATAAGTTCCCAATCATAATATGGGAGAAGAGGGATGAAGGTGGTATTTTAATAAGAGGAAAAGTCATCGGGTCGGTCTTTGGGTCAAGTCGATCAACAAGTAGGTCAATAAAAAAATTTAAAACTTACCTTGGTGTGTTGCGATGTGCGATTCGCACAAGCCTTTGTGTGAACCATATGTCACTTTGCACCTCACCATTTCATGCCCAAACTTGGCCCATCTTTCTGTTGTGGTGTGCGACAGAGGTGCAACGCGCACAAAGGCTCGTGTGGAATGCATAGGCCAGCGCACATCACCTCCAACTCAATATTTTTCTTCCAGTTTACTAACTTAGGGTATGATGTCATGTGCAACATGCACAACAGCTTGTTTGAACCGCACGGCCATCCGCATATCCCCTTTTTGTCTCATTTTCCCACTTTTCCATTTTTTTCTCTCCATGTATTCCTAAAACAAACCATAAACAACAAAAAGGTAATGAAAATAAAGCAAAATACTTGGGTTGCCTCCCAAAAAGCGCTTGATTTTATGTCATAGCTTGATGATAGTACCTCAAACCTTAGTCATTGTCAGATAGCATGTCAATCCGATTGGCATGGCCCCATCCTAAGAAGGGGAATTTCTCTGTCAACGTCCTCAATATATCATCTTGTTTCCACCTTGGCAATCCCTCAATCTTGGGCATATTGCCTAATTCAAACTCCTCAAGGGCATCATCTAGCTTGCTCTTATCATCGATCATCGAGACTAGTCGCAATTCATCCGAAGGCTTTGTGGGTTGGCAAACATTGAATGTCACTATCTTGCTTCCCACTCGAAACTTGAGATCTCTGAGTTCAACATCAACTAAGGCTCTCCCTATAGCCAATAATGGTCACCCCTATATGATGGGCACCTCAATGTCCACTTCGCAATCCAAAATCACAAAGTCGGCCGGGAGAATAAACTTATCAACCTTGACGAATACGTCAAATAGAATTCCTATCGGATGCTTGATGGACCGATCAGCCATGAGTAGTCGCATGGGTGTAGGTTTGGGTATGCCCAATCCTAACTTCTTGAAGATCACTAGGGGCATTAAGTTGATGCTCTCCCCAAAGTCACACAAGGCCTTTCAAAACACAATCACTCCAATAGTGCAAGGAATAGTGAATGCACCTGGGTCTTCCAGTTTTGTAGCAATATTACTTGTCATCACAACGCTATAGCTGTGTGGATCTCAATGGTGCCTACATCGATGACATTTTTTTCTTGAGAAAGTCCTTCATGAATTTGGCATATTAAGGCTTCAACTAATGGAACATTTATCGAAAGTTTGTTGAACATGTCAACAAACTTATTGAATTTATGCTCTTCCTTCTTCTTATTTAACCTTTAAAGGTACAGAGGAGGCCCCTTGGGTAGTGTGGTCGGCACACTTTGCACAATAGAAGTGTCCTCCTCAATATCAATGGCCATTTGGTAAGGAGCTTCAGCCTCCTCATTCTTATCATCAAGATTAACATCCACCGGGACATTGGCTGCACCAAGCTTCACCCAAACTCCCGATTCTTTAACATATTTTTCACGCACAACCTCTTCTTATTTTTCGCATGGCTCCACAACGGCTTTAACACTAGGCTTCTTCACCATCTCAACTGACTTCTCCACAACATTCACAATAGGCTTTTTCACCACACCACTTGTTCTTCCACTTCTAGTAACAATAGTCATAACATGAGCATCATTTTTAGGATTGGCTATGGTGTCACTAGGGAGTGTTCCCTTCATCCTTGGATTCATTTGAGTGGATAGATGGTTTATTTGAGCCTCAAGATGCTTGATTGAGGCCGAATGAGAGCTCACAGTTTGATGAAGTATTGAAACTTTGCTTTTAAGCTCACTAACCCTGGTGTTTGTAGTTTCTACCTTCTTCAAAACCAAGGACAACATGTCCTCTATCTTTAAGTGACCAAGATTGCTTATGGTGGGTTGATATAAAGGATCTGACTTATTTGGAGGCACGTAAGGATTTGAGCTCCAGTGATTGTATCTATCACCCTCTATGTCACGGTCCCTCCAATTTTCATCTTGTTCCTATACTTAATCAAACCTTGATTCTCATCCCTCCGGCAATAATACCTAGGATTAGAACCCGCCAACAAGTAGCAAAGTTTACCATACACGATGGTCATTAGCTCATTATCACTAGCCTTGATCTCTGGTGTACTCACAACATTCACGGTCTTAGCACTTTTGGCCCCCATCATATGCTTGTCCAAGAGGTCAATTTGTGTCATCATTTTGGCCATCGTCTCATCCTTCTCTTTATATTTCCTCCATATCTCATTTGTCAAAATAGATGTGGTCACTCCCGAGGTAGAAACATCAGCCTCCTTTGTGTGCCAAGCTTGGTTAGTCTTGGTCATTCTCTCTAGAAGGGCTGAGGCAACTCTAAATTATTGGTCTATGAAAGTACCTCCCCCAAGTTTGTTGGCCACGGGCATTTTAATTGAGTTCAAATCCCTAAAAAATCTTTGTAGAAAGACATTATATAGCAAACCATGCTTGGGACACAACACGAGTTTCTTCTTAAACCTCATCCATGCCTCGTGCAAAGGCTCATCGAGAAGTTGGAAAAAGTTGGCAATCTCATCCCTCAACTGAATCATCTGTGAGGGAGGAAAAAATCTAACTATGAGAGCTTTTACCAACTCAGACCAAGAGGTGATTGACTCATCAGGTAGTTCTTCCAACCATGGTGTGGCTTCCCCTATTACAGAGAAGGGGAATATGCAAAGTCGAATAGATTCTTGAGGGATGTTTTGGAAGATGAAAGGTTGGCATATCTCCATGAAGTTTCAGATGTTCCTATTTGTATCTTCATGATCTTCTCCTCCAAACATCTCTTTCATTTGTACTAGATGGAGCATAGTGCTAGTGATGTGGAACACCGCATTTCCAACTGTGGGAGGTAGGCGGATTACACCTACTCCTCCTTGAATTATGGGTTCATTGGCTGCGTCCATGAATCTGTCGACACTTCTATTGTCGCCCATTTCGCTCATGGGTTGTCTGCTCAACACACAAAAATAACAAACCAAATAAAAAAAGAACAAACAATCTACAAGGTGATTTTAATTCACAATCAAAAAGGCTATTCAAACACTATTCCTCGGTAATGGTGCCATTTTTAATAATGCTCAAATGCACTCTCCAAGAGGGAGGTGACAATGATTAATAAGCAAAACAAAATTTATATTACCCGACGAGAGTCGAGGTCCATCCCACAGGGAATGGTAGATTAGCTAATTATATTGTAGAAAGGACTTCACAATGAGAGTTGATTGTCCAAACAACAAATAATATAAAAAAGGGGAGAATTGGGAATCTGTCACAATTCAATTCCAAACATAACAATAAAGTAAATGCAAAGTGTAAACGAGAGAGAAAATTACTAGGGATGTTCTTCCGATGGGACTCGAACACGGGACAAGGTACTTGCTCAATTGTGTAAAATCTTACTAAACAACATAGGAAGCATTGGTTTTAGGCATGAATGTTAATCTTTCGATCTCACAATTATCTATCCAACGATCTTTGTTCAAGCACCATTGTTTAGGCATAAACCAACCAATATAGGCTTGGGGGGTCACACTATCTCTAGCTTAGACCCTTAAATGGGTGTTTTCGATGAGTTGAGCTATTTCTAGCCTCAATCTAAGTGGAATCCCAAGTACCCACTAGAAATTTCACATCCGAAATTATGAACCCCTTTCTCAAGAAATAACACAATCAAGTAAATTAAATCAATGTATGCAACCACCAGATTTATAGTTAAAATATAGTGAAATCACTAGACACATGTCATTATTAGCAATTATAAACACAAATAAGCAAGACCCATACCCTTTTATCAAGCACCAATCATCAACACATCCCTACACAAGGAGATTTAGCCACTATTGCTAAAGGAAGAAGAAAATATACCCATAGGGAAATTCAAATTCCTTTTCATTAATTGTAGCAAGAATCCAATATCCAAGCTCAAATTTACAAGTCCAAGGTTGAAGATTGAGAGAATGGAGTGAAACCCTCTTTCTTGCCTTGGGAGAGAAACTTGCTTTAAAAACTGAAAACTATCCAAAATGATGAAAACTATGCCCAAATTGGGTTTTAGAATGTTCCAAATTTGTCATTCAAAAGTGGATAAAATTACCCCTCGGGAGCTGTGCGCCGCAATATGCAACTTTCTCATCTTTTTGTGTGCATTGCACAGCTCTGCTTCAGTGGACCAGAGACTTGGCTCGTATTTGCAGCTTTGTGCGAAGTGGGGTGCGGTTCACACCAAGCCTTGTGTGTGATGCATGGGCATCGCACCTCCTTAACAAATTCTTCTCTTCTTCTGAGCATTCATGCAGAGGGAGGTGCAAACCGCACCAAGGTTGTGCATGCCGCACTAGGTCCGCACCTCAAGGCAAAATCTTTATCTCACTTCATCACTTCACACTTCAACTCCTTTTGAGTTCCTTTAGGTCCAATTCCTTTTTTTCTATCTTTGACCAAGAATACTTGCGTTCATGTCAATAAAAGCTATAAGAACCTTTAAATCCTATCAAAAATGGAAAAATTTCATGATTAAAGTTCAATAAGTTGGTAGATTACCAACTTATCACTTACCAACCAATACCGTACCACAATACCTGTAATATCCATAAAGGCCGCCATAGCTTATCAATACCACATAATCCATGTATAATAAGAAAACCCAGAGTATTCTCATGGGCCACTGGAGCTTACTTATAGAAACAAATACCACAATGTAAAACCCCGTATGTATGCAAAGATGGTCGCCAGAGCTTATCAATGGAATGTAAGGTTCAGAACCGTCTCTCAGACCAAGTGCATAAAATAGAAATATTTTCCCATTCAAAAGTCAGTTAAACAATGATGTACCATTTCTCTTTAGTAGCACAAGTTTATAGAAAAAGAAACCATTTTTCCCTTTTTATTAACCAAAAATAGTGATAAAAGTGGGACGCTCTCCCTGGAGCTCCATTCATTTAAAAAGGAAGTATTTTTGGGTTTTTAGACGTTAGCAATCAACTTAAACCAGTGATATCTTTCCTTAATTTGAAAACCATTTGTTAAAAAGAAGGGTTCCTTATTAAACCACCGAGCCATTCAATTTTTGTCAATCTGTACAATTCAATCCCCACCAATTTGTACCATAACCTAATCATATGTAAAAAGGGATAAAAATGAATCAGTTTATATGTATGTATGAATACATACTAATGCACACAGCTACAGCAAGATATGGCGTTTCACCCTTCATATCAAGATCGTACTAACCTGGACTCCCGCTAGCTCAACACCATGGCCTCAGGCCCACAAATACTCCTACCAAAGCCAAACATAAGAATATAATACGTTAAGAATAGCCATAATGCTAAGTAAGAACTACTCTACAACAAACTATACCCCGACGAGTGCTAAAGCCACCTATTCTAGTACAAATATTAATAGGGAAACACTACACTAACTACCAACCCCCAAGAGACCCACCTAAGGTAATCAACTAACTGAAACTAAGCATAAATTGTACAACAAAGAGAAACTTAAGAAAAACACAACCATACTGACCTGGGCTCCCACCAATCCAGCCTCCATGGCCTCGGGCCCATAAGTATAAGATAAATAGAACACCAAATGAGCAAGAATAATAATAATAAAATAAAACAATGGTAACGCCTACTCTATCACGAAGCCTTATCTAATTCTAGGCTAATGCCCCCTAAATTGAGAAACCTCGACCACAAGCAGCTTAAACTAAGCTAAGGCATCTAATCCTAAACCCAAGGATACCACACTGCCTACGCTAAGTCTTACGAAAAGGCTACAACCTATACTAAGAATTTGCTAGCCAGAATCAACTCTAAGGCTCCTAAATCACCTATAAGGATCAATATGCCTACTAGAAATATATCCAAACCAGAATATCCCATGAACCATTAGCAAATTATTATACGCATACCTCATATGAGCAAAGTCTAGAAAAAGTAAACCATAACCTACCGGAAAGTCGAGCACGCGTGCACAATCCATAAGATTGGAGCCTATATCCATCGAGAAGAATCTTCAAGCAGCCACACTATCATAATAATATTTTATACATCAATATGAAGCTAACGGTACCCGTATTGCTAATAATTTAGTCGGGTCAAAATTCAGGTCAAAATCTGGCCCATAGTCCCCGCAACCCAAACTGGAAATGAAAAACACTACAATGTTCCCCATACTCCCAAGATATCATGCTCAAATTTTGAGAAGATTTGGCCAATGATAGGGCTCCAAATAGCCCACAAACTAGAGAAATCAAAGAGGGAAATTAATGGAAATAACTAGAATTTAACAAAGAAACTTACAATTTTAAGAAGCTAAGAACGAGCACGGACCAGAAATATATAATCCTCCAAGTTTAAGGAATGAACAGGTGAAATATGGAGGTTTTTAGAGCTTAAAATGATAGAGAAAGCATTTGGGGAAGAAAGAGAAAAGAGCTGAAATTTCAAGGGTGGCCAGCTATATAGGCTGCCACGTGCAGGCGTAGGGGCACTAGTTCCAGGGCGGTCATGTGCGCAGGAACGAAACCCAGGTGTGGGCGTGCGCGTGCAGGTGCAGACCAAGAGACTTCCTAGTGCCACATCAACAACCAATTGCAAAGCTTAGGTAACTTTCAAGCGATGGACCCCCGGGAATGCATCCAGGGTTTCGTGAACACAAATGAGCTGAGATATTCAACTAGAAATGGTATTTCAAACTAAATAGAATTGACAAAAATCCCATCAGAGGTCGATTTAATGAAAAGTGGGATCCATGCCCAAAATCAACCTTTAGGCCAACTATTCCAAAATGGAACCTAAGGGCCAAAATAAAGTTCGGAAGCCTCGGGACCCAAACCAATGGTCCCTCTAGCATAAACTCGACATTATGGATCTAACAGCACTGGCCAAATTTTCATCCTAGGCCATCTTCTCTGAATGTTGACCAAAGTCAACCCTTCAAGCTAACCTGGCCTGAACATAAAAAACGAGGGAAAATTCCAAGTTGAAAAGCTCTCGAATCTCGACCAAAGGTCTAACTAGACCAAAGTCCATGCTCGGAGCTAACAGAACTATTAGAATTTGATTTTGAGTGCATTTACCAAGAAAGTTGACCGAAGTTAAGGATTTCCCAAGTAAGAGTTCTAAATCAGAGAAATAGTCATAACAACCTAACGAATGGCCTAGGCACCAAACCATCAGTCCCAGTAAGTCATAAATAACCTATAGCCATTGCACGAAAACTCAAAATACAAAAAACACAAGGAAATAGAGAAATGACCTGGAGGGTCATTACAATTTTTCCCTTTGTGAACCGGGCTGATCTGTTTACTTGATATTATGCATGTTGGTTCCTTGAGTGAACCAAGGCTTAACTATTTACTTGACTATGTGCTCAATTTCTAAGGGTGGGCTTTTAAGTAACCCGAGATGCTTGTAAATTATCATGGTTGTTGTCTTAGGGATCTTAGGTGGTCCGGGTTAATTGCACAATATGACACAAGTCTATGTCATCTATTACCGGTATATTGGTATAAGGTATAGGTCATTGTGGTAGATTCATGGTTGTTGACTTGTTTAATGATTGATAGTCAGGATTATTGACTTAGATTCTTATCGGGAGAGGCATGTTGACTTGAGACAATGTTTAGTCTAGCTTGGTAGCAGGACTGACAAGGGATAGGTGTTACAAATGTGAGATAAGGATTAACCCATAGTGTTCATATGGCACTTATGATGTGGGTAGGTTTGGTGGTCTAGCAGTCATCACACTTTAGGCTAGAAAAGTGAGGTGTTACCGTCTTGTTAATTATGGCATATAGACTTAGGTGAACCCAAAGATGCTAGGGTGTTAAGGTATGAATGGGTTAGTGGAGCAAGGCTAGTATTCTATAAGTTCTTGAATCATCGAGATTTTAAGGGTAAGGAACCTCGGGGGTTGAGTTCATAGAATTCACTCGGTATTCATATAATGAGGTCTGACATGAAAACATGATAGCTAGTTAGTGACTAGGGTTGAAAACAATGACAAGGGATGTTTTCTATTTCAATGAAAAGGCTGGTAATATCTTAAGGTGATAAGGAAATATTTACTAAAATACCTCTGGCTAATAACTCTTAAGTTGTATGGTTTCTTCTAGATATTTATGTGATATTTATGTGATTTAATTCGGGTCGACTGATGATGCTTACCAGTACCTGTTATTTGTACTGACACGACTCTTGCTATACCATTTTTGGGGTATAGTCTGGTTGCAGGATTCAGTAGATGTTTCAGGCTTGACATGGTAAAGATCTCCAGCAGCTTCTGTTACTTGTTTCTACAATGGAAGTTGTGTATTGATATTATACTTTCTCTTAATATCTCTTGTACCTTTAGACTAGTTCTCCTTAGGAATGGTTTCAGTTGTACTTAAAGATTTTGTTATTTTCAAAGGTTTTGTAACTGGTTATAAATTTTATAAATTATTATTATGGTTTTTATGGACTTTCGCCTACCTTTTTTAATGGGTGGTAAGGTATCTCCTATCTAGGTGGATTAGAGTAGGTGCCCGCATGATCTGACTAGTTGGATCATGATAATTTAGTATCAGAGCCTAGGTTACCGGTCTCCCATTACAAGAGAAAATATCGAGTAGAGTCCTGTGGATTGGTGTATTGACATCCACATCTAATCTCCGGGAAGCTTATGAAACATTCTAGGAAATTGTTCTACTTTCTTCCTTCTTTCATGTGGTTTGTTGCTTTCTTGTATGGGTTGAGTCCAATTTAAATCTCTCGATTCCAATTGGTATCTCAACAAAGTAAATAGATGTTATTAACCCCGGCTGAAATGACACAAGCAAGGGAAGTTAGAACCGGGAAGGTTCCAATTGGTATCTGGCCATAGACGTTATGTAAAAATGCATGGATAATTAGATAAAGGTCATCCATGAGGCGAATAAAGGATAATAAACAGGGCTTGATTCTGTAATGAAACCTAAGATTGGTATTTATGTGTATTTGTATTACTTGAATGGCTGCAAATATGCGAATTGTGATTTATTGTATTACTGTGAAATTCATGGTTAGTGAAAGGTCATAACTTCATTATGGTTGGTGGTTAAGAGAATTATTTTCTATGTGGCTTAAGTGTAACAATGGGATAATTGTTATACATGGACTTATCATTGGTAAAAAAGGTAAGTGGATAAAAATTGGCTTAAGTCTGTGGGGACACTTCAGTTTCGGAACAGTCGGGATTTGATTGAAAACCGTGGGGAAAAGAGTTATTATTGCATAATAGAGGAAATTATTGGTATGAAGAGTTCCTTGTTGTAATTCATAACTGGTTTGAGTAAAATGATGTTAAGTTCTTATTTATGCATTGCTGAGTTCGGCCGTAGGATTATGTTAAGGGCCATAGTGCAATTTCATGTGTTAGTATTGAAAATAGGGAAGGGGAATGAGGTAATTTTGTAGAAATTGGTAAATTTCTGGGCTGCTACTATTAGGGGTTGCCATAGGAGTGTGCAAGCCGCTACAACAGGATGGGCGGGACAGAATTCCTACCCTATTCTCCCCTGCTTTGCTTTTCATTCCCGATTTATCTTAAATAATTAGTTGAGCTACAAACTACCACATGAATTATAGAATTCGCCTATAGAAAGGTAAATCAAGCATTCAATATAAGGATCAATAAAAAATAGCATCCATGTGCGATAAAAGGAAAGGGTGGATATGGTAGCCCTTGGCATGAAGGTTAATTATTTGATGTGGGTGATGTTGTTTGTTTGAGGTAACATATATATTTGAACATAAGAATTTATTTGATTCGGTGATTTTTTGTAACATCCCAAAATTTGAACCAGTTATCAAACTCAGAATCCAAAACTTTTGTTGCATCTGTTGATCACCATGGGCTGCTTCCACGAGCATCAAAACTCTGACTGGCCATGGGGAACATCATGGGAATCATCCAGTGGCTCTGAGCCACAAAACTCTCCAGCTCGATGGGCAATATTGACGGGTGTCATAGTAGCGACGGCCCGTGAAGATCCACCATTGGAACCATCCAGTGGTTTTCCCCTATGTCTCCCTTTGCTCTGATAGGCATCGCCACAGGCGTTGTGGTTGAAACGGGCCATAGTAACGTGTCATCGGAATCTTCCAGAAGTCCCAGACCCCAGGTAGCCTTGACCGATGCCTTGGTCCGATAGGCCATCATGGGTACGACGCCCTTCAGGTAGCCCGTGAGGCAGGATTTTCTGCAGCTTTTATTTTAAGTCCCAGTGGTATTTTTGTAATTTTCTACCCTTTTAACTATTAAGTGAGGTCGTTTTGACCACTTTTATTAGGGTTTCATCCTTAATTAGCCTAAGTATTTCCTTATTCCTCATTCATCTCCCAAAAAAAGGAAAGAACTTCTTCAACCTCCAAGTTCAAGCTCCATAGCAAGGGATTATATTCCAAGTCTTCATTCTTCTCACCCAAGGTTTAGAAAGCTTCAATTCAGATATGTGGGCATTTATTAAGGGATTCTTCCACCCTTATGCCCAAAACCCCAATTCTTCATATAGATTTTCTTGAATTTCAAATTAGGGTTCTTACCCAATTCTTATGGACTTTGCTATAACTTATTTTCTCATGATTCTACTATGAAATTTACTATTAAATTACATGATTTTGCATGGGTTTTTACATGTGAACTCCTATTTCATAAATTGAAGGCTAATTATAGCAAATTTTACATGCATGAATTGATTCAAGTAAATTGGGGTATTTGATAGCATGATTTCATGAATTTTAAGCAAGTGCATGCCTAGTTCCTACATTTTATGAAAGTATATGTTATTATGAAATTGAACTAGGGCCATGAAAGTTTTCAAGTTATGAATTATTATGCAAGACAATACACTCGATGTGCCATCCATCCTCATGAATCATTTTCTAAACCAAGGTTCGTGAGTAGTATAAAGATCCGGGTTACGAACATGTTTATGAATAAGTTTTAACATCCAGATATGTCATATGTATGTGAGCCTCATGTTATATTTTGGGAGTAGTATTTATCACTGAGCGATGAGGGTTCCAGATAACCCAAATCCAGAACTATGTTTCCACCGTAGGTTGCCCTCTGTGGCCTATGACAGGATCCTTATGACATGGTTCTAACCTTGTCCCATTAGGACAACGTTTTTTAGTGTGGGTGCATGATACTGGACTCTATTTAGCTCATCATGGTTTATGTCGGTTAAGAGAAACTCCCGTATGATTATTTTCAAGCTAAAAAGTTATATGACACTCTACTTGGAATCTTGACTTTATTCCATGTTTTATGTCTTATATCGTGATATTTACTTATTCTATCTCTTTATATGTAAGAACTCATTTCAAGGATGTTTTAAGTATGTTTTTATCATAATTATCCATATCTCACATGCTCAGTACATTCTATAGTACTGACGCATATTTTGCGTTGTATCCTCTTGATGATGCAGATTCAAATTCCCTCCCTCAGGTATGTGGCTAGAGACTGTAGGCCATTTCAGTCAGTATTGGTGAGTCCTCATTGTTTGAGGGCGAGTTATGGTCTTAGTTATCTTTATGGTTGTTTACTTTCATACTTTGAGTTAGCTAGGGTCTTGTCCTAGCAATTCATTATGTCCTGTGTAGAGGCTTTTCAGACATAGACGGTATTCGAGTCTCTCTTTGGATTATGTTTCTCATTGACTTTATTATTTATGGATTTGGTTGCCTAGCTTCCTATTTATGCTTTCGCTATATTTCCTCATGTAAGCCTAAGTTATGTTATGACTAATGGTTAACTTGGGGCAGTTGTGGTCCTGAATCCCATATTACATCTAGGGGTTAGCCTCGGGGCGTGAAAAACATGGCATTAGAGCCTTAGGTTCAAGAGTCCTAGGGTGTTTGAAAGCCGCATCGAGTAGAGTCTCTTTCATGTGTGTGAAGTGCGCCACACTTATGAGAGAGAGCTATGAGGTGTCTTAGGAAAAACTTCACTTCTTTCTTGATCAATATCGTTCGACAGAGTTTAACTCTATTAATCTTCTAACCATTCTTTATGCATTTCAGATTATGCCTCCACGTCATGCCATGCCTTGCCAATCTAATGCCTAAAATGTGAATTCTCCAATTCTAAACCCCATGGTCACAAATGCGGAGTTCATAAATGCCATTCATATGCTAGCTCAGACTATGGTCGCTCAGGCCAATCAGCAGGCTCCTATCCCCATCGTACCTTAAGGTGGAGTTGCAGCCCGAGTTTGAGATTTTGTTCGCCTGAACCCACCTGAGTTATGGGGTTCGAAAGTTGGTGAGGATCCACAAAATTTCTTGGATGAGGTAAAGAAAATACTTGGTGTAATGCTAGTGGTTGGTGTTGAGGGTGTTGAGTTAGCTTCCTATCAACTCAAAAAGGTGGCTCATATTTGGTTCACTCAATAGAAAGATGCTAGGGCTAGGGATGTCATCCCTATGATGTGGGAATGCTTTGAGAGGGCTTTCCTTGACCGGTTTTTCCCGATGGAGTTGAGGCAAGCAGAGGTGGAAGAGTTTGTGAATTTGAGGCAAGATTCTACGTCAGTTCAAGAGTACAGATTGAAGTTCACCCAGCTTTCTAGGTATGCTCCTTCCATGGTGGCTGACCCATGGGATGAGATAAGTAAGTATGTTTATGGAGTATCGAATCTAGTAAAGAAGAAGTGTAGGTCCGCGATGCTTTTGGGTGACATGGATATTTCTGGACTTATGACTCATGCCCAATAGATCGAGAGAGACAAGTTGAGGGAGATGTCAAAGAAGAAGAAGAGGGTTAGATCAGAGAATTCAGGTTTTGGCCATCATAGGTCTGGAGGCAGACATCGCTCTTTATTCCAAAAGAAATCATCAGGGACCGTTCATTCTTCAGCTAGTGATCCTACCCAGGCCCCAGGCCTTATCATGATCAGGCAGGTAGGGGAACAGGTGCTTATTCGCAGTCTCAGAGGAGTGTTGCAAAGGGATCGTCCCACCCTATTTGCAACAAGTGTGGGAAGAATCACCTGGGAGAGTGTCATTATGGCACAGGTGCATGCTTTAGGTGTGGATAGGCCGGACACATGATTAAGCATTTCCCGCCAGCTAAGAAGGGACATGGAGGTGGTAGGACTCAGTATGCCCCAGTAGCATCAGGAGGTCGACCAGCCCAGCAGGGCACTGCTTCTAGTTCTGGTGGTCAGTTTCAGAACTGCCTTTTTTCCATGTCCTCACACCAGGACCAGGAAAGTTTACCAGATGTTGTTACTGGTATGTTGAAAGTCTTTTCCTTCGATGTGTATGATTTATTAGACCCTGGTCCCTCCTTATCTTTTGTGACTCCTTATGTGGCTTGCAAGTTCAAAATTAGTCCTGAACAACTTTTAGAACCCTTTTGTATTTCTACTCATGTTGGTGAGTCAGTCCTAGCCAAAAAAATCTATCGAAATTGCCCTATCTCAGTCCTTCATAGAGTCACTTCAACTAATCTAGTAGAGTTGGAGATGACTGATTTTGATGTTATTCTTGGTATGGATTTGTTGTATGCATGTTATGCCTCATTTGATTGTTCGTACTCAAGTCATCAGTTTCAAGTTTCTGAATGAACTTGTATTAGAGTGGCAGGGTAGTCCTCCATCCTCGAAGGGTCATTTCATATCTTACCTTAAGGCTAGGAAGATGATTTCTAAGGGTTATGTCTATCATATAGTTTGGGTTGTGGACACGGAGTCCAAAACCCTATCTATCCAGTTAGTTCATGTTGTGAGTGAGTCTCCAGAAGTGTTTCCCGAGGATTTGTCCGGAGTCCCTCCCGAGCGGGAGATTGACTTTGGAATTGATCTTCTTACAGATACGCATCCTATCTCTATTCCTCCCTATAGGATGGCTCCAGCAGAACTTAAGGAATTGAAGGACCAGTTTAAATACCTTCTTGATAAGGTTTTTATTCGACCCAACATCTCTCCATAGGGTGCTCCAGTCCTTTTCGTGTGAAAGAAAGATGGTTCCCTCAGAATGTGTATCGACTACCATTAGTTAAACAAGGTCACAATCAAGAATAAGTATCCCATTCCTAGGATTGATTACTTGTTTGGTCAGCTTTAGAGTGGCAGTTACTTCTCTAAGATCGACCTTAGATTCGTTTATCATCAGCTTCGTGTTCGAGAGTGTGACATTCCAAAGACGGCCTTCAGAACTCAGTATGGTCATTATGAATTTGTGGTTATGTCTTTTGGACTAACGAATACTCCTGCAGCCTTCATGGATTTGATGAACCTTGTGTTCAAGCAGTATTTGGATATGTTTATGATTGTGTTCATTGATGATATCCTTATCTACTCTCGGAGTAAGGAGGAGCTTGCGAACCATTTGAGAGTGGTGTTGCAAACTCTCAAGGATTGGCAGTTATTTGTGAAGTTTAGCAAGTGTGAGTTTTGGATGCATTCTATTGCTTTTTGGGTAATATTGTGACTAGAGACGGTATTTGAGTTGATTCTCAAAAGATTGAGTCAGTAAAGAACTAGCCTAGACCCACTTCCCCATCTGATATTAGGAGCTTTTTGGGTTTCGCTGGTTACTATAGGAGATTTGTGGAAGGGTTTTCTTCCATTTCTGCCCTATTGACTCAGTTGACTCAGAAAAAGGTGAAATTTCAATGGTCTGATCTATGTGAGAAGAACTTTCAGGAATTGAAGACTAGGTTGACCACATCCCCAGTATTGGATCTACCCGAGGGCCTAGATTACTTTGTGGTGAAATGTGATGCTTCTAGGATTGGTTTGGGTTGGGTTGTGTGTTGATAAAGCATGGTAAGGTGATTGCTTATGCTTCTAGACATCTTAAGACTCATTAGATGAACTACCCTACTCATGATCTTGAGTTGGCGGTCCTGGTTTTTGCTTTGAAGATTTGGAGACGCTACTTGTATGGAGCTCACGTGGATGTATTCACCGTTCATAAGAGTCTTCAATATGTGTTCACTCAAAAAGAATTGAATCTTCATTAGAGGAGGTGGCTTGAGCTTCTTAAGGATTATGATATGAGTGTTCTTTACCATCCGTGTAAAGCCAATGTCGTGGCGGATGCACTGAGCAGGTTGTCCATGGGTAGTGTGTCTTTGGTGAGGACGGAAAGAAGGAATTGGCCAAGGATGTTCATCGACTTACTCGATTAGGGGTTCGTCTTATAGATTCAACAGAAGGTGGTGTTATCATTCAGAATGGTTCTGAATCATCCTTGGTAGCTGAGGTGAAAGAAAAGCAAGATAGTGATCCTATTTTGCACCAGTTGAAAGGTGTCGTCCATCAGCAAAGAGTAGAGGTTTTCTCTGAAGGGGGAGATAGTGTGCTTCAATATCAGGGTCGATTGTGTGCTGACATAGATGGGTTGAGACAGCTGATCTTGACAGAGGGTCATAGCTCCAGGTATTCTATTCACCCTGGGGCCACCAATATGTACCGTAACCTACGGGAAGTATATTGGTGGAATGGCATGAAGAGGGACATAGCAGGTTTTATGGCTAAGTGTCTCAACTACAACAAGTAAAGGTAGAGCATCAGTGACCAGGTGGTATGACTCAGGATATTAATCTTCCTACTTGGAAATGGGAAGAGATCAATATGGATTTCACTATTGGTTTGCCTCATACTCGAAGCCAACATGTTTCTATTTGGGTGATTGTCGACCCGATGACTAAGTCAACCCACTTCTTGGTTATCAAGACTATAGATTCAGCAGAGGATTATACCAGACTCTATATTCGGGAGATAGTCCGATTGCATGGTGTTCCGTTGTCTATCATTTCAGACAGTGGTACTCAGTTTACATCCCAGTTTTAGAAGTCAGTTCAGAAAGGTCTTGGTACTCAGGTAAAGCTTAGCACACCCTTTCACCCATAGACGGATGGCCAGGCAGAGCATACTAGTCAGACTTTGAAGGATATGTTGAGAGCTTGTGTGATTGATTTAAAAGGTAGTTGGGATGATCACTTACTTCTTATCGAGTTTTGCTACAACAACATCTTTTAATCTAGCATACAAATGGCTCCCTATGAGGCACTTTATGGTCGGAGGTGTAGATATCCTATTAGTTAATTTAAGGTAGGTGAGGCAGCTTTGATTAGTCCAAATTCATTTCATGAGATTATGGAGAAAGTGCAGACATTAGGGAGCGGTTGAAGACCGCTCAGAGTCGATAGAAATCATATATGGATGTGAGAAGAAGAGAGTTAGGGTTTGAGGTTGATGATTAGGTCTTTCTGAAGGTGTCACCCATAAAGAGTGTGATGAGGTTTGGTAAGAAAGGGAAACTCAGTCCCTGCTATGTAGGTCCCTACCAGATTTTGAGGAGAGTTAGTAGTATTGCTTATGTGTTAGAGTTTCCAACCAATTTTGAAGCGGTTCATCCAGTTTTCCATGTGTGTTTGTTGAAAAAGTGTATTAGTGACCCAACCTTGGTTGTTCTTTTAGAGGATGTGGGGGTGAAGGATAACCTCACTTATGAGGAAGTTCCGGTGGAGATTCTTGATCGTAAGATTTGGAGGTTGAGAAACAAATAAGTCACTTCAGTGAAAGTCCTTTGGAGGAATAGAGTAGTTGAGGAGCTACTTGGGAAGCAAAAGCAGCCATGAAAGCCAAGTACCCTCATCTCTTTCCTTCAGATCAAGTTTTAGCTTAAGGTAGTAGTTTCCACCTTAGTATGTCCCTCCGATTCCATTCCATTAGTTTCTTTCATGATCATAGCATAAGAGAGCCTTTAGCACAAGAGCGAAGGATGACGACTGATTCAATTGCCCTCTCTACTCAATTGATTGAATATAGTTGCGTGAAGTAGCATAAGTGCTAACCTGATCTAAGGAAAGAGGGGGAACATGAAAGAAAGGTTATTCCGGGGCCTCAAGCGTCTGTAGGCCTATCATCCATGAAGTACGCATAAGAGGGAATGAGCAAAAATGACGGTTATAAGGCATCTAGAGGACCTGTTTTCGGTAAAAAGCTTGATTTTCATGTTTGTCCTTGAATTTTCATGTTTTGTTGCTTGATTTGGATGGTTTATCTCCAGTTTTCCTTGCTTAGTCTTCATTCGAGGATGAATGATCCCAAGGGGGAGATATTGTAACACCCTAGAATTCGAACCATCTATCAAACTTAGAATCCAGAACTTTTACTGCATTTGTTAATCACCATAGGCCGCCGCCACGGGCATCAAAACTCTGACGGGTCATGGGGCACATCATGGGAATCATCTAGTGGCTCTGAGCCATAAAAATCTCCATCCCGATGGGCAATCTCGACGGGTGTCATAGTAGTGATGGCCCGTGAGAGTCCACAATCAGAACCCTCAAGTGGTTTTCCCCTATGTCTCCCTTTGCTCCGACGGGCATCTCCACGGGTGTCGTGGTGGTGATGGGCCATGGGAATGTGTCATCATAATCTTTCAGAAGTCCTAGACCCCAGGTAGCCTTGCCTGACGCCTTGGTCCGATGGGCCATCGTGGGTGCGACGCCCGTCGGGTAGCCCGTGAGGCAGGATTTTCTGCAGCTTTTATTTTAAGTCTCAGGGGTATTTTTGTAATTTCCTACATTTTTAACTATTAAGTGAGGTTGTTTTGACCACTTTTAGTAGGGTTTCATCCTTAATTAGCCTAAGTCTTTCCTTATTTCTCATTCATCTCCCAAAAAGAGGAAAGAACTTCTTCAAGCTCCAAGTTCAAGCTCCATATCAAGGGATTCAATTCCAAGTCTCCATTCTTCTCACCCAAGGTTTAGAAAGCTTTAATTCAGGTATGTAGGCATTCAATAAGGGATTCTTCCACCCTTATGCCCAAAACCCCAATTCTTCATATGGATTTTCATGAATTTCAAATTAGGGTTCTTACCCAATTCTTATGGGCTTTGCTATAAATTATTTCTCATGATTCTACTATAAAATTTACTTTTAAACTGCATAATTTTGCGTGGGTTTTTACATGTGAACTCTTATTTCATGAATTGAATGCTAATTATAGCAAATTTTACATGCATGAATTGATTCAAGTAAATTGGGGTATTTGATAGTATGATTTCGTGAATTTCAAACAAGTGCACGCCTAGTTCCTACGTTTTATGAAAGTATATGTTATTATGAAATTGAACTAGGGTCATGCAAGATTTCAAGTTATGAATTATTATGCAAGACAAGACACCCGATGTGCCATCCATTCTCATAAATCATTTTCTAAACCAAGGTTCGTGAGTAGTATGAAGATCCGAGTTACGAACATATTTATGAACAAGTTTTGACATCTAGATATGTCACATGTATGTGAGCCTTATGTTATGTTTTGGGAGTAGCATTTAGCACCGAGCGATGAGGGTTGCAGATAACCCAAATCCAGAACTACGTTGCCATCGTAGGTTGCCCTCTGTGGCCTATGACAGGATCATTATGACATGGTTCTAACCTTGGCCGGTTAGGACAACCTTTTTCAGTGTAGGTGCATGACACTGGACTCCATGTAGCTCAGCATGGTTTATGTCGGTTAATAGAAACTCCCACATGATTATTTTCAAGCTAAAAAGTTATATGACACTTGATAAATGCTCAAATGTACTCTCCAATGAGGAGGTATCGGTGATCGTCAAGCAAAACACATTTATAAGTACCCAACGGATGTCGGGGTCATACCCACAGAGACTTGTACATAGCACAATGATGATTGTATAAAAATGATTTCACTGGGAGAGTAAATGTTTAAAAAAATAAGAAACTAAAGGGTTGGGGGAATTGGGAATTCTGTCACAAAAATCCAATTTGTAGCAATGCAAGAGAGTAAAACGGGTGTACCAAATTGAGTAGACGACTAGGGATATGTATCCAATCGGGCTTTAATGTGGGAAAGGGTGTTTGCTTATTCACACTTATTCTTGCTCATTGACATAGGTAGCCTTGGTTATAGGTATGGTTGTTTATCTCTCGATCAACAACCATATATCCGACAATCCCAGTTAGAGAAGTATCGGTTAAATCATCAATCAACCAAGATCAAGCTTGAGGAGGTCACACTATCTCTAGCTTAGACCCTTAAATGGGTGATTCCGTTGATATGAGCTATTTCTAGCCTCAAATCTGAATGGAGTCCCAAGTTCCTACTAGTAATTTCACATCCGAAACTATGAAATTCTCTTTCAAACAACAACATAGCCAAGTAATGAAAATCAATGTTTGCAACCACCAATTTTAGGATTAAAACTTGGTGAAACTACTAGACCCATGTCAAATAAGCAATTATAACAAAGAATTAACAACAACCACACCCATTTGTCAAGCACCCATTATTAACACATCCCTAGACAGTTGAAATTATCTACTCATTCTAAAGGAAAGAGATATGCCAAATGGGTAAGTCAAATTACTCTTTATTCAAGTATAATTTCAAGTTCTAAGCTCGATTTGAGTACATAAATGGTTAACCAAGATTTTTAAGAGAGAATGGATTGAAACCCTCTTTTTCTTCTTGGAGAGGAAAACTTAATCTCAAAGATAAAATTACTTGCAAATATTCAGAGTTGAAGTATCTCTTTACAATTGTACCTAAATTGGCTTTTTATACTTTCCCAAAACCTCACTAATTTGTTTGACAAAATTGCCCTTCGGTTGGCTTGCGATGCAACATACAGTTTGCACGTCATGATGTATGCGTCGCACACTATCTTCAGTTGTACCGGTGACTTCAGCTAATATTAGAGGCTCCATACGAAGGAGGTGCGGTTCGCACCATGAGTTGTGTCCATCGTACAGCGACCGCACCCCTTAGCAGATTCTTCAGTGACTTTTGTGGCTTCATGCGGTGTAGGTGCGTTCTGCAACACAGCTTTTGCGTGTTGCACGGGCATCGCATCTCAGGGCAAAATCTCCATCTTTTTCGATCACTTCACACTTCACTCCTTTTAAGCTCTGTTTGGGTCCATTTCCTTGTTTTCCTTCATTGATCATAAGTACTTACGTAGACATCAATAAAGTCCATAAGAACCTCTAAATCTATTCAAATCATAGTGATAATTCGTGGATAAAGGCTCAACAAGTTGGTAAATTACCGACTTATCAAACCCCCAAACTTAAACTATTGCTTGTCCTCAAGCAAGATACTCATAAGGCAAGGATTGAATTATTCTCTAGATTCAATCAAGGTACAAAGGACTAATCTATACTAAAAATTAAGAAAAAGAATAAACAAAAAGACTAAAACAAAAGACGCAACTACAATGCTCATCTCAATTTGAACCACCACAATATCAAGGCAATTGGTCATTTCTATTCCTTTTCCAAAAGGACTTCATTTCTCATTCAAAATAAAGGAAATTTTGTCATTCAAAACAAGACATTTAAGCTTCTCAAGTCATTGGCATGGACCTTCAAGGTTTGCCTCGAGATTCGCCACACAACTTGTCTCATTCATTCCTCTCAATTGAAATAGAGACTTCATGTTTAAATTCAAGTGCATGATGCCACTCACCACAAGAGAGAATCCCACTCACAATAATGCAATTCAAAAAACCACGGGATTATAGGAGAACCAAGAAGACTCTCACTCTCTCACAGAAGTTCAAGTGCACACGGAGAACCATAGGCTTTCCCTTCATGTAAATCGCCACTAATGTAGGGTAGCCAAGCTTGGAATCACCAAGGACTTGCGGGTTATGATGTTTGCTTGGGATAAGGTGAGGATTTTATTTGGTTCAAGTGACTACACCTCACTAACGCTCTTTGTTATCATTTTGAACACCACTCACATTTTCAAATATCAACTTCACCTTATTTCTCCCTCACACAACCCAATTTTCTCCCTTCCAATCATGTTCCTTCAAATTCCTTGTATCACCTTTGTTTGGTAGCACCGATTCTTGCTTTTCATTTTTTTTCTTATTGGATTGAACTTTTGGAGCAATTTTCAATTCAAACCTAAGGTGCTACCTTGCACTTGAAGTGCATTCCTTCTCTTCTCCTCATTTGATCACATACCCCCCCAAACATAGGCATTTGCCTATATTGTCTTTTCATTCCCCCCCCCCCCTCTAAACTTAGGCTTTTATCCCACATTTTACTTTCAAGTAATTAGGGAGAGATCAAGGTGTTAACCATGTGCCAAAGAATGGT
Organism: Jaltomata sinuosa; assembly: GCA_003996215.1. Classification (NCBI taxonomy): domain Eukaryota; kingdom Viridiplantae; phylum Streptophyta; class Magnoliopsida; order Solanales; family Solanaceae; genus Jaltomata; species Jaltomata sinuosa. Next base: position 220,341 of record QJPP01001772.1, on the reverse strand, counting down.
TACAAGCTCAAAGGGGTTCACTAGGATTGATGTCACGAGAAGTCATTTGGGTGAAATGGGTATCAAAAAGGGCCTAAGGTCATCTTCCAAGCTTGGTCACACCTAGAATTTTCTCTTGAATCACATTCGGGGCAAGTTCTAGATGACACGCATACACGAGAATCAAGGTAAAGCCTCACCACACAAGGCATCATGCCACAAGACTTCTTTCATTAGTCTCAAAATCAATTGGGACAAATGACTTTTGACAAGCTATTCCGAGTTCATTACACACTCGTTTGTGAGTCAATCAAGCCAAAGCGAGAGTGTGCAAGTCATGACAAGAGAATGTTTTTCCTCTAAAATTCATTTCCCTTCTTCCTTTTGCTTTCAAAAATAATTTGCTGAGAGAAATTTTTTGGTGGGCCCATTTCGAGACGCTGACTCAATTTTAAACTAAAACTTGGCATTTTCCCTTTTGAAAGTCGCCTCACAATCTATCATAGGGAAACACCAACCCAGTTTGACACAAAAACAAAAGAAAAAGAGAGATAAATAAAACTTTTGCTCCTTGGGAACGAACCGTGGTATTAAGAAAACCCTCAGAGTTTATTGCTAAACTACTATTATCAAGGCGATATCCAAATAAAGCACCCCCAAACACAAATGGAGCATTGTCCCCAATGATATTAGCTAGAAAATAGAACACTCCCTGAGGCAATTATGCAAAGTGCACTAATGCTGATGCGGCCTACCTCAATCACACAAACAAATCGGGTAATTTGGATCATGATTTTGCTTATCATTGTGTGAAGGTTGTGCAACGCGTACTTTGAGGCATGCAAAGTGCCCCAGTGATCACATAGTGGCATGGATTTTCAGGGAAAACTGCTAATTTTCTATTTAGGAGGTGCAGAACTGGTGTGCGACGCGCACAATCACTCATGTGACCGCACACCAGTCGCAGGTTATGGAGCCCAACTTCTCAGCTTTTTGTTATTCTTGTGCGAACATTTGTGCAATGCGCGCCTTCTGACATGCGATCGTATAGGGCGCCGCACGTTCTGATTATTGGTCACACATCCTTAGCTTGGTTCCCAACTACAATACTAACAAAAACAACATTCAAAGTAAAACCAGAAAGCAAAGCATACAAAAAGTAAAAATCAAAATGATTGGGTTTCCTCCCAAGAAGCGCTTGGTTAACATCATGGATCGACTAAGGTACCTTCCACTGAAGGCTCGTCTAGGTAAATAGCCTCTAAGATTGTAACTTCCTTCGGGATGCCCAAGTACTTCTTCACTCGCTGCCCATTGACTTTGAAGACCGAGCCATCCTTATTTTCCAATTTTGCGTCTCCATTGGTGAAGACTTGATATACTTTAAAAGGACCCAACCATTTGGACCTTAGTTTTCCCGAAAAAAGCCGAAGTCTAGAATTGAATAAGAGAACTTAAATCTCCCGGATGGAACTCTCGCCTTAAGATTTGTTGATCATGATAGAGCTTCATCCAGGCTTTGTATATAGAGGCATTTTCATAAGCTCGCATCCGGAACTCATCCATTTCATTGAGGTCTTCCACTCTAGCATGAGAGGCTCTTTTCCAATTCAAGTTCAGCTTCTTCAAGCCCCACATAGCTTTGTGTTCTAATTCGAACAAAATATGACAACCCTTGACAAAGACCAATTGGTAGGGGGACATACCAATTGGGGTCTTGTAAGCTATCCTATATGCCCATAGTGCATCGTCCAACTTGCGTTACCTATCTGTTTGATGAACATTCACCGATTTTGAAATGATGGATGTGATCTCTCGGTTAGACACCTCAACTTGCCTGCTCGTTTGTGGATGGTAGGGGGTGGCCACTTTATATTTGACTCCATATTTCTCAAGTAGCACGCTAAACAACTTATTGCAAAAGTGTGATCCCCTATCACTAATGATAGCAGGGGGTGCCAAACTGAGCAAAAATATGTTTTTTTAGAAAAGCAGTTACGCTTCGCCCTTCATTATTTGGTAAAGCCACCACCTCAACCCATTTGGACACGTAGTCCACAGCCACTAGAATGTAGGTATTCCCATGTGAACTTATAAAGGGACCCATGAAATTGATACCCCATACATCAAACAATTTGACCTCAAGGATAGGCGTTAGTGGAAGTTCATGGCGTCGAGATATGGACCCTCCACATTGACACTTTTCACGCTTCTTCACCAAATCATGGGTATCCTGAAATAAGGTAGGCCAATAGAATCCACTTTGCAACACCTTAGAAGTCGTGCGCGTACCCCTATGGTGACCACCAACGGGTGAAGAAAGGCATGCTCTAAGAATGGGTAACATTTCAATCTCTAGTATATACCTATGTATCATCCCATCGGTGTAAATTCGGAACAAGTAAGGCTCATCCTAATAATACTTCCGGACGTCGTGGATAAATTTCTTTTTCTGATTCGAGTTTAGACCTTCCGAAAGTAGATTGCTTGCTAAGTAATTAGAAAAATCCGCAAACCAAGGTGTCAAGTCGTGGGAAGCAGCCAAGATATGATCATCCAGGAATGAGTCATTGATTTCAAGCTCCCTCACATCCAAATGCGATAAGTGGTTGGCCACTTGATTCTTACACCCTCTCCGATCCTTCACCTCAAAGTCAAACTCTTGAAGAAGTAACACCCACTGGATTAATCAGGGCTTTGCATCTTTTTTAGTCATCAAATACCTGATAGTTGCATGGTCAGTATGCACTACCACCTTAGTCCCCAAGAGATATGCCCAAAATTTCTTGAAAGCAAACACCACAACCAACAATTCATGTTCCGTAATAGTGTAGTTTGTTTGGGCCGTGTTTAAAGTTTTTCTTTCATAATATATTGGGTGAAAAATCTTCTCCCTTCATTGGCCAATCACCGCCCCTAAAGCTACACCATTGGCGTCGCACATAAGCTCAAACAGTTTTGACCAGTCTGGTGCAATGATAATAGGGGTGGAGGTTAAATTTTCTTTCAAGGTGAGGAAAGTCGTCATGCATCTATAATCAAAGTCAAATTTGGCTTCCTTTTCTAGTAGCTTACATATAGGGTAGGCTACTTTTGAGAAGTCTTTGATGAAGCGCCTATAGAATCCGGCATGGCCTAGAAAACTTCGGATGCCCTTCATAGTTTTAGGAGGGGGTAGCTTCAATATAACCTCGATTTTGGCTTGATCAACTTCAAGCCCCTTTTCAGAGATCTTGTGCCCCAAAACTATCCCTTCCTTCACCATGAAGTGACATTTTTCCCAATTCAACACCAAATTTGTTTCCTCACACCATTTAAGTACCTCCTCTAGGCGTTCCAGACAATCTCTAAGCTCATCCCTAACCACAGAGAAATCATCCATGAAGATCTCTATGGTATCTTCCACCATGTCCGAGAATATCGACGTCATACACCATTGGAAAGTGTCTTGAGCATTGCAAAGCCCAAAAGGCATTCTTTTGAAAGCAAAGGTCCCATACGGACATGTGAAAGTGGTCGTCTCTTTGTCCTCTAGAGCAATTGAAATTTGATTGTACTCGGAATAACCATCTAGAAAATAATAGAAGACACGGCCCGCCAACCAGTCTAGCATTTGATCCATGAACGGGAGAGGAAAATGGTCCTTTTCCATCCAGGAATTTAACTTTTTATAGTCCATACACACTCTCCAACCGGTCACGAGCCTGAGAGCAATCATCTCATCTTTCTCATTTGGCAACACTGTAATTCCACCCTTCTTTGGCACGCATTGCACTAGGAACCCAAGTGCTATCTGATATGGGAAAGACCACCCCCGCATCCAACCACTTAATAATTTCTTTCTTCACCACCTCTTGCATTGGTGGGTTTAGCCTTCATTGGTGCTCAATGAAAGGAATGTTTTCTTCTTGTAGGTTAATTTTGTGCGTGCATATTCCCAGAGGTATACCTATTATGTCAGTAATTTTCCATTCTAGAGCTCGTATATGCTTCTTCAGCACCTTAAGCAAAGCTTCCACTTGCTTGTCTCTCAACTTGTTGGAAATAATTACCGGCAAGGTCTCATCAGCACCCAAGTAGGCATATTTCAAGTGGGATGGTAATTGTTTAAGCTCCAGGGTAGGTGGTTCAATGATTGAGGGTTTGGATAGTGGAGTTTGTCTGTTCTTTAGGTCAAGATCAAGTTTCTTTGGAGGGTGAGAGTAGGAGCCCATTCCTACCAACGCACAAAAAATATCATCATACTCTTGTACCCCCTCACCATCATGATTTAACAGTACCGCCTCTAACACTTCATCGACAAATCCCTCTCTCATGTGCAAGTTGATGCTTTCCTTGATTTTTCCAATTGTGAAAACCATTTGGGGATCACTCAGTTACCTCATAGATCTATTCATATCAAAGGTGGCTTTCTCATTATTCACAACAAATTTCAACACTCCCGAGTCCATTTTTCTCAAGGTACGCCCAATTTTTAGACTAGGTTTCCCCAAGATAATGGATATATTGAAGCTTCCTTTGCAATCAAACACAACGAAATCCACAGGGTATACAATCCGTCCCACCATAATCAAAATATCGCAACCAACCCCCATGGGGTGCTTCATCGACCGGTCCATCATAATGAACTCCATGTTTGTGATATTGGGCTGCCCTAACTCCAATCATCTAATGGTGGCCAAGGATATCAAGTTGACACTTGCATTTTCATTGCACACTAACCTTATGGACGTATGAACTCCTCTTGAATCACAAACAGTGTGTACACCTGGCATCACCGCATCATTGGTGAACTCACCCAATAGAATTGTACTACTAAATGGAGATAGCTGAAGTACCCTGACATTCTCTAAATTGCAAGTGGTGCATAACTCTTTCACAAACTTTGCATATTCGGGCATCTATTAAAAGTAGTACTTGTGGGCACAATGATAGTGATTCTCTTCAACATAGACTAAAAATCTCTCGGATTTTTATACACTTTTTCTTGCAACAAACATTGAGAGAATGGGGGCGAACATATAGGGAAAGGTTTGAAAACTTTAGGCACCTTGCTTTCACGTTGAATAGATTTTTTCAAACTATTTCCCCAAGCTTGCTTGTTTCTAGGCTTTCTTATTATTGGCATCGCAACATCAACAACGTCGAGTGATCTCTCTACACCACTACTCCCTTCTTCATACTTGGTTTGCCTAGATTTGAATTGTGAACTAAGCCAAAGCATTCTATCTTCAAGATGTTCAATGGCTATGGAGTGCGATTGCACAGTTTGGGAAAGACTTCCAAGGTCATGACTCAACTCCTAAATGACTCTGTAGGTTGACCTTACTTTCTCTAACACCTGCACAAGCATACTTTCCATTCTAAAGTCATTATATTATTCATTCTTACCTTGATTCCCATGATCACATCTGCCCAAACTTTGAGAGATGTCATGGGAACCCACCTCGTGGTCAGCTATAAACACCTAATCACTACCATCATTCGAACTCTCACCATTTTTTACTAGCCTCACACCCCCAACAATGCCAATGACATTGATTATTTCAACTCGGTCATTTGAGGCACTCCTCACCATAAATTTAAGGAGTGTGGAAGAGATTGATAGCTCTCTATCCCTTTGTGCATCATTCTTTAATCAATCCTCAATCTCTTTAGCGGAGTTTGCACACATTGCTCCCTCGGCTCCCAAAAATCCAACTTAAGGTCTAACAAGGCATCAAAAATCAAGTGCAAGTGGGTTGAGTGAGAAGCACTGGCATTGATGCTTGAGTGATGTATGCTTGTAATCTACCACAAACAACAAACAAAAATAAAAGAAATAGGCACTCTCAAAGTGATTTAAAAACTACAATCAAACATAGCTATCAAATCAAGTCCCCGGCAATGGCACAATTTTTGATAAACGCTCAAACGTACTCTCCCAGGAGGAAGTGTCGGTGATCATCAAGCAAAACACATTTATAAGTACCCAACGGATGTTGGGGTCATACCAATAGAGATTTGTAGATAGCACAATGATGATTGTATAGAAACAATTTCACTAGAAGAGTAAATGATTAAAAATAACAAGAAAGTAAAGGGTTAGGGGAGAATTGAGAATTCTGTCACAAAAATCCAATTCGTAGCAATGTAAGAGAGTAAAACGGGTGTAATAAATTGAGTAAATGACTAGGGATATGTATCCAATGGGGCTTTAATATGGGATAGGGTGTTTGCTTATTCACACTTATTCTCGCTCATTGACATAGGTAGCCTTGGTTATGGGTATGGTTGTTTATCTCTCGATCAACAACCATAAATCTGACAATCTCAGATAGAGCACTATCGGTTAAATCATCAATCAACCAAGATCAAGCTTGGAAAGGTCACACTATCTCTATCTTAGACCCTTAAATGGGTGATTCCATCGATATGAGTTATTTCTAGCCTTAAATCTAAATGGAGTCCCAAGTTCCCACTAGTAATTTTACATTCAAAACTATGAAATTCTCTTTCAAACAACAACATAGCCAAGTAATGAAAATAAATGTTTGCAACCACTAATTTTAGGATTAAAACTTGGTGAAACTACTGGACTCATGTCAAATAAGCAATTATAAGCAAGAATTAACAATAATCACACCCATTTGTCAAGCACCCATTATCAACACATCCCTAGATAATTGAAATTAGCTACTCAAGCTAAAGGAAAGAGATATACCAAATGGGTAAGTCAAATTCCTCTTCATTCAAGTGTAATTTCAAGTTCTAAGCTCAATTTGAGTACACAAATGGTTAACCAAGATTTTGAAGAGAGAATGGATTGAAACCCTCTTTTTCTTCTTGGAGAGAAAAACTTGTTCTCAAAGCTAAAATTACTTGCAAATATTCAGAGCTAAAGTATCTCTTTACAATTGTGCCTACATTGGCTTTTTATACTTTTCCAAAATGTCACTAATTTTTTAGAAAAAATTGCCCTTTGGGTGGCATGCGATGCAACATGCGGTTTGCACGTCGTGATGTGTGCGTCACACACCATCTTTAGTTATACTAGTGGCTTCAGTTAATATTGGAGGCTTTGTGCAAAGGAGGTGCGGTTCGCACCATGAGTTGTGCATGTCGCACAGCGACCGCACCCCTTAGCAGATTTTTCAGTGACTTTTGTGGCTTCATGTAGTGTAGGTGAGTTCCGCACTACATCTTGTGCGTATTGCATGGTCACCACATCTCAGGGTAGAATCTCCATCTTTTCTGATCACTTCACAATTCACTCCTTTTAAGCTTTTTTGGGGTCCATTTCCTTGTTTTCCTTTATTGATCATAAGTACCTGCATAGACATTAATAAAGGCCATAAGAACCTCTAAAAATATTCAAATCATAGAAATAATTCATGGATAAAGGCTCAATAAGTTGTTAAATTACTGACTTATCAACACTCTACTTGGAATCTTGACTTTATTCCATGTTTTTATGTTTTATATCGTGATATTTACTTATGCTATCTCTTTATATGTATGAGCTCACTTCAAGCATATTTTAAGTATGTTTTTATCATGATTATGCATATCTCACATACTTTGTACATCCTATAGTACTGACGCATATTTTGTACTGCATCCTCTTGATGATGCAGATTCAGGTTCCCTTCCTCAGGCATGTGGCTAGAGACCACAGGCCATTTCAGTCAGTGTTGGTGAGTCCTCATTTTTTGAGGGTGAGTTATGGTCTTAGTTATCTTTATGGCTGTTTACTTTTGTACTTCGCGTTAACTAGGGTCTTGTCCTAGCAACTACTTATATCCTGTGTAGAGGATTTTCAGACATAGACGGTATTTGAGTCTCTCTTTGGATTATGTTTCTCATTGACTTTATCATTTATGGAGTGGGTTGCCTAGGTTCCTATTTATGCTTCCGCTATATTTCCTAGTGTATGCCTATGTTATGCTATGACCAAAGGTTAACTTGGGGCACTTGTGGTCCCGGATCCCATGTTACGTTTAGAGGGTAGCCTCGGGGCATGATATTTTTACTGTTGATTGAGTAACTATATGCATTGTGATGATAATGTATAGTTGATGAGGAAATCGTGAGATTATGGTGGGACCAAGTTCTCGGATATTTATGAAATTATGGTTGCCTATTGGTGGAAATAGTCACCTATGTATTATTTAATAAAATGACCTGTAATTGGCTTATTATTTTTTGACATTTTTCATAGGCTTATTTTATGAGAATGATTATTGTATTGGCTAATAGTAGCTCTTGAAAAGGGTATAATTGAATTGTTGAGGTTTTTGAAATAAGTTAGTTTGATTATGATTGATGATCCTAATTGTAGGGTTGGTTGTGGGAGTGGGGATATGTCACGACCCAATTTCTCAGGTCATGATGGCACCTATAACCCTCCCAGTAGGCGAACCAATCCCCGTATACCAAAATGGTTAGTAATGGGCTACTAGCTAACTAATACGCACAATAAGCAGAAAATAAGCAAAAGCAGATATAAGATAGAATAACGCGGAAGTGAATAACCTGAATATATAAACATAAGGGAACAACACCAACCCAACGGCCTAGTATCGATAGTACATGAGCTTCTAATAGAATACAAGTGCTAGAGATAACAAAATAGTAAATACAATTGTCTTCAAATAAACAAAGAGTAACAGTGCCAAGAGATGACAAATAAACAAAGAGTAACAGTGCCAAGAGATGAGACATGGTCAGGCCCCGATCGGCAAAAGCTCACCCTAGTCTCGAATACCCAAACATTGCACGAGTCTCCATGTGATCAATGGCAAAAGCGGTAACACCCTAAGATATCTAAGCTAGCATTTGCACATCATTAGACCATTTCGTAATAAAAAAGATTAGTCTCTAATTCACACTACCTAAACTTGAATTTTTGCGACATTTGGGAAGTTGCTTGCCTTAAAGTAAGATGGTATTTTAGGAAATTGTATCGAGGTATTTACGTAAACTACTACAATTATATTTATCTCCAAAAAAACTATAGTAAATAAATGAGATGTTTAAACATTTGGGGTAGCCAACTTTAACTTTTTGGGCAGCCACCTTTTGGATCAATATATACCCATGTTTGTGTGTAAAATATTACACCTCCTCTCAAATTTTGTTTCCTTAAGGCTGAGGAAACCCCCTTAACTCTCTCTCAATCTTATTCCCTCACAAAATCACCTAGAAAAACTTGTTCTTTCAGCTAGAACACAAGACAATCACTCCTTTGTGGTAAGTAACCCAAACTCGTTTTTGAAACTGTGTAGCTGTTAGTAATTTTAGAATATCTTGTCCTATAGAATTCTGTTTTAAAGTGAACAAACATGTTTTGGAAAGCTATTTAATATATATATAACTCTTATGTTTATGTAAAAAGCTGGTTTTGCTGTTATGGGGTCGAAAAAGGAGACGCAACACAGGAAAAGTTCTGGACAGTTTTTCCGATTTAGGAACCTTTATGTACAACTGTTAGTATTTTGAGAACATCTTCTTGTAAGAAATATATTTTGTGATGATTTTTGACTCTTTGAGACCCTAAGATATATACCTACAACTTTTGTGAAGACTACAAAGCTTGGTTTTACCGTTTACCTATTCGAAACTGAGTCACAATACAAGGCAGTTAGGCTGTCCAGATTTACTGTTTTGGGGATTTGGTGTGATTTGCACAAACTAGGCTCACTTTTGATATCTATATTGTTCATTTTCACCTGATGTAATTGCTGAGTATTAAATGTATATTTGATAGTGTATTCAAGGTGTTTATACTCTTGTACAAGCTAAAGAAATTTGTTTGAGGAAGTTGACGCTCTTGTTGATCTACGATTTGAACTCGTCAAGTTGTGGTAGGACTATTTATGTGCTAAAAAGCCAAGGTTTGTGTATAAACTTGAACTTGTACTATCATTGCTTGCTGGAGTATTTTGATTATTGTCTTGAAACTTTTGTTTGCTTTCTCGTGACCTTGTATCGACATATTGGTATTTTGAATTATTGTGAGATATTCGTTAATTCGCCCACTTATATGGATTGCTCGATCATTCTGCATTCTTATTGGGACTTTGTCCTTCTTGTGGCAGTGACTATGTCGCTGTATTGTCATGCCTCTTGATTCGGATCTTTGTCCATCTTGACTCTGGATTTGTGGTTCATCTTAATTATGGAAAACTATCCAATTAAGTACGAACTAGAAAGCCATTTTTAATACGGTTCTTGATTCTCTTGATTATTGGGTCTCGGCCCTACTTGATACAGGGCTTCAGCCCTTCTTGATATTATATTATGCTTTGTATGATAGCATGACGTACATATTGGGCAAAATTTGTTATTTGACATCTCGTGAGATAGTTCTATGAACTGTCATGACACTTGAGCTTTGAATGTCGATTTTGATACTTGTAATATACTTGTTTACTTGTTTTTAATTTATATGTTATATTGAGCTTCCAATAATTTAGAAGGGAATTGGAGAGGTCTATGACTCCAAGACTAAGCTTTATACACCACTAAGTCTTGTGCTTAGCGATAATTGTTTTCTATCGTAGGTGACGTTCGGGAGAATAATTGAAGAGGGCCACTTGAAGTAGACTTTTTGGAGCTTTTAGAAGATCACATTTGCATATAGGCATCTATATTTTGTAGTAATTTTTGGACTTGTACATGATCCATATGTTGCACTTGTATATGTAAATTTTGGAGGCTTATTTTATCGTAGTATTGTAAATTGTAAACTTAACTTTGGTATCGTGTTGGCTGTTTTGAGGTGTGTAAAATCAGGTCTTATAATGTATTAAAGTTAAATTTTGGTTTGTAATTTGTGAAATGGAAGAAACTAGTGTTTTCTTTAGTATTTGGAAGTTCAAAGATGATGTACAAAATGATCCCGCAGTTTTGTTTAAATGGGAAAAAATGAATTTTCATAAGGTACATGCTTGATTATTTTTGAAAGGTCTGCCATCGTGAATTAAAATCCTATATGGTCTTTACTTAGAATTAGATGAATTATTAGATGTCAAAATATTATGCCTTTAACTCTTTTCGAATGGGCTTAATTCCTCTATATAAATAAAATGATTAATATGTTTTAAATGGAGTCCCTTTTAAATGCTATAGGTATATATTTGTTTTTGTTTCAAAAGTGGCATCCTCCCAAGAGGGTTGCTACAAGTGTTGGTATCAGAGACTTAGGTTTGTGGTTCTAGGACTTCTGTTTGTGACCTGTTAGTTCATTTTATCTTTTTAGGACTTCTTAGATAATACTCTTTCTTGCATACCTGGATAATATACTTTGTTTAGTCTATTGTGCATATGCATCATGTACATGTCCCTAATGCAATGTGATCTTTCCTTTTGAAGGAATTAAGTTATGGCCTCTTCTTCTAATAGACCTATGAAAGCTGCTCGTGAGGGGTCGGGTAACTCTATTTCCCAACCTAACTTACTAGAAGAGGTTGGAGAGCATCATGCTGATCATAATTACTCTCGTACCAGTGGTTCTGAAGTTGGAAACAATCATGGTGCAAGAGTTGAGCCATATCCTCATATGGATCATAGTGCTCCTGTTATGAACCCTTATTTTCAACAGATGGTTGATTTCTTTCATCACTTGGCTGGAAGAATGCATGACCCTAATGAAACAAACTATGATAAAATGAGAAAAATCGGCGGAGTTGAGTTCGAAGGCAGTGTTGATCCTACTTATGCTGAATAATGGCTTGACCATATGGAGAGGGTATTTGAGAAACTAGAGTGTTCGAATGTTGCCAAATTTAAGTATGTTGTCTCACTGTTACAAAAATATGCTTATGACTGGTGGGTAAGTGTACAAAATGTCAAGGCAAAACCTCTGATGCTTACTTGGGATGATTTTGTTAAAGAATTCAGAACGAAGTATGTACCACCTGCTTATTGTGATGCAAAGAAAAAGGAGTTTTTGAACTTAAGGCAATGAAACATGTTTATTGCTGAGTATCAACAAAAGTTTCTTAGACTTTCTCGCTATGCTGGAGGAATTATTAATAAAGAGAAAGATAAGTGCAGGCGCTTTGAATATGGTTTGAATGATTCCATCCGTAAGAATATGGCGATCCTACAACATGAGAAATTTTGTAAACTAGTTTCAGCTTCCCTTATTTGGGAAGGAGTTGATAAGGAAGAAGCGAATAGAAATGAAAACAAATTCAAATGGCCTAAATCAGATTATGAAGGTCTATCCAAAAGAGGTAGGTTTGATAATTTCAGGGCTGGTAGTGCTAACAGGTCAGTTCAACATAAGCAGAATAGATCAGATTTTTCTACAGCTAGGCACTCCAAATTATGGCCAAGGCAAGACTCGTGTACCCACTTGTGCACAATGTGGGAAGAATCACTATGGTACTTGTAGGAGGGCTTCTGGCGCATGTTTTAATTGTGGGGACTTTGATCATAAGGTTAAGGATTGTCTAAATCCTAACCCTGCTCCTTCTTTGCATACTGAAAGCTCAGTTCAGAAACCTACTATTAATCCTCTTCAAGGCAATAGAGGTGCGAGATCTAGGAATACACAAGATGGACCAGACGTAGTTGTCGGTAAATTTGACTTATTTGGCTTATGTATTATTACATTATTTGATTCTGGTTCTACACACTCCTATATTTGATCATCACTTGTTTTTCCTAAAAATGTGAAATCTGTGAGACTTAGCAATGATGTGCTTGTCGAAAGTCCTTTGGGTCATCAGTTTGTTTGTAATTGAATTTATCGAGATTTCCTCTTTATGATTCAAAATCTAGTCTTCCCTGCTTATTTAGTTGAAATGCCTTTCCAAGACTTTAATGTTATTGTTGGGATGGATTGGCTTTATAAATACCACATAGTGGTGGATTGTAGGTCAAAGTGTGTGACTTTTAAAGATCCTACATTTTCACACATCATTGTTCAAGGTGAGAGATCACTAACATCTAATATTATTTTGACGATCTTTGCAAGAAAGATGATTCATCAAGGCTGTGATGCCTATCTTGCTCATATAGTTGATACACGTTTGGAGAGTCCTGGCCTCAAGGAATTACCTACAGTGTGTGATTTTCCTGATGTCTTTCCTCAAAATCTTCCTGGGTTGCCTCCTAAAAGAGAAGTTGAATTTCCGATAGAGATTGTTCCCGGAACTACTCCTATTTCTATAACTCCATATAGAATGGATCTAGCAAAATTGAGAGAGTTGAAAGTTCAATTGCAGGAACTTCTTGAGAAGGGTTTCATCCATCCTAATGTTTCTCCTTGGGGAGCACCTGTCTTATTTGTAAAGAAGAAAGATAGCACTCTTAGGCTTTGCATTGACTATAGACAATTGAACAAGATAACAATTAAGAACAGATATCCACTACCTAGGATTGATGATTTATATGACCAGCTGAAGAGTGCTAACTTATTTTCAAAAATTGATTTGAGGTCTGGGTATTACCAACTGCGGGTAAAATATCAAGATGTTCCCAAAACTGTCTTTAGAACTCGATACGGTCATTATGAATTTTTGGTGATGCCATTCGGGTTAACGAATTCTCCTGCAGTGTTCATGGATCTAATAAATCGAGTATTTAAGCCCTATATTGATCAATTTGTGATTGTCTTTATAGATGATATTCTAATATATTCCAAGAATAGTAAAGATCATGATAAACACATCCGCATTGTTTTGCAAGTTTTAAAGGAGTAAGAGCTTTATGCTAAGCTTTCTAAATGTGAATTTTGGCTTAGTGAAGTGGCTTTTCTAGGACATCTTGTGTCAGCTGAAGGTGTGAAGGTGGATCCTAGTAAGATTCAAGATATCATTAAATGGAATCCACCCAAATGTCCCACAGAAGTAAGAAGTTTCTTAGGCTTAGCGGGATACTATAGAAGGTTTGTGAAAGGCTTCTCCATTATAGCTTCTTCTTTGACTAATCTTTTGAAGAAAGAAGTCAGGTTTACATGGGATGAAAAATGCCAAGAGAGCTTTGAAACTCTCAAGTTCTTGTTGACACAAGATCCTATACATACTCAACCAACTGAATGGAAAGAGAATGTGATATACAATGTTGCTTCTCATCGTGGACTCGGTTGTGTTTTGATGCAAGAAAGAAAAGTTATTTCTTATGCCTCTCAAAAATTGAAACCATATGAATTGAATTATCCTACTCATGATCTTGAACTTGCTGCTATTGTGTTTGCTTTGAAAATTTGGAGGCACTACTTATACGGAGAAAAGTTTAATATATTTACTGATCGCAAGAGTTTAAATACTTGAATACACAAAAAGAGCTGAACTTGAGACAACAAAGATGGCCTGAACTCATCAAAGATTATGACTGCACAATTGACTATCATCCGGGAAAAGCCAATGCGGCTGCAGATGCCCTACGTCGTAAATCCTTTACAAGTTTATCTTTAAGTCCCTTGCCCTTGCTTCTTGAGTTAAAAGCCAGGAATGCTTGTGTTGCACTTAATTCTGATGGTTCATTTGTTGCTAATATGAAAATCAAGCCAATATTACTTGAACAGGTGAAAGAAGCACAAAAATTAGATGAGAAGCTTGCAAGATTGATCAAAGAAGCTCAAAATGGGGAAAACATGAGTTTACATTGAGAGAGAATGGTGTCCTATTTTATCAAAATCGGTTGTGTGTTCCTAATAATGAAAATTTGAGAAGAGAAATTTTGAATGAAGAACATACTTCACTATATACAATACATCCTGGAGGCACGAAAGTGTACCAAACCATCAAAGAACACTATTGGTGGAATGGTATGAAGAAAGACATTGCGGAGTTTATTTCAAAATGTTTGATTTGTCAACAAATAAAGGCTGAACATCAAGTCCCAGTTGGTTTACTATAACCCTTGTCGACACCAGAATGGAAATGGGAGAGAATAACTATGGACTTCATTTCTGGACTACCGCGCACTCAAAGAAATCACGACGCAATTTAGGTTATAGTGGATAGGCTAACAAAGAGTGCGCACTTCTTGGCAATCAGGATGGATTATTAACTGGAGCGTTTAGCAGAATTGTACATTAATGAGATTGTGAGACTACATGGCATTCCCGCCTCTATTGTATCTGATCGAGACCCGAGGTTTACATCTAGATTTTATACAAGCTTGCAAGAAGCATTGGGCACTAGGTTGAACTTTAGTACTTCTTTCCATCCCCAGACAGATGGCCAGTCTGAAAGGGTAATACAAGTTTTGAAAGATATGCTTCGAGCTTGCATTATTGAGTTTGAATGTAGTTGGGACAAACACTTGGCTTTGATAGAATTTTCTTACAATAATATCTACCAATCAAGTATTTGCATGCCTCCTTATGAAGCTCGATATGAAAGGAAATGCCAGACTCTTCTTTGTTGAAGTGAAGTTGGTGAAAAGAAGCTTATTGGTCCTGAGATTGTGAAACAAATGGAAGATAAGGTAATAATAATAAAGGATCATCTAAAAATTACTTCAGATAGACAAAAGTCTTATGCTGATCTTAAGAGGCGTGTAATTGAGCACCAAGTTGGTGATAAGGTATTTTTAAAGGTTTCTCCATGGAAGAATATTATGAGGTTTGGCCAAAAAGGAAAACTTAGACCTCGATTTGTTGGACTATATGAAGTACTTCAGAAAGTTGGCCCAGTTGCTTATAAGTTAGCTTTTCCACCTGAGTTGGACAAGATCTACAACGTCTTCCATGTTTCTATGCTTAGAAGATATCGCTCAGATTCATCTCATGTTCTTCTTGTTGAATTCATCGAGGTTAATCCTAACTTGACATATGAAGAAGAACCTATCCAGATCTTCGCGTGTGAAGTAAAGCAACTTAGAAACAAGAGAATTCCCTTAGAAAAGGTACTTTGGAGAAATCATGCTGGTAAAGAAGCCACATGGGAGCGAGAGGCGGACATGCGGACTCAATATCCGCATTTGTTTTGGGAATAGAATCAGATAAATTTTTGGGCAAAATTTCTTTAAGGGGGAGAGAGTTGTAACACCCCAAGATATCTAAGCTAGCATTTGCACATAATTCGACCATTTCATGATAAAAAAAGATTAGTCTCTAATACACACTACCTAAACTTGAATTTTTGTGACATTTGGGAAGTTGCTTGCCTTAAAGTACTAAAACTATATTTATCTCCAAAAAAACTATAGTAAATACATTAGATGTTTAAACATTTGGGGCAACCAACTTTAACTTTTTGGGCAGCCACCTTTTGGATTAATATATATCCATGTTTGTGTGTAAAATATTACACCTCCTCTAAAATTTTGTTTCCTTAAGGCTGATAAAAACCCCTTAACTCTCTCTCAATCTTACTCCCTCACAAAATAACCTAGAAAAATTTGTTCTTTCATCTAGAACACAAGACAATCACTCCCTTGTGGTAAGTAACCCAAACTCATTTTTGAAACTGTGTAGGTGTTAGTAATTTTAGAATATCCTGTCGTGTAGAATTCTGTTTTAAAGTGAACAAATATGTTTTGGAAATATATTGCATAGATCTATAACTCTTATGTTTATGTAAAAATCTGTTTTTTCTGTTATGGGGTCTAAAAAGGACATGCAACACAGGGAAGGTTCTGGCCAGTTTTTTCGATTTAGGAACCTTCTATGTACATCTGTTAGTACTTCTAGAAAGCCATTTTTAATACGGTTCTTGATTCTCTTGATTATTGGGTCTCGGCCCTACTTGATACAGGGCTTCAGCCCTTCTTGATATTATATTATGCTTTGTATGATAGCATGACGTACATATTGGGCAAAATTTGTTATTTGACATCTCGTGAGATAGTTCTATGAACTGTCATGACACTTGAGCTTTGAATGTCGATTTTGATACTTGTAATATACTTATTTAATTGTTTTTAATTTACATGTTATATTAAGCTGCCAATAATTTAGAAGGAAATTGGAGAAGTCTATGACTCCAAGACCAAGCTTTATACACCACTAAGTTTTGTGCTTAGTGATAGTTGTTTTCTATTATAGGTGACGCTCGGGAGAATAATTGAAGAGGGCCACTTGAAATAGACTTTTTGGAGCTTTTAGAAAGTCACATTTATATATAAGCATCTATATTTTGTAGTAATTTTGGGACTTGTACATGATCCATATGTTGCACTTGTATATGTAAATTTTGGAGGCTTATTTTATCATAGTATTATAAATTGTAAACTTAAATTTGGTATCGTGTTGGCTATTTTGAGGTGTGTAAACTCAGGTCTTATAATGTATTAAAGTTACATTTTGGTATGTAATTTGCGAAATGGAATAAACTAGTGTTTTCTTTAGTATTTGGAAGTTCAAAGATGATGTACAGAATGATCCCGCAGTTGTGATTAAATGGAAAAAAATGAATTTCCATAAGGTACATGCTTGATTATTTTTGAAAGGTCTTGCATCGTGAATTGAAACTCCTATATGGTCTTTACTTGGAATTATATGAATTATTATATGTCAAAATATTATTCCTTTAACTCTTTTCGAACGGGCCTAATTCCTCTATATATTTAAAATTTTGATTAATATGTTTTAAATGGAGTCCCTTTTAAATGCTATAGGTATATATTTGTTTTTGTTTCAAAAGTGGCATCCTCCCAAGAGGGTCGCTACAAAATCTCACACTAATATCTGCACCAGAAAGATGCAAAAGTGTAGTATGAGCACCAATTGCTAAGCAATGGGTACCTAGTAGGCATCATCGGTCAACTGAGTGCATATACGATATAAAGGCAATAACTAACAGATAGCAAAGAAGCAGTCACAGAAGCAATAGAGAAAGCACATAGAAACTAGCATGGATAGAAGTCAACAAGAATTACAAACATACTATGCCAGCCACAGAAGATATATATAACACAGAACACAGGTGAAGGAAAGAAGAATGCACCTGGATCCTTGCAACAATAATATATATAAAGAGAGAGCAAAGAAGAAGGATGGTATACCGGTAACCTCAAGTAAAAGGGAAAGAAGGGAAACAATTAAACATACTCAAGCTAGAAGCAATGTACTTAACGAAATCCTGCTAAGAACCCAACTTCAAGACAATAACAAAGAGGAATCAACCTCACAAGTATAACCCTAGGATGGAACACGCTACACCATAGAGAACCACTCAGAAGGCCACATAAGCAGTGCCTCAATCAATATAAGAACCACTAATCCATCAATAATCGGGAGTCCAAACGACTCGTACCATACCAAGATAACATCCGCTAAATCACCAATAATCGAAGGCTATAACAAACTCTACAATAGAACAGGAGTAATATAATCTACCTATAGTCCCAATGGGTGCCCATACACCCAAGGAACACAATCAAGTGAAAATAATCCTCCGGCATCCCATACTAGTGGAGTGTACACTGAGCACACAACAAACAAGGGTAGAATCCAAATACAATATGCATAATGATGTGACATAATGGGACCAGTGAGTATGTACCTCCTCCAGCACTGATAGGCCTAGCAGGTAGGATCCATGGAAGGACATAGTCGATATACCTAAACTATACCATATACCCCTCCTCCAGACTCAGTACGTAGCCCCTAGTCTGGATTGGCAAGGTCCATGGAGGTCCATGACCACATACTAAATGTGAATCTCAAAGTATAACTACCCAGAGTATATCTAGGTCTAGATAAAAAAATAGAATCTCCTAGTACGTGCCCAGATTTGATCTAGGTCTAAATCAATAGTAGTAGTCTCAAAACCCCATCAAAGAGTGCCCAGAGTGTATCCAGGTCTAAATCAGTAATAAAGTCTCAAAGACCCTCATAAAGGGTGCCCAAAGCGTATCCGGGTCTAAATCTAAAGTAAAAATATATGTCTAGCACTACGGCACAACCAAGTCTAGTATCAGTGTGAAAGCTAGTAATAAAATAATCATAATATCTTCTTTACCCCAAGAAGATCCATAAAATCAGTTCTAATTTCCTTATATAATCATTTTTACCGAAAATAAGCCCTTGGGGCCATGCAAAGTTTAGAAAACTGCTTATAGTAGGCCTGAAGCCAAAATAGTAGTAAAACATGTAGAAAATCCTTTGCATGAATAATATGCTCACAAATAATAGATTATCCCAATGGCTCACAAACAACCTATCGGCCTTGCACAGGCACAATCAACTCTACAGTACATATATCCAGCCTAAAGTAACATCTCGATGTACGGGACTCGTGGAGATTCCCAAATATCCCACCATCTATGGTCTAAAGGCTTATACAACGACCACACGGGGCCGCAAGGGTAATATTACAATACTACAATGAGTACTACAAAAAATGTAAGAAATAAACAGACAGAAGAGATGGACAAGGTCTAGGGTACAAACCTATAATAACCCACCCAAGGATACTAAGTAATGCATTTATAGCCTATATACGCAAAATCTAGAATGGAGAAGATTGTTACCTACCTATCATCAAATGACTAGCTGCTGGAACGGTGTCGTCCAAGCTTGAATTTCTCTGAGAAGCCTCAATTTGTGAACAAACTATCAACAACATATTATATGCATTAATACAAAGTTAACGGTACCCATATTGCTAATAAAATAGTTGGGTCAAAATTTGAGTCACAAGCGGGCCTGCAGGGACCGCAACTCAAAACTAAAAACGAGAAAGCGCACAATGATCACAACACTCCCGAGAGTGTGTGCTCCAAAAATGAGTAGATTTAGCCAACAAATAAGGGCTCAAAACTGCCAGCAAAATAAGAGAATTAAAAAGGGAATTTAAGAAATAAAATCAGAAATAAAGGGAGAATTTGCTTACCACAAAGAGAGGAATCAAGTCTACAGAGTAAATTCCTCGAAGCCATGAGCATGCAGTCCCAAAAACAGCAGCTACAACTAAGAATTTCCCCAAGCTTTAAGAAAGTCATCAATGGAGTTTAACCATGGAGAAAGAGAGCTTGGGGAAGAAGAGGACTTACCAAATGTCGAAGGAATCGAGAATAATCACCAAATTGATGAATTTCCCAAAGCCAAGACTGATAGGAACTAATTCTAGGAGTGGAAAATGAATTTAGAGTTGAGAAAATATAGAGAAAATGTTGGAAAATCGTGAAAGAGGCAATATATATGCCTGGGTGTAGGTTGGCACCATTAGTGCTGGAGGAGCGCTATTGCACTAAAGGGTAGGCAGGCGGGTGGCGTTGTTGGCGCTGGCAAGGTGCCATCACAAAGAAGGGAGGCCAGGAGCGTGCGCGCGATCACGCGGGATGGGCGCCATCGGTGCTGGCAGGCGAGTGGAGGCTTGAGTGTCATTGGCACTGGCAAGGTGCCATCGATGTTGAAGGCAGGCACAGGCTAGCGCGATCGTACTGCCTGGGCACCGTTGGCGCTGAAGGTCTATCTGCAACAGAAAACCAGCAACAGCCAAATCTTAAATAGGGTATTCCAGGAACAATCGAAACCCAATACTCACAAACTAAATATGTTATTGGAGTGAAAATGACTTTTTGGACTCAACCGAATCGACAAAACTTCTATATGAGGTCGTCTTAGAGAAATGTTAACCCAAATCAACACTAGCTAAAACCAACCAAACACCAAAATAAGCTCCGCTCACCCGGGATCCAAACCAACCACCTACCTAACCCAAACTCAACTTTCTAGAGCTAACAACGCTAATGAAATTTTCATCCGAGGTCGTATTCTCCGAATAATGACCAAAGTCAACCCTACAAGCCTAACTAGCCTAAAAAGACAAAATAAGCGAGAATTCCAAGCTGAAAAGCTCTCAAATCCTAACCAAGGGTCCAACTAGACCAAAGTCCATGCTCTGAAGCTAACGAAACTGCCGGAATTTGATTTCGAGCACGATTACCAAGAATATTGACCAAAGTCAATGATTTTCTAAGTTAGGGCTCTAAAATAGGGAAACAGCCATAAAGACCAAAGAAATGGCTTGAGCACCGAACTACCAATCCCAGCAATCCATAAATGACTTGAGGACACTACATGCAAGCTCTAATAATACAAAGAAGGCAAAAACACGTGAATGACCAGAAGGGTCATTACATCATCCACTACTAAAAAGGACTTTCATCCGCAAAAATCAAGAAAGAAGGAAACACCAGAGACTTAACAACTGTGGATACAAAGCCCACACCACTCTCTTGGAAACTCGGGTGGCCTCCTCGACTGGACGACACCTAATGGGTCTAAACCAAACAAAACTATCACAATCTTCAACTTCTCACAAGCCAAACTTAACTCCAACCTTTAACTTCCAAAACTCCAAAGGTCTTTCAACCAAACCAAACTTTAAGAAACTCTACCAGAAAGCACTGACATAATACCAAAACCAAGAGAACCAAGGCGATTAATACACAGAACACAAAACCTCGATACCACAACCAGGTTCACCTAGAAAATCCATCAACTAAACCTTTAACTCCTGCATTCTTTGGCCCGCAAAACCCTTCTAACTATCTTGAATCACCCTTTACTTTAACCATGAACTTCACACACAATGAGCACTCGAGCCACCCTCGAAACATCAACTTACCTATTGGATATCCATAATTCCCACTATACTCAACCTCGAATGAGGTCACCTTCAGACTCCAACTCTAGCTAAGCCAAGCCATAGTCAACCATCCACTGACATCTAAAATACAAACCCGAAGCGCATCTTTGAAAACTGTAGCACTCTGCCCTGACTGACCATCAACTAACGTACGGATGCCTTTGCTAAGATCAATCTTGATATCAAAACCCAACTGAATCAACCATCGGAGCCCAACTGCAACTAGCACACTAGGGTCAAGAAAGACATGAATGAATACCTCATGTCGAAGGAGAATCTCCCAATGTAGAACAAAACCAACCTCACTGAACCGTGCTTAGTCTGAATCAGCAAAAAGTGAATGAACCAAGGAAACCTATCCAAAGAGACCCAAACACAAAACCAAATCTCTGCAATAAGTGTGGTAAGCCTACCTCGAAGTCCATTGCCATCAGCCAAGTCCCAAACTCTAAGAATATTATTATTGCTTCACATACTCGAACACCATTCAGATTTAAGATCATCTTAATAGCCTTATCTCATAAAGAAGTCCATTGCTCCATGAATATCAAGTCAAAACACCCCATAGGCAAAGGAAAGAATTTTTGAAGTCCAAGGTCGCCATCTAACTATTGGAAATTTGCATACTCCTTCACTTCACCCCTTTGGCTCAAAACCACTCGGTCTACTGTACTGGTACACAAACCACCAACTCCAAAAGCATCAACATCTCAGAACTCTTGGCCCACACTAGCATAGCCTAACCAATTTTGGAATCCCATACAACAGACAACCTCTCGGATAACCAATAAAATCAAGACTCTAATTCTTGGAACACAAAGGCGACCATCACTCTCAAAGTACTATTTGAATCCCAACTAGCCCTGTTAGCCTCAATCCGCCTAACCTAATCACACATAACATACAACCATTGATCCTCAAACTGACGTTGTTGAATTTATCCAACCAAAGTAGAATGAACCTCACCTCTGGGAAGAACTCCACTAGGATCTAAAAAGTCCAGCCAAATCAAATGGTTAGCCAAGGATTGGATGTCCAAGGACAACTACTACTCCAAAACTAAAAATAGAGGAGCTAAGTTGTCCGGACCCTCTGCCTTCTGGCGCAAGGGTGCTACAACCGACGAGAAACTCCCATGAACCATCAGAAGTAACCTGATAGGCCATAGTTCTAAAACCTAACTCCAATTGCCAAATAATGCCTCTTTCAAACCCACGAGTAGACCCATATACTACCGATGAACACAATAAAAACTAGAGCCAACTAAGCTCTGAATATACAATTTGCCCAATCCATAGATGCTACTAAGACTTGAGTCACCCAAAGAGCATAACAAGCAAATCACAGTCAATATAACAAGCTCGCAAAGGTAGTACTAGAAATGGCCACTACCTCAATCACTTACTAGAAGGAAATCTAACCTCGAATTCATATTAGGAAAATGCCACTGCAATCTGTAGTTGGTCGAATCAAGTTATCAACACACTAACCCAAGAAAACCCTCAGTCAGCTACTAGAACACACATACATATAAGAAAGTAGTCATCTCCTTCCTCTTTCAAACCAAACAAAACCCTTTTTCAAAGATACACCAAAACTGACAGACTTTTTCGCAGAAGATGCTGGAGTTATTCCTTTAGCTCCCACTACCCTACTAGTGACACTTGATAAGGCAAGAAAAGGGATAGGCTGAATGCCCAACTCAACCATAATACTATGATCAAAACTTAACTGCAATACCACCGCTAAAACTAAACCACAATGCCACAGTCAAAACTCAACCTAATTGGAATTAGGGAAAATAAGGTGAGCAACTCAACCAAACTTAGAACGGAGGAAAACAATGAAAGGAACCCATATACCTATCAACTTCCAAAACCAACCAAGTAACAAGGATCAACTCTAACCCCTTGGGAAGAGCAAAACCATCTAGCACCCGCTTGCATAACCATAACAATTTGCCTTAAGGCAAAACAACTTCTCTCAGTACATTGCTACTGATACCATACCACACAATAGAGAGACTACTAGCAAATGCTAGAGAATGGCCTAGGCAACAACCACCCAAGACCGCTAGAAAAGAGATACTCAAACCCTTTTCTAGAACCACAACAAAACCAAAAATGAGGCTATCAAGACCTACCCATGAGTCACAACTCTGGGTAGTCACATCTCAAGGACAACACACCATATCCACTACTAAAAAGAATAAATCTACCAAGAAATTATATGTATAAACACTACAACTTAAATAGTAATACAACCAAATAAGAAATAGGTAGGCATATACGCATCTACATAAAAAAGAGGTAGATTCACAACAGAAACAACACTAGCACTTGCTGATGGTAACAAAAGTCATACATATAGCAACAATATCTGGAATCTCTATCTTTTTCCTACCAAGAGGGGCATCAAACTGTCGGTTTATATCTCGAGACTGGGTAATCAATTTCGAAGGCTTAACCATCCCTCGCTGGGGATAATCTCTAAAATAGTGACCAATCACCCCACAATTATAATAACCTAAGAAAGCCATCCTCTAACGCATGGTGCTTGTTGACTCTAGATGGATACCCAGACTACTTGGCTGAATGCCACATCTAACCATCTGGGGACCACTCTTACAACCTTATGCAACACCTCTCACTGACTAGGGACCACCCCTACAACCCTCCACTCTACCTCTAGCCGATGGCACTGGAGCCCTAGGAGGTAACACCTGCTGACTTTATTGACTGGAAGGTGTGATCGTAGGGAAATCCCTAGAAAAATACCCACACTCACCATACTAAAAATAAGCCTTACCAGATGAAGTATGATGGGAAGATCTCGCTGAACTTAACCGGCCACCACGACCTACACACCTTGAATGCAAACATTAAAGAACTTAACCTACACCCTGTCTACTCTACTTAAAATGCTCTGTACAACCACCTTCTAAAACCTGTGGAGTCACTGAAACTGGCCTGCTAGATAGGAAATAATGGAACCAATCTCTAGCATAAAATCCCCTACCTCAAGTTTGAGAACCTCGAAAACTACCCTGACAACGATGCCTCTTAGAACTACCTCCATAAGCCTCGCAACATAACCCCTAAATAGACCAAGCATGATCAACTACTTGAAGAAAGGTAGTTCCAACTGTCATTAAGTTCTCTGTCACCAAATGGAGCCGTGAAACCAATCTTTCAACAAAACTCTGAACTCTCTGAAACTCTGTAGGCACAGTCATAGTGGTGCGCCTAATCACCTAGTGAAACTTTGCCTCATACTCTAATATTGACATACATCCCTACTGTTGAACTGGAATCTCTAACCTGACTGAAGCACCACTTGAAGGACCGGGTACTGCCCCTACCTGGGGTACTGATACACCCTCTAGAAGACTCGGAGTCCTAGCCATGGTATCCTAAAGAACTGGGTAGCCATAAATCCTACTAGAGGCTGGGCTGGCCCTAAATACCCTAACTGATGTTTTATACCCTCACTCTAATATCCTGGTGATGGAGGAAACACTTAGGCAATAGGCGCAAAAGCCTCATTTCTACCCGCTGTCGTACTCATCCTAGGCATTTGAGAAGGAATGGAACAACAAAGTTTAGACCAAACAAATAGCTCAAACACTAAACTACTGGTCCTAGCAAGCCATAAATGACTTAGGGCTACTACAGGCAAGCTCTAACAGTACAAAGAAGGCAAAAACACGTGAATGACCGAAAGGGCCATTATAGGATATTAGATGTATTCTCGAATATTCATACCCTCTTATTGATCACGATAATACTTGATAGTTATTACTCTTTAAGTGGTGGTTATATGTTTGTTTTAGCATTGGTTTGGGTGTAAGTGCCTGGGTAGAGTTTTCCCTAGGATGAGAGTTGATGAAATCTCATACTAGGGTGGGATCTAATGAAAATTATGTGTTGTGTGGTTTAGAGATATTTGGTGTCTCGAGGTATAGTGTTTTAGAAAATTAAGGTGATATCATGATATGTGAGTAATATAGTATCTCATAGAAACTTTCTAAATGGAGTTCGAGTTAATAGAACTCTGGATATAGCATTTAATGTAAAAAGGTTAGTTTGGGATGTCAAAATCTAAGATTGTATTGTAAAATTGACAAAAATTAGGACTTCCCTGAGTTACTGCCTTGTCTGTGCTGCTATAGCAGGAGGCATGCCGCTACCACGGTGTCGCTATAGCAGTAAATAGGTTGCCATAATGGGATTTAGTTCCTCGTAGCATAAAAAAATATTTTTGGCCATTATGTTTGAAATCTTTTCATTCCGATATATTGACGAGGCCCCAGATTACTTGGGACCTTAGAGAAAGGATTGCTCTACTTAGTCTCATGCGACTAGAAGGAAGGAATATTCCTTGATGGAGCAGAGTAGTAATAAATAGTTGGTTCGTGTGAGTTTGTAAATACGTGCCATAGTAAGGGCGTTAAGGTTCCATTTAGGCTCATACCATCCCTTTCCTAATAGTGATTGTTCAAGAATGAACAATGGATAAATTGGTGTATGTTGTAATGATCGATTCTGTCATTATTAAAGATACCTCGTTATGATTATAATTTATGAGGACTTTTGAAAATGCAATCCCAATTTTATGTGGGGTGACATAATAAAAAAATTTGGAATTTAAAATTTTGGGTTGGGCTGATGTCATCTTGATATAGCAGAAATATTCTCGCTATAGCACCAATGCCATAGCGGCTGGCAGGTCGTTATAGTGGAGTGACTGGACCAGAAACTAGAGGTGACTTTTTATATTCTCCTTTCTTCTTTTCAGTTTTAAAAAGGATGAGGTTTGCTCTAAAAGCTCTCCTAGGGTTACCTCATGTCCTGGAAGCAATTGAGAGGATGGATTTCACATTGATGGGGTAAAACCCATGGTTTTTTGATAATCTCATACTAGAATTCACCTTCATGGAGTCAAAGTTCGCGTTCATTCCTTCGTAGCAACTGCTTGGCATCCAGGTAGGCTATGTTTTACTGAGTAGTTTAAACCTAGGTTGAAAAGTATGTACATGACATAGATTGACAGGAGATTTTATGCTTAGGCCTCCGGGCATGGTGTTTGAATGGATAAAATGTACAAAAACCTGGTAAATTGGGTGGAAAATTGTTCTTCTGTGATGATATTGAAATCATTCATAGATTTACATGCTTACATTATTATTGTTCACCCTCGAATAATTGGCTAATGGGGTAGGGTCTGGAACCTGGTACTAACTTAAATGTAAGGGTTGCTTGATAATAGCAGAATCCTTGGGCTTTGATATAAATAAAGAAGGACTAGATTAGGGAATGAATTTAATGAATATGGATTGATAATGCTACTTGAATAAGTTGTGGATTTGTCTTTGGACATACTGCAACTGATAAACCCAATAAATTATATTTGCTTGTTATTTAGTATGTTAAAAAATGATTGTTGTTTACATAAAATGAATGACTCGAGTTAATCAAGTGTTTGGTGGTTGTCTATTGTTGCAATACATGCTTAAGGAAGGTAATTATGAAATCATATCATAAGTGTTAATCACATATAATGAGATTATGTTAAAGGCTTGTTGACTGTACAAGTATGATTGCTTATTCTCATTGTGGTTGTGATTATTGTGATATCTGCTATTATTATGGGATGTGCCAGTATTTGGACATCTTCACGATATTGGTTAATGTTATTCATTGGTTGGCTTGGGTACCACGCCTGGTAAAGTTCTATGATTCATTGATTGGCTCGGGTACCACGCCTGGTACAGTTATATGATTCATTGGTTGGCTCGGGTACCACGCCTGGTACAGTTTTTATGATTCATTGATTGTCTTGGGTACCATGCATGCACAGTACATGGACAAAAGCTCGTCCCTTATAGGTCATGACTAGTGGGAAATCATAACACCCTTAGCATGTGTGTACAGATTACTTGATATTCATATATATTAGTTCCTTGTGTGAACCGAGCTTATTTGATTACTTTCTATTTATATATGTTGCTTCCTTGTATGAACCAGGCTTATCTATTTACTTGATATTCATATATGTTAGTTCCTTGTGTGAACCGGGCTTATTTGGTTACTTGACATTCCTATATGTTGGTTCCTTGTGAGAACATGACTTACCTATTTATTTGATATTTATATATGTTAATTCCTTGTGTGAATCGGGCTGATCTGTTTACTTGACATTCATATATGTTGTTTCCCTTTGTGAACTGGGCTGATCTGCTTACTTGATCTTATACATGTTAGTTCCTTGAGTGAATCGGGGCTTAACTATTTACTTGACTATGTGCTCAATTTCTAAGGGTGGGTTCTTTATGTAATTTGGGATTCCTGTAAATTGATATGGTAATTGTCTTAGGGATCCTGGATGGTCCAAGTTAATTGCACAATATGACACAAGTCTATGTTATATATTACCGGTGCAGCCGGTATAAGGTATAGGTCATTATGGTAGAGTCATGGTTATTGACTTGGTTAATGATTGGTACTCAAGATTGTTGACTTAGAGTCTTATCAAGAGAGGCATGTCAACTTGAGACGATGTCTGGTCTAGCTTGGTAGCAGGACTGACAAGGGCTAGGTGTTACGAACGTGAGATAAGGATTACCCGATAGTGTTCGTGTGGGACTTATGATGTGGGTAGGTTCGGTGGTCTAGCAATCATTGCACTTTAGGCCGAAAAGGCAGGGTGTCACTGTCTTATTAATTGTGGTGTATAGACTTAGGTGAACTGAAAGATGCTAGGGTGTCAAGGTCTGACTGGGTTAGTGGAGTAAGGCTAGTATTTTGTGAGTGCCTGAATCGGCGGGATGTGAAGGGTAAGAAACCTTGGGGATTGAGTTCATAGAATTCACCAGTATTCATATAATGAGGTCTGACGTGAAAATATGATGGCTAGTTGGTGACGAGGTTTGAACGTAATGACTAGGGATATTTTCTATTTCAATGTCAAGGCTGATAATATCTTAATGTGATGAGGAAATGTTTACTAAAATATCTTTGGCTAATAACTCTTAAGTTGTATGGTTCCTTCTGGATATTTATGTGATTTTATTCGGGTCAACCGATGATGCTTACCAGTACATATTATTTATACTGACACTATTCTTGTTATACCCTTTTTGGGGTATAGTTTGGTCGTAGAATTCAGTATATGTTTTAGGCTTGATGCGGTAAGAATCTCTAGGAGCTTCTGTTATTTGGTACTATAATGGAAGTTGTGTCTTGATTTTTTGCTTTCTCTTAATAGCTCTTGTACCTGTAGACTAGTTCCTTGGGAAGGGTTTCAGTTGTACTTAAAAATTTTGTTGTTTCCAAAGGTTTTGTAACTGGTTGTAAATTTTAGAAATTATTATTATGGTTTTTATGCACTTTCGCATACATTTTTTGGGTGGTAAGAGTTCTCCGATATAGGTGAATTAAAGTAGATGTTTGCACGATTCGAGTAGTTGGGTCGTGATAAATATGAACCCTTATCTCAAATATCTACATTTTTAAAGTCTTTTACTATTTTAAGTCTTCAAAGATTTTTCTAAGGTTTTCTTAATTTCTCTTAAATTAATTAAGTGGTGACTCTGTTTTAATTGAATTTGAGAATTTTCTTAAAGTTTTTTGAATTTAATTAAGTCGAACCATTTTTCCCACAGAAAGTGATTCTAATGAGAATTTAACTAGGTTCTAACCAAGTGATTTTGTGTAACTCTTATTTGACTAACTATTCAGGTTTGTAGTAACTAAATTATTTAGCTGTCTTATTTGATTACTTGTTTAATCTCCATAAAATATTATTGTTGCATTTCATGACTGTAACACCCCGGAATTTGATTCACTTTTAAACTTGAAATTTTTGAAAACTGTGAAATTCCCAGGGATCACAGATCATATCACGGACCATAGTCATGGACCACGATCCGTAGTCTGACCCGTGGTCTGCTTGTTGGCAGTGTTCTTCCCTCAGTCTAGAGTCATTTGACGGTTCGTTGTTTGGAACCACGGCCCGTCCTGTGGACTCGCAGTTCATAGTTCCGGAGGACCCCCATAAAGTGTCCTGGATATGACAAGTTGGTTGATGACCCATCATCTTGAACCACGGGTCGTCCTTCCATCCGTAGTTCCTGAGGATCAGAGGATCCCCAGTTCCCTAAGTCAAACCACGAGTCAACAGGATAGTCCATCATTCTGAATCACAGACCGTAGTGTGATTCATGGAATGAATTTCCAGTAGATCCCCAGAAGTGGCTTCTAGAACCACGGATCAGTTGACATGTCATCATTTAGGACGATGACCCGTAGACTGACTCGTGGTCTTTGAAGCCGAGAATTTTATCAGTTTTTCTTAAATAAGTCCTAGGGGTATTTCAGTCATTACCCAACCTTTTAACTCCTAAGTGAGGTCATTTTGGCCATTCTTAGCATGATTTCTAAACCTATTAGCCTAAGTCCCTTCTCATTTTCCTCATTCATCTACCAAAAGAGGAAAGTAACTCTCACAAGCTCCAAGTCTCAAGCTCCAAGTTCAAGCCTCATTTTCTTTTCAATTTCAGTTGGGTTAGCTTCAATCAAGGTATGTCGGTATTCAATAAGGGAATCCCTTCAACCTTATGCCCAAAACCCCAATCTTCTAAATTGAATTTATGGATTTCTAAATTAGGGTTCTTACCCAAATTGGGGGAAATTGATGGGCTTTGTTTTAAAGTATTAATTCACGACTTTGTATTCATTATCCATGTTTAAATTGAGGTTCCTTAAGTGATTACAAAAGCCCATATGATTGATGATGAATTCTAGCATAATTTCATTGAATTGCATGTCTTCAAGTAAAATTGGTATATTTAGATAAAATGACCTCTATTTTCATGAAATTGCATGCCTAATTCTTCAAACTATGATCTTAGAAAAGGAAGTATATTTTGAATTATGATTATGAAAATCTTTAAGACTCATGATTTGTGAATTGCATGGCATCAGATATGTCCTTATGCTTTTCCAATAGTTTTGTATATTAGATATGTCCCTATGTTTTATGAAAGGTTTGGCATCCAGATATGTCTACCTAAGTTATGAACAGTTTTGACATTAGATATGTCACAAGTATTATGAGCTATATGTATATATTTTGGTAGTAGTATTTAGCACCGAGCAATGAGGGTTCGATTACTCAAGTCCAAAAACTACATTGCCAACGTAGGTTATGTATCGCCTGGTGGGCTTATGAAAGTGGTCCACTCTTTATTATCATGGTGCCCTTGCCTTAGCGGGGCATAGGGCAACTTTTCCAACTAGGGTGATATAGTTGGATTATGGTGTTCTTTACCTTGGCAGGGTTTGGATCAGTTTTTCTAACTAGGGTTATATAGTTAGATTTCATGTAGCTCACATGGTCTATTGTCGGTTATAAAAAACTCCTGTATGAAAGCTTTTCAGTTTAAGTTATATGATACTCTACTTTTGAAAGTTGATCTTCTATTTTCATGCCTTATGTTTAACTATGATTTTACTCATAAATTCTCTTGTTATGCATGGTTTCAGTCTTTCAAGCATGATTAACGCACGTTTACATTTATTGTTTCATAGACTCATATATTTAGTACATCCTATAGTATAAACACATTTTGCGCCACATCCTTTTACGATGCAGATTCAGGCACCTGCCCTCAGACTCGTGGCTAGACTACGCCAGACATTCAGCTGATTATTGGTGAGTCCTCACTATTCGAGGACTAGAGTTAGAGCGTCCATCTTTATGCTTTCATTTTAGATTCCGAGTTAGCTGGGGGCTTGTTCCAGCAACTCTTTATGACAGTTAGTGGCTTTTCATACATAGACGGTATGTGATACGCCCAAATTACACCTCCTTTTAGAAGCATAAGCGGTCGTTGATCAAATATAGAACCCAACGAAGGTTGGGGTCGATCCCACAGGGAATATGGTAGGACTATGGTCGATTAATGTTTACTCGCGCTTTAAGTCATTTATTTCCCTCGAAAGAGGGGTTTTAAAGTAACAAGTAGTAATTGTAATTAGAATGTAAATAAGTAACACATGACAATTTTAAGAGTTGTAATCAATGGGAGAGATGACTAGGGTAGTGTTCCCCATGAGATCATAACTTAGTAAGGCATTGTACCTAGTAAACTAGTTTGGTTCTTAGCATGCAAAATCGGTAAGTTAGGTTCACCTAAATCCTTGGTCTGGCAGATAGATTAATTTCACCACACGCCTTGGTCAGGCCGTGGGTGTATGATTTACTAACCCTTACCCTGGATCCCAGACTATTCCCGGACAAGGTCAAGCTAGTAGATGAGGGTTGGTAGCCTCAAATATCCATTGTTAAACAACCCTTTTCCCATCCATTACCTCCTTGGTCCGGGAAGTAAGGATAAGGCGAGTTCTAATGTTGCGCACCGTTAAAAAGAAATCAAAGCGAAGGGAAGAACAATACATGCATAAACACCGCCCTAGCGTACCCAAGTATTTTGCCTACTTCGTTAATCCTGCATGGTTCCCACAACCCTAGTTGTGGATTTAGCTACTCATGTTCATAAGTAAACAATCAAGAGTTATTAATGTGTTCATGATCATATACTTACGATAAGAGATAAAAAAATCCGGAATCTTGAATTGATGAAGATGGAAATCAAGAACAATGAACTATGAATATATTCAACTCTCAAAACCAAAAGCAAACTAAAATCACAATATTTCGAATGTGTTTCCTACAAAGTAACGAGCACAAAACGTAAAATAAAACATAGGAAAGATATTTATAGACAATGAAAAACCTATCCTAATTAAACAAGGAGACTGGAATCAGCAGCTTCTACGGACATAGTCTATGGTCCGTGGAAGTTTCTACGGGTCATCGTCAGCACTCGTGAAACTCAGAGTAATTGTCATCCTGCGGGTTCTCTTCTATGAGTTCTTCCTGTGATTCGTGACTTGAATCACGGCTCGAGGACTTGAGTCGTCAATCTCAGACTTTTTGCCCCTTCTCTGATCAGGTTCCACAAGCAGGAATCACAACTCGTGAACAAGTCCATGGCTCGTGGAAACCTTCCGTAGAACTCAGGCTCCAGCTTGATCTTCAATACTCTTTCCACGATTAACTTCCACGACTCGTGGAAGTGTTCACGACTCGTAGGATTGAGTTGTAGAAGTCAGTTTCAGCCAAAATGTCAATTTTTTCCTGCACTTAGTCTCTGCTCCCTGTTTTCCTACACAAGACTCAACATCACATCAAAGGTACTAAAAATCGCTAAAGAACATACTCCAATTCCAAGTTTTAAGCGTCGAAAGTGCCGCAAACTCACGGCACATCAACACCCTCAACTTAAAACTGTTATTTGTCCTCAAGCGACAAAACAAAACTATCCTAGAACGATGCTTGGGCAAAAGAAAACTAGGAACTACGGCAGTCATATGATTTAGCAATTCAATTTTCAACAAGTATCCCCCCCTTTTCAATACAAACAAGTGCACAAATTTTGCCTATCAAGACAACACAAGAGGATCCATGGACGACATTACGATATCAACATACAACATATCATACACATATGAGTCTCACCTTAACAGTTAACTGTCATTGTTACTCTAGTGCCCTCACCACAAAGAAGTCCCAATCGCACAATGATACAGTCAAGATTGCTGGGACTGAACTAGAACACTCACACTCACAAAGATATTCAAGCAATGCGTGCATAATACCATAGGCTTGCCCTTATTTTCTACGCCTCGGCTTTTGAACAGTTGGGTTAGGATCACTATAGGACTTTATTCGGCTTGTAACGTAGGCTCGGGAATAGGTATGGTAGATATGGGAAATAGTGACTAAGACCTTCTTGGCACTGCGCTATGCTTCTTCCACTTTTCCAGACCAACTCTATTTTTTTTCTCTCTTTTTCTCCCTTTTTATTCTGTCTTTTTCATCAAGTGACGGGTGTGGCTTTTGTTTCAGACTCAACTTATTTTCTCATATTTTTTTTCTTTCTTTTTCTTTTTCTTTGTCTTTCTTTTTTCTTTTTCTTTTTTTTTTCTAGTAAATCCACCACACCCGTTATTTCCCTCTTTATCACTAACCTTTTCTTTTCATACCCCATATTTCACACTCACCTTCACAGTAGCCACCCTCAACTTAGGCAATTTGCCTGAGTTGAGGTGCAAAATGTCCAAGGAGGGACCAAGGCCAAACTGAAAGTTCATAGAAAACAGGGAAGGCGATTAGGCTAAACAATAAAAAGGGTCAATTTAGGCTCAAAATCAGGGATCAAAGGGTATTCACATCATTTGGATGGTCATTTAGGCTAAAGTGGACTATTTCAAAAATGGCCAATGATTCTTTCCAAACCAACCATCCTACACCCTAGGCAAGACTAATCGGGCAAGTTCTAGATTGGCACACAATGCAAGAACAGTACAAATATCGCTCACACACACATGGCACAGAGTATAACAATCACATGCTAACTATCAGGATCATACTCTACCTTAAGCCATTTATCAGATCGATTAACCTAATGTCATGCACAAATCCATAATGGTCAGTCTATCAAAAATAGATATTTTCATGTCACACAAAATATTTGGAGGGGTCTCCATTCTTTTTCAATCAAAATCCAATTCAAAGTCATACCACAGACTGCGCTAAGTTCCTTTTCTTCTTTTACTACACACAACCTATACTAAATGTGCCGATTCAACAGAAATTAAAAATCCTTGGGGAAAGAACACAGGCAAGAAAATCCCAAGGACTCGGGTACCTTGTGAGTACCCTCATGGGTTGCCTCCCATGCAGCACTTAATTTAACATCGCGACACGATGCGGGTATTTTGGCTACTTAGACTTCGCCAAGAGACCCATCAAAATATGGACTAGCTGCTTCCCCTACCCCACCAAAAAGTGATATGTATTGCCCTCAATGCACTAAAACAATAAAGTCATAGGGAGGCGAGAACATACCTGAGGCACCTAGGCACTGGCGTCCGATGAAGTAGGCAGGGCCGGTGATATGGCACCCATCGCACTGTCAGTGGCGGCGGTGGTGGCCGTCGTGCTCAATGTCTCAATAACTAGAGGAACATCAGTAGATGCCTCTCAGCAGTACTCAACTCCAGAGTCCCAAGAACAGAAGATGTGGCTCTTCCACCAACTGGAGTCGAACAAGATAATGCACCCCGAAGTCTCTGCCGCTCTGCCTCCTCACGGAGACGCATATCATCAAGAGATCGACGTATGGCAGTAGTGGTATCGTGTCGCAACCTCTTTTGATCTATCTTAATCTCAGAAGTTCTATCAGTGTGCACTCTCTTTGGTCTATCACCCAGAGGCACAGGCTCCATCCCAGCAAATAAGTCAATAACTCGCGCGTGGGTGCTGGGACCTCAATATCGATGGAGGGCATGAGCGGGGTCTGGCTAGTGTCGATAGATCTAATCTTCTCTTGAATTTGTGCCAGATCATCCTAAATATGTACCAAGTTCGGGCTCTATATGGACTGTAATCGAGTACTCACTTGGCGCTCAAAAGCATCAACCCTTGTGGATATCTCTCGTGAAACACGATCGATCTCAATATTCATCCTTTCCTCCATGGCTGCTACAGTCGATCTCACCCAAGTTTGGAGCTGTTCCAATAAATCATTTACCTATTTCTGAGTATCAACTTGTCAGGCAACTAAATTCTGAAGAAACTCAGCATCAATAATAATCCTACCCGAAGAAGCTAGGCGCGAAGGCGTAGTAGGAATCCCTACTGGTGGCTGAGAGGTCGAAGGCACTAAAGCTAAAGTTGTGGCTGTGGCACCCTCTACGGCTACACTCACCCTCGTATCATGCAAGTTTATTAGGTATCGTGATGCGGAGGACCCCTCAACTCTCATAGTACTAGAAAAAATAGAGGATGATGCTCGTCGGTGTGCAACCGGATTAGCCACATCTCTAATCAACCCGACATCCTGAATCCTAGTCACCTCCAATGTGTGGTCAATATCCAGAATCTGTGGCACAGCTGATTCCACGCACAGGCGATGGATTAAGCATGGGAAAGGAATACTAGTGTGCGGTCTGAAAGCCCACTCATGGATCTCATCCAATATGCAGCGTGGAAAATTTATCTCATATCCGGCCATGATGCTGGCCACTAGTACTGCACGATCAGGCATCAGAGAATTGTTTGCCTAAGTCAGATAGATGCAGGACCAGACAATGGCCTACTAAAATTTGCCGGCAAAATTTAATGTTGCCTTCTTTATGTGGCCGCCGTGAACCCATTCTGCATCTCCTCCATTTTCTGTGATATAAACCACAGCCCATTTCAATAAGTCTGCTCGCTGAACTGGGTCCCTCATCCTTACGTTATCTCG
The DNA here is from genome assembly GCA_003996215.1 of Jaltomata sinuosa. NCBI lineage: Eukaryota > Viridiplantae > Streptophyta > Magnoliopsida > Solanales > Solanaceae > Jaltomata > Jaltomata sinuosa. Next base: position 184,446 of record QJPP01001772.1, on the reverse strand, counting down.
GACAATCTTCATCTTGCTATCAAACTCAGTCGTGTTGACTTGTAACTCATATTCTGGCCCAAACAAGAATCGCTGAATAGTTCACTCAGAAATATCAACAGGTGTGTGTCACACCAAAGTACTGGTGAGTGGAGTTAGGTCCTGATATCGTTGTCTCGGTCCAAGGAGCTGACTGCCCGTGGCTGCATATGAGGCATAAAACTCCCTTACGATCTCAGGACAATAGCTGCCCGGGGGCTCAGCCATCCAACCATACTAGTAATGATTGAAAATGGCATGAATGTCTGGTACAGATGCTAAGCCCTTGGTCCGGATCTGTGGTTCCTCAAATATTCCCCTTTTGGGTAGACCTCTATCAGACTTGTAAATCCCCTGCATATATTTTTCCCTCATGGTTAGGACACACCATCACTGATTATCATGAGTCGCCGGTCTCTGGGGCTCTATCAGCCTCTACCTGGCAGAGGTACAGCTACCAGAATGGCAGGATCAGAGGATCTCTTACCACCGGATGCTGACTCCACATCGTCAGACTTATTTTCTTTATCAATACCGGCCCCTGTGTCGCTCTCCTTATTATTGTTATCACCCTCCTCGGACGACCTCTTTCCCTCTTTACACTGGGGAGCGGTGGTCGTTACTAGTGCAGTAACTGTGAGCGCCAGCTGTAGTGCTACCTCTTTAGCTGCCTGAGTATGTGCCCAACGTCTCATGGTCCGAGGCTCTACATCCGGATTGGGCTGAATTTCATAGATCTCCTTAAACCCACTTGATTCTGGTTCAGCAGCTGGCTCGTTAGGTTCGTCGGAGAGTCTAGACCTGAATTGATGAGCTGCCACTTTGAATGCTTTTGTGTTCTTCGAACGCATGGTACCTAGAGAGGAAATATTAGTACAACCAAACCAAGGAGAACCCAAAAAAAATATTTAGATTTTTACTGAACTTGGGTTCCACGAGTGGGTTGCACGGTCCGTGGAATGAACCACGACTCGTGAAAACCCCTCATGATCTTTGGGAAGCAAAATGTGATTGCAGGTCTGAGTTTCATCAGTTGCATCTATGACGCGTGATTGGAACCACGGCTCATAGATGCCTCTCATGCAAATCAGACCTATTCTACAGTTTGCAGGTATGAGATTCACGAGTGCCATCCATGACTCGTGGAATGAAGCACGACTCGTGGATGACCTTCATTAAAATCAAACCTGAGAACAGGTTTCTGTTCTAATTTCAACGAGTGCATTCCATGACTCATGGAATGAACCACAACCCGTAGAGTGCACTCGTGATCACTGTGCAGCAGAAAACCAATGTATTTTTTCAAATTCGTTTAATCTTTCAACCACTTTTACATTTATAAACATAATTTCATACATAGATTCAGTATTCACTCTACACTTTCATCCCTTAGGGTGTTTACACAATTTATTCATACAAGATTACCCTAGGTCAAGTTATGTTCTCCAAAAATTCAAACAAGTTTAGAATCTGAGTTCATACCTTTGAATTTATGGAAGAACTTGAGTGCATACTAGTGATTGTGCGCCAAAGACCACGACCCATGACTTGAAGTGAACTATTATGCTAGTATTTGACACTTATAGTGAGGAAAACAGTGACACAATTGATTTGGGGGGGATATGGGGAGTGATTTTAGGACATTAACTAATTTGATGGCGGATTGGAAGGGATTTGGGTGTTTGAATAGAAGTAGGAGATGGTAGTGGTCGGTTTTGATGGAAAAAATGGGGGAAAGATTTGGTTTTGGGGTAATTTAAACAATAGGAGTCGCGAGTCGGGTTGGGTGAAGTGGGTGAACAGTAAAATTAAAAGAAAACTTATCTGCGTTCCACGAGTCATGTTCACGAGTCGTGGAGTTAACCACGACCCGTAGAAGAGGCTCGTGGAACAAGTCCTGCCACCCATGTTTTCGTCTGATTTCCACGACCAGAAACCATGATTCATGATTATGATCACGGCTCGTGGAACTAGTTCGTGGATTAAATTCTGCAGATAGCCAGAATTCTCTGATTTCTACGACCTGAAACCATGACCCGTGATTTTAATCACGACTCGTGGAACTGGTTCGTAGATGTTGTTCTACACTTGGCTATTTTTACCCGAGTTCCACGAGTTGGGTCTACGACCCGTGCATTTATCCACGGTTCGTGAACCTTGCTCGTGGAACCTGACTTACCCATTTTCGGAGTTTTATCATTTCCAGCATTCTCCCTCCACTTGTTCCTGCATACATAGCAAACATTAACCTTGGGTTGCCTCCCAAGCAGCACCTGATTTAACGTTGCAGCATGACGTCAGTGTTTTGGCTACTCAGATTCACCAAAACACTTCTACAAAAGCAAAAATAGCAAGATAAAAAGAAAATATCCATGGGTTGCCTCCCATGCAGTGCCTGATTTAACATCGTGGCACGACACAGGTTGCTTGATTACTCAGACTTTATCAAGCTCCTTTGGTGGGACGAATTCATCCAGGCTCCAGGCTTCAATTATTTTGAGCTCCTCTGCTGTACCAAAATATGCTTTGATCCGCTGCCCATTTGCTTTGAACCTTTTTCCTTCATGGTTTTCAAGTTCAACTGCCCCATAAGGAAATACTTGCACCACCTTGAATGTTCCAATCCACTTGGACTTCAACTTGCCAGGAAACAAGCGGAGTCTAGAATTGAAGAGCAAGACCAAGTCACCTGGCTGGAAGTTTCTCTTTTCTATCTTTCGGTCATCGTACAATTTCATCCTCTCCTTATATAATGTTGAAATCTCATATGCATTCAGGCGGAACTCATTCAACTCATTTAACTTCCCAAGCCGCTGCAACGATGCCTCAGACCAATCCAAGTTCAGCTTCTTCAATGCCCACATGGCCTTATTCTCTAACTCAACCGGAAGGTGGCACGCCTTACCAAACACAAGCGGATATGGTGACATACCTATTGGGGTCTTGAATTCAGTCTGGTACGCCCACTACATATCATCTAACTTCTGCGACCAATCCTTTCTATTGGCATTGACAGTCTTGGACATGATCGATTTTATTTCTCTGTTGGAAACCTCCACTTGCCCACTCGTCTGAGGATGATAAGGGGTTGCAACTCTGTGTTTTACTCCATATTTCTCAAGCAAAGCCCAAAACAACCTATTGCAAAAGTGACAGCCTCCATCGTTAATTATTGCCCTTGGCGTACCAAACTTGGAGAAGATGTTCTTTTTCAAGAACACTGTGACACACTTGCCTCTGGGAAGCGCAAACGCCTCCACCCATTTTGATACATAGTCAACAGCCACCAATATGTACCGATTTCTATTAGATGACATAAATGGGCCCGTGAAGTCTATTTCCTAAATATCAAACAGCTCAATCACAAGGATGGGATTAAGAGAAAGCTCATGTCTCCTTGATATACCTCCTTCCCTTTGATATCTGTTGCAAGCCTTAGCAAACTCATGGGCGTCTTTGTGAATAATCGTCCAATAGTAGCCGCATTGTAAAATCTTGTGTGCAGTCCTGATACCACTATGATGACCCCCAACAGGGGATGAATGGCAAGCCTTTAGTATCTCCATCATCTCAGCTTCAGGCACATATCTCTGGATCATAGTATCATCACACACACGGAACAAGAATGGCTCCTCCCAGAAATACTTCTTGACATTAGACATGAATTCTCTCCTTTGATGAACAGACATATCATCATGCACCACATCACGTGCCAAATAGTTGGCAATGTCAGCAAATGATGGGATCAAATCTTGAGACGTGGCTAACACTTGTTCATTAGGAAACCAATCATCTATCTCCTATTCATTATTCAACTTCAACATTGCCTCTTCTTCCAGTCTGGAGAAGTGGTCTGCTACTTGATTCTCTGTACCCATTCGGTCTTTGACTTTGAAATCAAACTCTTGGAGAAGCAACACCCATCTAATCAGCCTTGGCTTAGTATCATTTTTCGCGATGAGATAATGAAGAGTTGCATGGTCAGTATGCACCACCACCTTGGTGCCAAGCAAGTAAGATCTGAAATTTTTGAAAGCAAAGACCACAACAAGTAACTCTTGTTCAGTCACAGTATAATTCTTTTGAGCCGGGTTAAGTGCTTTGGTTGTGTAGTATATAGGATGAAGAATCTCTTTGCACCTCTGGCCTAGGACTGCTCCTAGCTCCACTCCACTAGCCTCACACATAACCTCAAAAGGTTGAGACCAATCAGGAGAAATAATGATAGGAGCTGAGACCAATTTTTCATTAAGGCACTCGAATGCCTTCAAACATGCATCATCAAACACAAACTTTACCTCCTTCTCCAATAACTTGCATAATAGATTAACAATTTTGGAGAAGTCCTTGATACACCTACTATAGAATCCGGCATGCCCCAAAAAGCTTCGAATCCCCTTTACAAAAACTGGTGGAGGCAATTTTTCAATCACCTCAATCTTTACTTTGTCGACCTCTATACCTTTCTTGGAGATCTAATGGCCAAGCACTATACCCTCTTTCACCATGAAGTGACATTTTTCCCAGTTCAGCACTAGATTACACTCTTTACATCATTTCAACACACAACTCAGATGATCCAAGAAATCTTCAAAAGAGTCACCCACAACTGAAAAGTCATCCATAAATACCTTAATAGTGTCATCCACCATGTCTGAGAAGATAGACATCATGCAACGTTAAAATGTTGCTGGTGTATTGCATAAATTGAAAGGCATCCTCTTGAAAGAAAACATCCCATATGGACAGGTGAAAGTGGTCTTCTCTTGGTCTTCAGGAGCAATCAAAATCTGATTGTATCCCGAATAACCATCAAGAAATCAATACCATCCTCTACCTGCAAGACAGTCTAACATCTGATCCATGAACGGCATTGGAAAATGGTCCTTTTTAGTCCAAGCATTCAGCTTCCTATAATCCATGCATATACGCCAGCCACTTAATAATTTCCTTCATGACGACCTCTTGCATAGGTTGATTCAACTTACGTTTTGCTCAATACTCGGAATACAATCTGGCACGAGCTGAATTTTATATGTACAGATTCCAGGCAAAAACCCAATAATGTCTATGATGGTCCAACCAATGGCCCTCTTAAACTTTTTCAACACAGAAACCTGAGCTTCAACTTGCCCTTCAACTAAGTCTGCAGCAATAATAACCAGCAAGGTCTCATTTTCTCCTAGGAACACGTATCAAAGATGGGATAGAAGCGCTTTGAGCTCCAAGACAAGAGGCTCCTCAATTGATGGTCTAGCAGGCGATGTCTGTATATTTTTCAAGTCCAAGTCAAGCTTCTTTGAAGCGTAGCTGTAAGACCCCATACCTTTTAGTGCTTCAACTATCTCGTCATACTCATCAATATCATCTCCTTCAAAATTCATAATCACAGCCGCAAGTGCCTCAACACCAAGTCTCTCCTTAACCATCATAATTAACTGATCCTCATCAACCACATCAATAACTGAAACCACTCTCATGTCGTCATGATGCTTCATATACTGTCAGATATTAAAAGTAACTACCTTATTATTCAACCTGAAATTTATCTGCCCAGTCTCTAAATCAACAAGCGTGAATGGTCGCCCTAAGATGATAGGGACTTCAAAATCCACCTCGCAGTCAAGAATCACAAAATCTGCAGGGAAGATGAAGGTATCAACTTTCACAAGAACATCATAGAGAATCCCTACAGGCCTTTTCACGGTACGATCTGCCATAAGAAGCCGCATTTTAGTCAATTTGGGGGCTCATAATCCTAGTTGTTTGAACACTGTTAATGGCATCAGATTAATACTCGTACCCAGATCACACAATGCCTTAGCAAAGTAGAACGCTCCAATCATGCAAGGAATAGTAAAAGCTCTCGGGTCTTATTTTTTTTGCACCAAAGAATGAGAAGGTATTGCACTATAGTGGTACAAATTATCAGTTGGATCAAAGCTTACCGTCCTCATCCTAGTCACCAGATCCTTCATGAATTTAGCATATCCTAGTATCTGCTCCAATGCTTCAACTAAAGGAATATTGACTGAAAGCTATTTCAGCATGGAGATGAACTTGTGGAATTTGCCGTCCTCAACCTTCTTCTTCAATCTATGTGGGTAAGGTGGAGGAGGCAATGGCATGGGCTTCAGGACTGGTGCAACCTCTTTGCTCTTTGCTTTCAACTCTGAAGACTGTCTCTCACTTGGCCCTTCACCACTATCTTTTTCTTTAGACTAGACCAAAATCTCAGCATCATCCTTTTCAATTTTGGCTGGATTATTAACAACTATAGGCATGGGAGGATCAATGGTTTTCTTTCCACTTCGGGTAGTCACAGCTATAACCTGTCGATCGTTCTTTGGGTTCTGAATGGTGTCACTTAGGAGAGTACCCTTTTGATGAGGATTCATGCTAGTGGAAATCTAGTGCATCTGCGTCTCAAGCTGCTTTATGGAAACAGAATGGGAATCCACTCTCTGACTGATATTTGAAAGGTTAACTTTTATCTCTTTCATGCTTGCATCCGTAGAATCCACCTTTTGAAATACTTTGTTGAGCAGCTCCCTCATGGTAGGTTGTTCAGGTCTATCTTCGCTATTTCAAGGAGGGACATAAAGACCACTTCTGTCATTCTTGTACCCATCCTTTTTGTGCCAGTCACCATCCCTGTCTCTAGCTCTACTCCTATCTTTGTAATCGGACCGATTGTAGTGGTCATCTCTATCTCTGTTCTGACCTTTATTTCCTTGTCCAGAGGCCCGGAAACCCGCCCCTTGATCATTCAGATAACCAACCTCCTCTTCAGATAAGTAATCGTCTGGTCTTGGTGCTTTCCCTTGTGAGCCTTAACGTTCATTGAAATCCATGGACCTACCAAATTTATATGTACCTGCTGGGGTCCCTGACTCTCTAGGATGCCATGCTCTGTTGGTTTTGGTGACTCTGTCCAGCATCTCGGAAGCTTCAAAATACGAATTCTCCAAGAATGCTCCTCCAGTTACAATGTCAGCTACTGCTTTTGTGTTGGAGTTCAATGCTTTGTAGAAGATCTCCATCAGATGCCTTGAAGGAATTCCGTGTCTTGGAACTTGCTTCAACTTCTTCTTGAACCTCAACCAAGCCTCATATAATGCCTCTACAGGTAGCTGCTTAAAATTGTATACCTCTTGCTTCAGCTGCAACATCCTTGATGGAGGAAAAAACCGCTCCAAAAATTGAGTCTTCAGCTCATGCCATGTGTATATGGAATTATCGGGCAGTTCTAAGAGCCATGCAGTCACCTCGTCAGTTAATGAGAAAGGAAATAACCTCAGTCTAATAGCATCTTGCCCCACTCCTGGTAGACTATACACCTTGAAAATTTGAGTAAAATTCTTCACATGAAGATTTGCATCTTCTGTAGGTTTTCCAGCATACAGTCCCATATGATTCATCAACTAGATCATGGTGCTGGTGATGTCAAATTTCGTTGACTAAGTCAGTAGAGGCAACACTATAGGTCTAGTAATGCCATATTCCTCCTTATCATCATCCTCATCATAATCATAGTAGCGAGGGGCTTGCCTGGGCTACTGTATCTGTTGGCCCTAATTCCGTGGGAAACTCCATCTAGTTGTTATCTCGTCTCGGATAGCATCTTATTGTGCTTGCCTTACTTGCTCAGCTGTCGCTTTTCGAGCTGTAAGGCCAGCTAAAATTTGAGCATCTTCAGCAGCAAGGGCATCTTCCCTGCCTTTTTTCTCTGCTCAGATTCCTTTTTCCTCTACTCAGCTTCAACCAACAACCAAGTTGTGATCTGCTCCTGTGTCTCGTGCTCTCCCTCTTTAGCCATATTTCTTAAGGTTTTGGAGAGCTCGGGATCGTATGGGATCAAGGGATTGCCTTGACTCCTTATACTGGGAATACATAAGTGTGCAACCTATAAAACAAAATAAAAACAATAGAAAAAGTAAAATCAGGAAATAAGGACTAATAGTGAAATAAAAATAATCTCTCTTAATCCTAAACCGTATTCCCCAGCAATGGCACCAAAATTTGATACGCCCAAATTACACCTCCTTTTAGAAGCGTAAGAGGTCGCTGATCAAATATAGAACTCAACGAAGGTTGGGGTCGATCCCACAGAGAATATGGTAGGACTATGGTCAATTAATGTTCACTTGCACTTTTAGTCATTTATTTCCCTCTAAAGGGGGGTTTTAAAGTAACAAGTAGTAATTGTAACTAGAATGTAAATAAGTAACACATGACAATTTTAAGAGTTGTAATCAATGGGAGAGATGACTAGGGTAGTGTTCCCCATGAGATCATAACTTAGTAAGGCATTATACTTAGCAAACTAGTTTGGTGCTTAACATGCATAATCGGTAAGTTAGGTTCACCTAAATCCTTGGTCCGGCAGATAGATGAATTTCACCACACGCCTTGGTCCGGTCGTGGGTGTATGATTTACTAACCCTTACCCTGGATCCCAGATTAGCTATTCTCGTACAAGGTCAAGCTATTAGATGATGGTTGGTAGCCTCATATCTCCGTTGTTAAACAACCCATTTCCCATCCATTACCTCCTTAGTCCGGCAATTAAAGATAAGGCGAGTTCTAACATTGCGCACTATTAAAAAGCAATCAAAGCGAAGAGAGGAACAATACATGCATAAACACCGCCCTAGCGTACCCAAGTACTTTTCCTACTTCGTTAATCCTTCATGGTTCCCACAATCCTAGTTGTGGATTTAGCTACTCATGTTCATAAGTAAACAATCAATAGTTATTAATATGTTTATGATCATATACTTATGATAAGAGATAAAGAAATTCGGAATCTTGAATAAATAAAGATGGAAATCAAGAACAATGAACTATGAATGTATTCAACTCTCAAAACCAAGAGCAAACTAAAATCACAATATTTTGAATGTGTTTCCTACAAAGTAACGAGCATAAAATGTAAAATAAAACATAGGAAAGATATTTATAGACAATGAAAAACCTATCCTAATTAAATAAGGAGACTGTAATCGGCAGCTTCCATGGACACAGTCTACGGTCCATGGAAGTTTCTATGGGTTATCATCAACACTCGTGAAACTCAGAGTAATTGTCATCCTGCGGGTTCTCTTTCACGAGTTCTTCGTACGACTCGTGACTTGAATCATGGCTCGTGGACTTGAGTCATCAATCTCAGACTTTTTGCCCCTTCTCTAATCAGGTTCCACGAGCAGGAATCACGGCTCGTGGAAACCTTCCATAGAACTCAGGCTCCAGCTCTATCTTCAGTACTCTTTCCATGACTGACTTTCACGACTCATGGAAGTGTTCATGACTCGTAGGATTGAGTCGTAGAAGTCAGTTTCAGCCAAAATGTCAATATTTTCCTGTACTTAGTCTCCGCTCCCTGTTTTCCTGCACAAAACTCAAAAACACATCAAAGGTACTAAAAATCGCTAAAGAACATACTCCAATTCTAAGTATTAAGAGTCAAAAGTGTCACAAACTTATGGCACATCAGTATGCGAGTCTCCTTTTGGATTTGTATTCCTATTTGACTTGATTATCTACACATTTGATTTTGGATCTTCCTATTATGCTTCCGCTTATCTACTTGAATTATCTGAGTTATGCTATGACCAAGGGATAGCTTGGGGCACTTGTGGTCCCAGGTCCCGTGTTATGTCATGGGGGTAGCCTCGGGCCATGACAAATTTAGTATCAGAACCTCAGGTTCAAGAGTCCTAGGATGTCTGAAAGCCACATCGAGTAGAGTCTCTTTCATGTGTATGAAGTGCACCACACTTATAAGAGGGAAACTAAGAGATATCTTAGAAAAACTTCACTTATTTTATGATCACATCGTGCGATAGAATTTAACTCTAATATCTCTCTAATCCTTTTCTTGTATGTTTTAGATTATGCCTTGATGTGTTATGCCTTACCAAGCCGCTCGGAATGTTGCTCCTCTAGTTCCAGCCCCCGAGGTCACGAATAAGAAGTTCATGAACGCCATCCACATGCTAGCCCAGACTATGGCCGCTCAGGCCAAACAGCCGACTCCTATCCCTATCCACCCTCAAGGTGGGGTAGCGGCCCGAGTTCGTGATTTTATTCGTATAAATCCACCTGAGTTATGGGGTTCGAAAGTAAGTGAGGATCCACTAAATTTTAGCGATGAAGTGAAAAAAATCTTTGATGTGATGCAAGTGGCTGGTGTTGATAGTGTCGAGTTAGCATTCTATCAACTCAAGGATGTAGCTCATATCTGGTTCACGCAATGGAAGGAAGCTAGGGCTAGGGACGTGGTCCCTTTGACTTGGGAGTGTTTTGAGAGGACTTTCCTTGACCGGTTCTTCCTGAGGGAGCTAAGGCAAGTGAAGGCTGAGGAGTTTGTGAACTTTAGACAGGGATCCATGACTGTTCAGGAGTATGGGTTGAGGTTCACTCATCTTTCTAGATATGCTCCTGCTATAGTGGCTGGCCAACAGGATCAGATGAGCAAGTATATCTATAGAGTCTCGAATTTAATGAAGAAGGAGTGTAGATATGCTATGATGTTGAGTGACATGAGTATCTCCAGACTTATGACTCATGCTCACCAAATTGAGGTATACAAACTTAGGGAGATGGCTAAGGAGGACAAAAGAGTCAGATTTGAGGGTTTGGGATTTAGCCATCAAAAGTTTGGAGGCGGACATCGATCTTCCTTTCAGAAAAGGTCATCAAGACCTGTGCATTCTACTGCTAGTGCTCCTTTTCAGGCCTCTAGGCCTCATCATGATCAGTTTGGTAGAGGTTCGGGCTCTTATTCTCAGTGGAGTGGTGCAAAGGGGCCTTCCTACCCCGTTTGCACCAAATATGGAAAGAATCATCCCGGCGAGTGTCTAGCTGGTTCAGGTGGTTGTTTTAGATGTGGCCAGGTTTGTCACAGGCTTCGAGATTTCCCTTCATCTAAGAAGGGACAGGGTAGTGGCAGGACTCAGTCTGCCCCAGCAGCTTCAGGAGGTCGACCAGCCTAGCAGGGCACTGCTTCTAGTTCTGGTGGTCAGCGCCAGAATCGCCTTTATGCCATGTCCTCTGACAGTACTAGGAGAGTTCACTGGATGTAGTTACTAGTATGTTGAAAGTATTCTCTCTGGATGTGTATGCTCTATTAGACCCTAGTGCCTCCCTAGCTTTTGTGATCCCTTATATAGCATGCAAATTTGAGATTTGTCTGGATCATCTGTTAGAAGCCTTTTATGTTTCTACTCATGCTGGTGAGTCAGTCCTAGCCAAAAGAATCTACCAAAATTTCCCTATCTCAGTACTCCATAGAGTCACATCAGCGGATCTAGTAGAGTTGAATATGACTGATTTTGATGTTATTCTTGGTATAGATTAGTTGTATGCTTGTTATGCCTCGGTTGATTGTCGTACTCGAGTTTTCAATTTCAAGTTTCCAAATAAACCTATCTTATAGTGGCATGGTAGTCCTCCATCCTCGAAAAGTCATTTCATATCTTTTCTTAACGCTAGGAAGATAATTTCTAAGGGTTATGTTTATCATATAGTTCAGGTTATGGACACGGAGTCCGAAACCCAATCCCTTCAGTCTGTTCCTATTGTGAATGAGTTCCCAGAATTATTTCCCAAAGATTTACCCAGAGTCCCTCCTGAGTGAGAGATCGGCTTTGGGATAGATCTCCTTCCAGATACAAATTGTATCTCTATTTCTCCTTATAGAATGGCTCCTGCGGAACTTAAGGAGTTAAAGGATCAGTTGAAGGATTTTCTTAACAAGGGTTTTATCAGGCCTAGCATTTCTCCATGGGTGCCCCAGTTTTGTTTGTACAAAAGAAGGATAGTTCCCTCAGAATGTGTATTGACTATCGTCAGTTGAACAAGGTCACAATTAAGAATAAGTATCCTATTCCTAGGATTGATGACTTGTTCGATCAGCTTCAGGGTGCCAGTTTCTTCTCCAAGATCGACATTAGATCAAGTTATCATCAGCTTCACATTAGAGAGTGTGATATTTCAAAGATAGCTTTCAGAACTTGGTATGGTCATTATGAATTTGTGGTTATGTCTTTTGTCTTAATGAATGCTCGTTCAGCCTTTATGGATTTGATGAACCGTGTGTTCAAACAATATCTAGATATGTTTGTGATTATTTTCATTGATGATATTCTTATATATTCTTGGAGTGGGGAGGAGCATGCGGGCCATTTGAGAGTTGTGTTGCACACTCTCAAGGATCGATATTCATTTGCTAAGTTTAGTAAGTGTGAGTTCTGGATGCAGTCTGTTGTTTCTATGGGTCACATTATGACTAGATATGGTATTCGAATTGATTCTCAAAATATTGAGGAAGTAAAGAACTGGCCTAGAGCCACTTCCCCGTCCGATATTAGGAGCTTTTTGGGTTTGGCCAGTTACTACAGGAGATTTGTGGAGGGGTTTTCTTCCATTGCTGCCCCTTTGACTCGATTGACTCAGAAGAAGGTGAAATTTCAGTGGTCTGATCTTTGTGAAAAGAACTTTTAGGAATTAAAGACTAGGTTGACCACAGCGCCAGTGTTGACCCTACCCGAGGGTTCGAATGAATTTTTTGTGTATTGTGATGCTTCCAGAATTGGCTTGGGTTGTGTTTTGATGTAGCGTGGTAAGGTGATTGCTTATGCTTCTGGACAGCTTAAGATCTATAAGAAGAACTACCCTACTGATAACGCCCAAATTACGACTCCAAATACGAAGCGTAAGCGATTGCTGTCAAATATAGAACCCAACAAGGTTGGGGTCGATCCCACAGGGAATAAGGTGCAAACTAGGTCGTTGGTGAATTAGATGACTAGTAGTTGATAGTTTCCAGTAAATTGGGGGGGTTTGTGTGAACAATATTTAACCAAAGCAAATAATAAAACACGATTATTAATCAATATGGGAGTGAACTAGGAAAGTGTTCACCATGGTGTTATAACAATGTTGATTCAAGCTTAACTGGGTTCTTTCTTATATGCGTGTCACGATGTGATTGAATTAATGGTATCATCTAAACGTTTCTCAACCAAATAGACAAATTTCCTTTTCAATTCTCTCGAACTTGAAAAGGTGAGCTTTTATATTTCAATCCTAAACATCAAGTAGATTAATCTAGTTACAGCATTAATCATAAGACGAGAGTTGGTAGTCTCGAATCCTCGTAGTTAATCAAATTTCCCGATTTTAATTTCTTTACTCAAGTAAATTAAACCTAGGCATGTTCTAATGTTTGCAACCACTAGAAAATGTGAAGAATGAATGATTAACAACGTGACAATCATAAATATTGAACCCGACGCTACCCAGAATCTATATCGCTACTTTAGCCATGGCTCCCACAACCCTAGTTGTGGGAAGTTAGTTAATCATGCTTCGATGGAAAGAAAAGAAATTCATATTCATAATAAAGAGAAAAGAGATTCTTACAATATAATGAAAACAAGCTTCAATTATCCAAGAACAAGAAAACCAAGATCCCAAGAACAATCAAGAACACGATTCAAGAAGAAGAAAACGTGTTCTTGCGTGTTTTCTTCTCTCAAAAGTAGACTAGAAATCTCCTAAAACTATTGGGTAATGCCTGAATAAAATAAACCTAATATAGGGTATTTATAGGAGTCCAGGAAACAAAGTCCAAAAAACATTCGGAATTCGCGTTGCGTAGTGCCTCACTTTGACGGCCAGGCTGACGGACCGTCACAATCTTGACGGACCGTCATGGTGGCCGTCACCACTAGGCAGTGGTGCTGCCTCAAGTTGACGGCCAGGCTGACGGACCGTCACCTTGGTGACTGGCCGTCACTCTTATCCAGAACATCGTTTTGCTCGTATTTCCTTCCGTTTCTATGTTTGTCTCTCTTTCCTGAAAACATAACATTAAACATTAAAAACGACGACGGTTGCTTGAAAACTTACAATTGTTCTTAGTTTAGAGGCGTCAAATGTGCCGTAGAATGGAGGCACATCAACACCCTCAACTTAAACGTTCGCTTGTCCTCAAGCAACATGACATAAAAGAAAACAATAAGACGACTCAACTAAGAAAACAAACTCGTGTCTCTAGCAACTCATGGTCATTCAATTTTAAATCAAGCTCCCTAGTAGCACACAAATGTATGAAACGTTAACTTGCAAGGATCCAAACATGTCATTCCGATATGATAGAATATTATGCATACACACGCACAGCTATCCTAATAGTCAATAGACAATATAGAAATCTTGGTGCCCTCACCACAAAGAAGTCCCACACACAAGACTCGGGACTAGGTAAGGTGCTCACACTTACAAACGATTTCAAATGATGCACATGCGATGCCATAAGCTTGCCCTTACTATTCTATTTCAGTTTTTTTAGAAAGCCGCTCAGGATCACTACAGGACTTGTTTTGGCTTGTAATGAGGCTTCGGGTGCAGGTAGGATATGTTTGGGGAATAGTGTCTACACCCTCCTTGGAATCACCGACCTACTATTTTCACATAACTTTACTTTGTCCATCCTTATTCACCTCTTTATTCCCTTCTTTCTAGCTACAGGTGCGGCCTCATTATTCTGACACTTCTTTTTATTTCTTTATCGTTCTTTTTCATCTCTTTTTTTTTCGTTTCTTTATCTTTCTTTTCTTAGACACACACCCGACATTTTCATTCTATCCACAACCAATCTTATCCATCCTATTTTTCTTATTATCTACCTCCATAGTAGCCACCCTCAACTTAGGCTGATTGTCTGAGTTGAGGTGCACGATGTCCAAGGAAGGACCAGGGCCAAGATAGGGATTCAAAGTTAAAAAGGAACGGTGACAGGTTATTGAACGAATAGGGTCAATTATGGCTCAAACAGGGATCAAAGGGATTATTTGCATTTGGACGGTCTTATAGGCTAAGTAGACTGCACACAAAAAGGGCCTGTGATCCTTTCCTAAGCAACCAACTGCAAACTTAACAAAATAGACCGGGCAAGTTCTAGATACATGCACAGAGTAAGAATTTATAACAATAAGCTCACACACACTTGGCACCAAGAAACCATACCACTACTAACTATCAAAACAACAGCTCGGCTTAAGCATACTTATTCCAATCATAACGACACAATGACATTCAAGGATCCAGACAGTCAATCGTTTCAAACATAAGTACAAAATCAACTTTTTCAGAGGGGGCTCCTTTTAGTTCCTTTTTCAAAAAAAAACGCCATGCTTACTATAGACACTAGAAAACAACTACAATTTAAACGACAATCTAAACATGCTGGTTCTACTAGATAGCACACCGGAGGGAAATGAAACACGGCAACAAAAACCCTCGATGGTGAAAGACTCACAGGTATCCCAACACCCTCAACTTAGACTCATGCATTGTCCCCAATGCATACATGTGACAGCTAATACTGTGAGAAAAAGGAATACCTATGAAGCCCATAGGACTCAGCGTCTGGCATGATGTTGGAGACCGCCAGGGTCTCAAAAGCAGGTGAAATCGATGGAATAGGTGCCAGCTACCCCATCCCGTTGAGCTCCAACTTCTTCTTTTATCGATTCCGCAGCTAGTCGCGGCAACTTCTTTACTCTTTCTTTGCTGGTTTTCTTGCGGTGTTTTCTCTTCCTTGATTTGTTTTCACCGCATTCCTCTACATGCTTCCCTTTTTGCGATCGCAACCTCCTTATTGTAACTGCTAGGGTCTCGACAGGACCCTTCTCCTCAATATGCAACTCCGCAGGGGCTTCATCAACCACCTCTATAACCGCGACCACTCTCATGTCTCTTGGTTGCTTCATCAACTTACACGCATCAAACTTGAACAATTCATTGTTTAATCTGAACGTCAGCTCGTTTCTTTCCATGTTGACCAACACTCTTGCAGTAGCTAACAATGGTCGTCCCAAGATTATGGGAACTTCAAAGTCCACTTCGCAGTCTAAGATCACAAAGTCGGCCGGGAATATAAACTTACCAACCTTGACCAGCACATCAGACAATATTCCCACTAGTCGCTTTACTGAACGATCAGCCATTAGCACCCTCATGGTAGTTGGTTTGGGCGCTCCCAAACCCAATTGTTTGTATACTGCTAGCGGCATCAAGTTGATGCTAGCACCAAGATCACATAAGGCTTTTTCAAAGTTGATTTTCCCGATAGTACAGGGAACAGTAAAAGCACCTGGATCTTCCTTCTTTTCCACTAATGATCTTGAAGAAATAGCACTGCAGTGGTGGAGGTTATCTTCTGGTTCAAAGCTTACTGACCTCTTCTTGCTAATCAAGTCCTTCATGAACTTGGCATATCCGGGCATTTGTTCAAGAGCGTCCATCAGAGGGATGTTGACTGATATCTGCTTCAGCATGGTCATGAAGTTCAGGAACTTGCTATCGTCCGCTTTCTTCTTCAAACGCTGTGGGAAAGGAGGTGGTGGCCGAGGCATCATAGTTGGAAGCTTTTTAACTTCCTTGCTTTTATCCGTGAGCCTTTGCGTAGCATCCTCCGCCACATTGTCATCCGCAACATCACCTTGAGTCTGAATTACCGGATGTGATTCCGATAACGTTTTACCACTTCTTGTAGTGATCGCCATACATCTCCCATCCTTCCTCGGATTTTGAACGGTGTCACTCGGCAAGGTACCTTTCCTCCTTTGATTTAGAGATGCCGAGATTTGACCCACTTGTTGTTCCAATTGCTTGATCGAGGTGGAATGTGAATCCACTACCTGACTCATTCTTGATAATTCAGTCCTTATCTCCTTTATCACAGATTCGGTAAATTCCACTTTTAGCAGCATCTTAGCCATCATGTTCTCTAGTTTGGACGTCCCTGTCTCGGTGTTAGCTCTTTCCCGGTTACCAGGTGGTACATACAACCCACATCTATCAGTGTTATTCTTCCAGTTCCCCTGATCACGATCTCTGTAGCCAGCTTTTTCATAGTAGTTGTCCTTCTAATAGTTCCGACCTTGGTTTCCTTGGCCGTTGGCCTGGAAACCACCCAAATAATTCACCTCCTCATCAGATTCAAACTCTGCTGCTCTACCTTGGGAACCCACAGCTTTCACCTTTTCGATACCTCCTGACAACAAATGCTTTATCAGTAGGTCCATTTGCATCATCAGATGGGCCATATCTTGGTCCCGCTCTTCCTCCTTCGTGCGTTGCTCTGCTGACATACCAACTGCATAAATGCTAGCTGCTACCTCTGTATCACGTGTATGCCAGGCCCTGTTGGTTTTGGTGAGCCTGTCCAAAATAGTTGTGGCATCGGCAAAAGTGAGACCCATAAACGCTCCACCTGCTGCATTATCCAGTGTCGGCTTGGTAGCCGAATTTAGTGCCCTGTAGAATGTCTGCATCAAAAAATTGTCGTTCAACTGATGGTTCGGGCATTGTGTCAGCTTCTTCTTGAACCGCAACCAAGTCTCATGTAACGGCTCTTGAGGTTGTTGTCTGAAGTTGCTAATTTCATCCCTCAACTGTATCATCCTAGAGGGAGGAAAGAACCTTTCTAGGAAAGCTCCTTTCAACTCTCCCCACGTTGTGATAGAGTCGGGGGTTAGCTCTGTCAACCATAATGCTGCCTCATCAGACAGAGACAACAGAAACAACCTGAGCCTGATCGCTGTCTGACTTACTCCAGGCAATTCGAACGACTTGCAGATTCCCACAAAATTCATCAGGTGCTGGTTTGGATCGTCACCAGCAACACCATGGAACACTCTCTCAAATTCAACAGCTGGATCATTATGCTAGTGATATTGAACTTGGCCCCGGGTGCTAGCGGAGGAAACGCAATAGCGCCCGTGGCACCAACTCTATCTAAGTCGACCTCCTCATAATTCAACTCAATGTCGACCTCAAGACCACCAGCATTCAAACGTTGTTGGGCTTGCTGAGCTGCAGCGAGTCTCGCTGCTTCTTGTTGTTGCTCATTCATGTTTTGCCTTATCGTTCTTGCAAGCTCGGGGTCGTAGGGTAATATTGGTTCACCCGAGCGTCGGGTACTTGGCATGCACAACTATATACCCTGTAACAAACAAAAACAACAAATAAAAATAAAAGCAGGAAATATGACTAAGAGTCAAATAAACACATCAAACTTAATAAACAACCGTAGTCCCCGGCAACGGCGCCAAAATTTGATAACGCCCAAATTATGACTCCAAATACGAAGCGTAAGCGGTCGCTATCAAATATAGAACCCAACAAGGTTGGGGTCGATCCCACAGGGAATAAGGTGCAAATTAGGTCGTTGGTGAATTAGATGACTAGTAGTCGATAGTTTCCGGTAAATTGGGGGGGTTTGTGTGAACAATATTTAACCAAAGCAAATAATAAAACAGGATTATTAATCAATATGAGAGTGAACTAGGGAAGTGTTCACCATGGCGTTATAACAATGTCGATTCAAGCTTAACCGGGTTCTTTCTTATATGCGTGTCACGATGTGATTGAATTAATGGTATCATCTAAACGTTTCTCAACCAAATAGACAAATTTCCTTTTCAATTCTCTCGAACTTGAAAAGGTGAGCTTTTATATTTCAATCCTAAATATCAAGTAGATTAATCTAGTTACAGCATTAATCATAAGACGAGAGTTGGTAGTCTCGAATCCTCGTAGTTAATCAAATTTCCCGGTTTTAATTTCTTTACTCAAGCAAATTAAACCTAGGCATGTTCTAATGTTTGCAACCACTAGAAAACGTGAAGAATGAATGATTAACAACGTGACAATCATAAATTTTGAACCCGACGCTACCCGGAATCTATATCGCTACTTTAGTCATGGCTCCCACAACCCTAGTTGTGGGAAGTTAGTTAATCATGCTTCGATGGAAAGAAAAGAAATTCATATTCATAATAAAGAGAAAAGAGATTCTTACAATATAATGAAAACAAGCTTCAATTATCCAAGAACAAGAAAACCAAGATCCCAAGAACAATCAAGAACACGATTCAAGAAGAAGAAAACGTGTTCTTGCGTGTTTCCTTCTCTCAAAAGTAGACTAAAAATCTCCTAAAACTATTGGGTAGTGCCTGAATAAAATAAACCTAACATAGGGTATTTATAGGAGTCCAGGAAACAAAGTCCAAAAAACGTTCGGAATCCGCGTTGCGTACTGCCTCACTTTGACGGCCAGGCTGACGGACCGTCACAATCTTGACGGACCATCACGGTGGCCGTCACCACTAGGCAGTGGTGCTGCCTCAAGTTGACGGCCAGGCTGACGGACCGTCACCTTGGTGACTGGCCGTCACTCTGGCCGTCACTCTTATCCAGAATGTCGTTTTGCTCGTATTTCCTTTCGTTTCTATGTTTGTCTCTCTTTCCTGAAAACATAACATAAAACATTAAAAACGACGACGGTTGCTTGAAAACTTACGATTGTTCTTAGTTTAGAGGCGTCAAATGTGCCGTAGAATGGCGGCACATCACCTACTCATGATCTTGAGTTAGTAGTTGTGGTCTTTGCTTTAAATATTTGGAGACATTACTTGTATGGTGTGCACATGTATGTATTCACCAATCATAAGAGTCTTCAGTATGTGATCACTCAAAAGGAATTGAATCTTCGTCAAATAAGATGGCTTGAGCTCCTTAAGGATTATGACATGAGTGTGCTTTACCATCCGGGTAAGGCCAATATAGTGGCAGATGCACTTAGTAGATTATCCATGGGTAGTGTGTCTTCGGTTGAGGATGGAAAGAATGAATTGGTTAAGGAGGTTCATAGGCTTGCTCGTTTAGGATTTCGCCTGATGGACTCAATAGAAGGTAGTTTTATTGTTCAGAATGGTTCCGAATCATCTTTGGTAGCTGAAGTGAAGGCAAAGCAAGACAGTGATCCTATTATGCTTCAGCTAAAGGGGTGCAGTCCATCAATAAGGAGTTGAGGTTTTCTCCCGAGGGGAGATGGTGTCTCTAAAAGTTTCAGTTGCCTCCCTCTCTCTGCCCTATAACTGGAAAAAAGGAGCACAGCTCTGTTATCAGGGTTGATTGTGTATGCCAGATATAGGTGGGTTGAGACAACAGATTTTAATTGAGGCTCATAGTTCCAGATTTCTATACACCCTGGTGCCACCAAGATGTACCGTGATCTACGGGAAGTCTATTTATGGAATTGTATGAAAAGGGACATAGCCAATTTTATGTCTAAGTGTCCCAACTGTCAGCAAGTGAAGATAGAGCATCAGCGATTGGGTGGTATAACTCAGGATATTGACCTTCCTACTTGGAAGTGGGAAGCAATCAATATGGACTTCATTACATGTTTGCCTCGTACTCGAAGTCAACGTGATTCTATTTGGGTAATTGTCGACAAGATGACCAAATCAACACACTTCTTGGCTGTCAAGACTACTGATTCAGCTGAGGATTATGCCAGACTCTACATCCATGAGATAGTCTGATTGTATGGTGTTCCATTTTCCATCATTTTAGATAGAGATACTCAGTTTATATCCCAGCTTTGGAGATCGTTTCAGAGAGGTCTTGGTACTCAGGTGAAGCTTAGCACAACTTTTCACCCACAAATGGATGGACAGGCAGAGTTGGAGTTTGACGTTGATGATTGGGTGTTTCTGAAGGTGTCACCCATGAAGGATGTGATGAGATTTGGTAAGAAAGAGAAGCTTAGTCCCCGCTATGTAGGTCATTATCGGATTCTGAGGAGAGTTGGTAGTGTTTCTTATGAGTTGGATTTGCCAACAGATTTAGAAGCGTTTCATCTGGTCTTCCATGTTTTTATGTTGAAAAAGTGTGTTGGTGATCTGACCTTGATTGTTCCTTTGGAAGATGTGAGTGTGAAGGATAACCTTACTTATGAGGAAGTTCCATGGAGATTCTTGATCGAAAGATTTGGAGGTTGAGAAACAAAGAAGTCATTTCGATAAAGGTCCTTTGGAGAAATTAGCTAGTCGAGGAAGCTACTTGGGAAGCAGAATCAGCCATGAAAGCCAAGTACCCTCATCTCTTCCCTTCCGACTCTGTTTTAGCTTGAATTAATAGTTTCATCCTTAGTATGTCTCTCCGATTCTACTCCATCAGTTTCTCTCATGATCCTAGCATGCATTCATATTTTTCGAAGTTAGTTTAGTCATGTTTTAAATTAAAAAGCCCAGATTTCATGTTTACTCTTGGGTTTCATTTTTTATTGTTTGGTTGGGCTATTTTCTCTCCAGTTTTCCTTGCTTATTCTTCATTCGAGGATGAATGATCCCAAGGGGGAGATATTGTAATACCCAAAAATTTGATTCAGCTTTTAAACTTGAAATTTTTGAAAACTGTGAAATTCCCAAAGATCACGGATCAGATCATGGACCGTAGTCCTGGACCACGACCCGTAGTCTGACCTATGGTCTGCTTATTGGCAGTGTTCTTCTCTAAGTCTACGAGTTATTCAATGGTTCATAGTTTGGAACCACGGCCCATCCTATGGACTCGTAGTTCATAGTTCCAGAGGACCCCCATAAAGGGTCCTCGATATGATGAGTTGGTTGACGACCCGTCATCTTGAACTACGGGTCGTCCTTCTATCATCAGTTCCTGAGCATCAGAAGATCCCCAATTCCTAAAGTCAAACCATGAGTCAACAGGATGGTCCATCATCCTGAATCACGGACCGTAGTATGACTCGTGGAATGAATTTCCAGTAGACCCCCAGAAGTGGCTTTTGGAACCACGAATCAGTTGATGGGTCTTTATTTAGGACGACGGCCCGTAGATTGACTCGTGGCCTCTGAAGCTGAGCCTTTTATTAGTTTTTCTTAATTAAGTCCCAGGGGTATTTCAGTCATTACCCACTCTTTTAACTCCTAAGTGAGGTCATTTTGGCTATTCTTAGCATGATTTCTAAACCTATTAGCCTAAGTCCCTTCTCATTTTCCTCATTCATCTACCAAAAGTGGAAACTAACTCTCACAAGCTCCAAGTCTCAATCTCTAAGTTCAATCCTCTTATTCTTTTCAATTTCAGTTGTTTTAGCTTCAATTAAGGTATGTGGGTATTTAATAAGGGAATTCCTTTACCCTTATGCCCAAAACCCCAATCTTCTAAATTGAATATATGAATTTCTAAATTAGGGTTCTTACCCAAATTGGGGGAAATTGATGGGCTTTGTTTTAAAGTATTAATTCTTGACTTCTTATTGATTATCCATATTTAAATTGAGGTTTCTTAAGTGATCACAAAAGCCCATATGACTGATGATGAATTCTAGCATGATTTTATTGAATTGCATGTCTTCAAGTAAAATTGGTATGTTTAGATAACATGACCTCTATTTTCATGAAATTGCATGCCTAATTCTTCAAACTATGATTTTAGAAAGGGAAGTATATTTTGAATTATGGTTATGCAAAGCTTTAACACTCATGATTTGTGAATTGCATGGCATCAGATATGTCCTTATACTTTTTCAATAGTTTTGGATATTAGATATGTCCCTATGTTTTATGAAAAGTTTGGCATCCAGATATGTCTACCTAAGTTATGAACAGTTTTGACATCAGATATGTCACAAGTATTATGAGCTATATGTATATGTTTTGGGAGTAGTTTTTAACACCGAGCGATGAGAGTTCGATTACCCTAGTCCAAAAACTACGTTGCCAGCGTAGGTTATGTATCACCCGATGGGCTTATGAAAGCAGTTCCACTCTTTATTATCATGGTGCCCTTGTCTTAGCTGGGCATAGGGAAGCTTTGCCAACTAGGGTGATATAGTTGGATTATGGTGTTCTTTTCCTTGGCAGAATTCGGAACAGCTTTGCTAACTAGGGTTATATAGTTAGATTCTATGTATCCCACATGGTCTATTGTCGGTTATAAGAAACTTTCGTATGAAAGCTTTTCAGTTTAAGTTATATGATACTCTACTTTCGAAAGTTGATCTTCTATTTTTATGCCTTATGTTTAACTATGATTTTACTCATGAATTCTTTTGTTATGCATGGTTTCAGTCTTTCAAGCATGATTCAAGCACGTTTACATTTATTGGTGCATAGACTCATATATTCAGTACATCCTAGTACTGACGCATTTTGTGCTACATCCTTTTACGATGCAGATTCAGGCACCTGCCCTCAGAATTGTGGCTAGACTACACCAGACATTCAGCTGATTATTGGTGAGTCCTCATTATTTGAGAACTAGAGTTAGAGCATCCATCTTAATGCTTTCATTTCAGATTCTGAGTTAGCTGGGGGCTTGTCCTACCAACTCTTTATGACAGTTAGAGGCTTTTCATACATAGACAGTATGCGAGTCTCCTTTTGGATTTGTATTCCTATTTGACTTGATTATCGATACATTTAATTTTGGATCTTTCGATTATGCTTTCACTTATCTACTTGAATTATCTGAGTTATGCTATGACCAAGGGTTTGATTGGGGTACTTGTGATCCCAGGTCCCGTGTTACGTCAAGGGGGTAGTTTCGTGGCGTGACAATAACATTTTTTGCCTCCCTGGTAAAACATTAAATTGCATTAGGGTAATGGCGGTTATGCGAGTCTTCACAATCGTCTTCAGTAAAACAACATTTTCGAACTAGACAAGTGAGTAGTTGATTCGCAATTGGTCAACAGTCATTTGTTGTTTTAGCCCGCGGTTGTCTGTTCGAGTTCTCCATCTCTCCAAAATAAATCACTCTAGTCTACCTAGCATAGAGCGAAGCTGAATCTCTCAATTAGGAATTGATCTAAGTTAACACGATACCCAAGGGGTATTATGCCCATTAGTACGACCACCTTGTGCCCACAACCTAAAAAGACAATTATCTCTTATGTGATTAATTGATGAATGTGATACCAAATTGTACAGACCTTTGTCCTCAAGATTGAGAAGTATTTAAATAGTCTCTTTATTTGAAGATCTTCATCCAAAAAGCATTCAGAATTCCAAGAATTTCAAGAAGTTCGAGAATGAAGGACATTTTATGGTAGTTCAGTTTAGGATTGTACCCCTGCGTGGGACTAATATACATTGTAAATTTCTTTTCCTTATTTTGTATTCTTATTCAATTTAATTAATTTATATATATATATATATTTTGGGGTAATGAAACGTCTTACAAATGGCATACATATCTTGTAATTCGTTAGACCTACCTTTAGCATAAACTGGTCAAATATCTGTATAAGACGCGCTATAAATTATTTTCATGTTACGCAATAAAACTGTATTTGTGTAATTATTTTTTGATACATGGAAGGTGAATTAATCTACTCCTACTAAAATATTTTGAATCCCATGAGCATAAATATAAGTCCACAATACAAAAGTCTAATCGAACGATTCTTCGAGTTTTTCAAGTTTCTCAGAAAAATCTAAACCTCCTCAAAAGCCCCTAAATTCTTATTCTTATCTCTTTGAAAAGTTAACTTACCATATCCGAACGCAGGTAGCTTTTGAAGGCCTGACCCTTATCTTTGAAATTTTTTTATCTTCCCATTTTAGCAAAGAATTTAGAGAATCTCACCTTATTGGCATCAACAACTATCAATAAGAAGTGTAAGAGCAACAAGTGAAGATAAAAAAAGTTGATTCAATACAAGTCAACATTCCTATTAAAATACTTACTCTAAAATCAATAGAAAAATTCTTGTCCGTTCGAGCCATTTCTATTTAAATTCACCCGTGTATTAATTTACCCTTAAACAAAGCAAAACTTACTTGTTTACTTTTTGTCAAATATCTTACATTTTTTATTATAAATA
The DNA here is from genome assembly GCA_003996215.1 of Jaltomata sinuosa. Lineage (NCBI taxonomy): Eukaryota > Viridiplantae > Streptophyta > Magnoliopsida > Solanales > Solanaceae > Jaltomata > Jaltomata sinuosa. The sequence goes on along the minus strand of QJPP01001772.1, from coordinate 159,716 downwards.
AAATTTAACATTATTACCTTTTGAGTTTTTTTTTAATCAGGTAGAAGATAAGAAACTGATCTGTGTTGAAAAATCAGTTGAACTTCCTTACATCACAAGATAAAGTAGATAAGGAATTCTCCCCTGACCGTAGCTTGATAAAAGGAAAAGAAAAATGACAGGCAATATTGAGGAAACTAGGTGATAAATGTAGCTATTCACAGTGGATCAAAGCAAACTAATGGCACAAATAGTGCAAAAAATGACTGAGATGAGGAAAGAAATACAACAGAACATAGAATTAATCAAAATGACCATTGCTGCAAACGCTCTCATTCGTAGCGAAATGAGGCCTCCACTCCAGTTTCCTCTTCATAACTCTCTCAATACTAAAAATTGTCCAAACAACATACCCATCTACTTCCGTCCCAAGACCTCCCACAGATCTTATCTACAGCAATCCACCTTAATTTGAATCATCATACCAAACTCATACTTTCTCTATCCACCATATTAACCAAAACAACAATGTAAATGCCTACAATCCACAGAACATCCCTCCTAACTACCAGAATACTCCTCCAAAAGCCTACAGTTTCTAGAACGCCCCTCTCACGTACCAGAATAACGATCCATATATCACCAACCCATAGAACTTTACCCCCACATACAAAAATCTCACTCTGAATATCCAGCACCTGACACCTACACAAACTACGCCACCCATCACTTTTCACACCACTACACTTGAAACCTACCCATCTTCTCAGAGAACCCCAAACTTAACTATTATTAGGAGAAGGATAGGTGAATTAAAGTCCGTGGAACATAGGCACAATAAGAATATGATGCTAACAAATATATAGAGACCACAAAATAAAGGAATATTGATGTTTGCCCGATAATATGGAATTCAGTTATGATAATCATTGCATTCACCCAGATTGGAATCTTTCAGAAGGATTAAAAGTCTCAAAGTTCAAAACATTCAATGGCACCAGAAATTTCACAGTCTATTTGAGGAGTTATTGTGACCAAATGATGGAAGCGAATAAAAAATAAAGCGTTATTTCTTCAGTCAGAGCCTAAGCGGCAAAGCGCTAGAATAATTTACTTCGCAAGATCTGTAAAAGTAGATGGAGTTCCTTAGCCAAAGATTTTACTGAAAGATCTTCCTACAAGGTGAAGGTTGTTCCAGATAGGTACTCTTTGGACCGTATCAAGCAAAAATTTAATGAGTATTTTTATGACTATGCCTATTAATAATGATCAAATACACTCTCCAATAGAGGTTATTGCGATCGTTAGAGCAAAACACATTTATATTCCCAATGAATGTCGGGGTCGTACCCACAAAAAATAATGTAGTCACGATCGAGCTAATAAAGAATAAGAGCAACTTATTGAAGTTCAATTAACAAAAGGAAAAAATATCTAAAAGAGGGGTTTTAGACTAAAAACTAAAGATAGAGAAATGCATATACAAGATAGATTGATCAATGGCTTTCACCTTGCTCTCGCCAAGCAAGGATAACAAGGGAGAAGTGGGAATGAGAATTCAATTCACAAGACTTGCACCTGATTAACACATGGATAGTCTTGGCTAAAGGTGCACTTAACCATTTTTCAACCAATCAAGCAATAATCCTCATGGGTTCTCTCGAATCACTACGAGTGAGCAATAACCAACAAATCAACTTGGGTGAGTTGGATTATTTCTAACCCCAACTCTTAGATGGAAGTTTTCGGCAACTAAACTATCTCTAGCCTTGGTCTAGAGTGGAAACCTCAAATCCCCACTATTGAATCTTACCGAATTTAGGGTAAGCCTTTCTCAAGCAAAAACCTAAATTAGAATGCTAAGTCAATGTTTGCAACCATTAACTATAAATTCAAGCATGGAAGATTCAATAGACCCAAATAATTAATCAAAAGCAAAATCTATATATGAATTCAATCTCCAAATAAGTATTATCTCTAATACAAACCCAAGTCTCAAGTCAATAATACACCAATAAAATAGCAATTAAGAACAAGAGTTGAAGAATGGAAACTAAAGATTTTACAATAAAGAGCATCCAAATCTTCACTCCTTTGGTGTTGGTTGATGAACTTGTTCTCGAAGCTTTGCCAAAAGTTGTGAGAATATTCAAAAAATAGCCAAGGATGCCTTCCAAATCGGCTGAGAAGTCTTTTGTATGGATTGGGGGTTTCCAAAAATGGAAATTTCCAATTCTACCCTGCAACTGATGACTTCCTCATCGCGGTCGCATGAACATGCTTCGTGATCGCGAGGTTCTGTGATTTCTCTCCACGCGGTCGCGTGATCTCAACCTCGTGGTCACGTAGTTCTAACTTCTTCCTCCATGCGGTCGCGTAGCTTAACTTTGCAGTCGCATGGTTTTAACTCTTTCCTTATGCATCACGATCAGATGACCTTACTCTCGCGATCGCGATGAGTAACTTGGTGTCAGTGACAACAGTTCCTTTTTGCTCCATTTTGACTTGTTTTCACTCGAATCTTTCCCGAACTCTTCTAAAACATAGAAACCTGTAAAATAGAAGAAATCTGTGTCAAATGCACTATTTATTCACTCTAAACTAGCAAAAGCATAAGATTAAAAGCTAAATAAATAGGTAGAATACCAACTTATCAAACTCCCAAACTTGCATTATTGCTTGCCCTCAAGCAACTAAAAATTCTATTTCAAGAGGAACACAAGACGAGTGCAATGACAATACCACAAGCCATGGAAACCCATTTTAAACACTAAACATGACTTCGGTTGGTACTAAGGATTAGTCAATCACATGATAACTTAATCTAAGCATTCCCCTCCATTCAAAACACAATTCAAGGATGCAATGGAACATTAAGAACAACCAAGTGACAACATCCAATCCTCAAGATGTGACTCAAAACCACTAGCTTACCAAAACATGCTCAATTTACTCATTTTCGGAGTTTATCAATGTCACCAATTATCCTAATTCGCATGCTCTCACAAGAACAAAAGTCCCAAAAACACATTATGCACAAAGGCAATCACAAGGGACAAATACAAATACTCAAACTCACAAGGAATTTCAAGTACTAACAAGTATCAACCATAGGCTTGCCCTTATTTTCATTCGCCACTAGCTTAAGAATAATTGGTCAAAGATCTCAAAGGGCTTTTCTAAGCTTGTAATGTAGGTTCGGGGAAGGGTAGGATACATATTCGCATTCAAGTGACTACATCCTCCTCGAACTCTACACAACTCTTCCAATTCAAAACCCAAGCCATTTCTTTTCATTTTCATTCAACACGAGGCACTTATTTCGCTTATTTTCATTCGGGGCTCAAATCTTTATCATTCTATTCACCTTGGAGGATTCAATTCTTTTCTTTCCTTTCCTCTTTTCCTTTCATTTTGCTTTCTTTTTCAAATTCTTCCTTCTTTTTGGCAGTTCTTTTTAAACAACAAACCATGATTTACTCATTTAGCACTCCTCCGAGGTACCTTTGATCAACCCCCAAACTTATGCTTTTAGCCTCTATTTCACACTTATAGAGTTCAAAGAGGGACGGGTTCAAGAGAAGGATTCATGTTCAAAAATGGTTCAAGGCTTGTATCAAGGTTGCCAAAGAAAAGGTTTAGGCTCAAGAGGGGTGACTAATGATTCAATTTAAGTGCAGTGATGGCTTTTAAGGCTAAGTAGGCTTCAATAATCACAAAGAAGGCCTAAGATTATTTCTCCATCCAAAAGTAATCAAGACTAGCTTTAAAGACTAACCGGACAAGTTCTAGTTAACACAAGCAAGCACAAGAATTATTTCAACTAAACTTCACCACACATGACATGCGAATCATTCAAGAAGGATCAATTTTTACTCCTAACAAGAACAAATGGAGACACATTTCTCAATTCCAAGTTATCACCACTAATGCTTAAAAGTCACAAAAAGATTAAAGGAGTTGTCACAAATATCGTTCTTTACCATGCACTTTTCACAAAAAAATTTCTTGGAAGGGAATGCCTATTTCGCTTATCATGCAAGACTAACTCCATTAGTACCAAATAAGTCACCCGTAACTAAAATCTCAAAAGATGATAATTTTTCCTTAAGAATGACATCACTCAGGCTATCATTGGGCTAATTCTTCTATCTAAATTGATATGGCTACTCAAAGCTCATCAACACACCAATCTCAACACTAAAGGCATCAAGTGCGATTTGCACATGTCAAAGTGTAGGTTGCACGTGCAATGCATGAGCCAGACAGTGGCTTGTGTGAAGCTCGTGTGGTCACACGTCAACATGTGCGATATAGTGTTCTCAGATTCAGCAAGTTCTATCTAGCTCAATGGGTACTCAAACTTCCCCTGGCTCCAAAACATCTAACAAACCTACTACAAAAATAAAACAAAGAAGCTACAAGAAAAGAAACTAACAACCTAAACCATCAATTCCATCCATAGTAACAAACAAACCCGACGAGGGCACGCTAATATAAAAATAATCCTGTAGAGGGTGCATCAAGATCCAACAATAAAAACAAGCCCATCAAGGGTGCAATATCCAAAATAAAACAGCAGGCTAGATAAAGTGCCATCCATACCCAACTAATAACATGCAGTGCCCTCACTATATCAAAACAAGATAAGAGTTTGAGGGGGCTCCCTGAAGGGCGTGTCACTCAGAACCCAAGATGCTAGGCTAGAAAGGACCCAGTCTCCCTCATCAACATCATCCTCAGCCTCAGACCCACATAGCTTTCTCAGAGTGCTCATCATCTTTGTGAGGAGCTTGCTTTGCTTCCTATCATGGTCCCTTTGCTTTTTCTGTCGCCTTTCCACCTTAGCTAACCTCTCCTTGATGTGATACTATTGGATTGCTACACTAGCTAGTATAGGGCCACTAGGAATAGTGGAGGATGACGACCCTGATGCCGGTATGGTGAAACTCTCACCCGGACCCGAAGGTAAGCCTACTACAATCTGGCGAAGATGGGAATCTATGCCATAGACCTGGCTAGAGATATGGTAGAGTGTCGGAGGACCAATTCTAAGGGGGCCAATAGCCTCAGCAGCAGCAGCTGACTTAAGTGCCTCACTAGACCTGGAGAATAGACCAAATGAGGGTGAATCTACATATATCTTCCTCTTCTTTGATGATTGCACGACTCCTCTCTTCTTTAGAGGGTGAATCAATTATTTGGGCTTCGTCTCATTTTCACCATCCCTCTTTGCAACCCCGGCTTTATAGCATAAGTGAGTGATCAATAAAGGGAAGAGCAAACTTTTGCTACTATCAAGGACCACTTGTTGAATTTCTTGCATGATCAGTTACCCTACATTTACCGGAAGACCCTCCATCATCGCATAAATGACCCTTGCTTTATTGATAGTCACATCAGATTCATTATTGGAAGGCATAACTCGGGCACAAATAATCGAAAGCCAAGTGCGGGCTTCAAGGTTAAGCTCAGAGGACTCAATTCTTGTATTCAACGCTATCCATTATGGGACCGTGCCATTATGTAAGTGCTCCACAAACCAATTGGTCCCCATTTCTATAGCTCGGTCTTTGTATGTGGCATTGTCAGCATTTGGGAGGTGGTAGTATCCATTGATCAACTCCGGATCAAAATGAACCAACTTGCCTCGAACCATCATAACCAAGTCATTGGTGAAGTCCGTCTCAGTCGCATTAGCATAAAATTCATGGACCACGACAAAGTTTGCCTTGATGGGCTTGGTAGTGAAGCATATCCATCCACTTGTAACCAACTTCCCATGAAAGTTGGCCCATTTCTCTTCTAATTCATCCAACATAATACCTCGCTCCCTCGTTATTGGCTTCGTCAATTGACGGTCATATAGTTGGGAGCACTTGAGGGAGACGAAGGTTACTTAGTCAAAGTACTCTTCGTCGGCCACTTGGTTGGCATTTTCATGTTCAATTTCGGCCATATTCAAGCTTAAAGTACCTACACAAGGAACAAAATTGTCAAACACTAATAAGCATGTAAAGCAGTGTATTAGGACATGATTAGGCCAAAGAAATGAGCTAGAACGATCCCGGACAGAGCTAGGCAGAGTTGCTATTTTTGGGATTGTGAGAACTGGTCATCGCGATCGCAAAAAATTTCATCGTGATCGCGAAGACCAAAAAATATTTTTTAGAAAGTTAAAGCAACGTGATCGCGGGATGGAGCATCGCGATCGCGATGGTCATCTTCTTGCCCAGATAAATTTTGTCCAAACATTTTGTCGAACATGTGCTTTGCACCCTTTTGTACACCATTTTTACACCACATGAGAGTCACTTTTTATCCCAAAAATCAGCAACCCAACAGACCTTTAGACCCTAACCAAATTTCATTCACAATTTCAGACCAAATACCCGATTTAAACATTATGTAGAAAGCAAAAGATGACACCCACTTGGGTGTTTAAAATCACTCACTATAGCACAAGAAGGGTGCATCAAAGAAGAGAAAATGGAGATCATACCTGCGGAGTTGTAAACATGCTATGGAATTGAAGTTGATGGTAGATTGTATTCTTGCCTTAGGAGAGAAAAGAAGCCAAGTTTCAAAGAAAATTTTTGCTTTTGAAACTGCTCCTCTGATCTTTTATTACCTGGAAATGGTTTGTTTGCTCGCGATTGCGTGACCTTATCACGCGATCGCGATGAGTTAAGATCACATAACTCTACGCGATCACAAAGTTCTCACGCGATCGCAAAGAGTTATTGAGATTTTACCTTATCACAATCGTGATGGTCAAGGGTCGTGATCGCAATGCCTCTTTGCATGCCAAAATTTCAGATTTTTTCCCAGTGCACTATTTCGTCGTGTGAAGTCAGGTTCGACGGGCACTTTGGGAGGTGCGAAATGCACTTATGTCGCACAAGCCAAGATTTTTTCTCAGTTCACTGTTTGCTTGTGCGATGGCATGTGCGATGGCATGTGCGACGGGCACTCTTCTAGGTGCGAAAAGCACATTTTTCAGAGGTATTTTTGGTGCTTCTCAACACTTGGTTCCTTTTCTCATTCCCTTGGGCACCTAAAGACAAACCAAAAAGAAACAAAAGTGATGTAAAGCATAAAAATGATGGGTTGCCTCCCATCAAGCGCATAATTTAACATCGCGGCGTGACGCAAGTTACTTCACCATCTAGATCTCCACTTGGAAGACTTGAACCTTCGACCCAAATTTGAATCGAACTTCCAGTGAAAATCACGGGGTGAAGGTGTGAACATGAGAAGGCCATTTTCTTGGTGTCACATTTTGCACTTTTAGCCTTCAAGTAAGGAAGGTCGCTTTGTCCTCTTGCAATAACAAACTTGAAACCAGTTAAACCTCGATCCACCCTCCTTCCAAGGTCCTCCAAGAGCTTGATTACTTCAACTTTCGTCCATTCAACCAGACTCAAGGTCGAAGAGTGGTTGGAGTAGGATTTGGGCGTCTCCATCTTCAATCTTGTTTCCTTCATCATATCCTTACTTTCGAATGTACTAGAATCTTTCAAGATAAATCTTTGGACTTTGCTTTGCAACTCTAGTATCATTTGCTTAAACTCGGCATCACGAGTCATATATGAGGTAGTTGGTTGCCACAACACCTTCAATTCATGTGCATCCCTTGTGTCTTCCTCTTCAATAGGTAACAACTCAAAACTACTACCCACATCCGTGCATGTATCAACACGGGCATTCACGTTAGTGTTCAAGTTTTGGATAACAATTTCAAGTAGCCCTTATTTTTGCTTTCTCTTGACATGCCTTTTTAACAATATCCCAAACATTGGTAGCATTCTTTCACGTTGTTCCCCATAGGCCTCTAGTTGGTGAGCTTGGTTTAACAACCATTCTAGGCTCACAACCTCACTTAATACAAATTTCTCTTCTTGTTGGGGTTCAAGCACTATCGGTACGAATTCACTTTCAGACGATCCCATGTTTTGCAAATCTTCATCATCGTCCCCAAAGTGAATTTGATTGAGCTTAATGTTTGAGACATGTTCATTTGCTCAGCTTGGAGGGTTTCCTTCATCAATTTGACTGAGAGGAATAGACAAATCTTCCATGAGTTGTGTGGCACGATTTCTCTCATCTTCTTCTTTAGACCTTGCATCCACAAAGCCTTGCTTTATGGATTGCACACCCTCTTCTGCGATGTCTTGTTTAGCCAAGAGAGTTTGAACCATGGTATATAGGCTTTCCGGGTAGGTGTCTTCTTTATCAACTTGAGCAAGGGGCGTGGACAAGTACGCTATGGATTGCTTGGCAGGATTTCTCTCCTCGCCTTCATTCATTCTCATGTCCACCAAACCTTGCCTGATGGATTTTATACCCTCCTCTTGGGTTTCTAGTGAGGCCAAGAGGGTGTGGAGCTTAGCCCATATGCCTTCTTCGCTTGCTAATTCATGGTTCCTATTAGGATCACAAGCACCACTAGCAACATGGTTAGCATAAGAGGGGGATGAGGATGGTCATTAGGGCAATTTCTCCAATGTCCATCACGACCACCACACAAATAGAAATTACGCCCATTATAGGAACAAGAAGGTGAATACCTCCCTCTTCTAGGGCCAATCTTACATTTTCGCCGAATGTGGGGTCCTCCACAATAACAACAAGGATCATTATAACAAGGGTTGCAACCACCAACATCTCTATCATTTCGAGATGCCATGAAATCAATCACAAAATAAAATTTAAACCAAAGAAAAACAACTATTCACAAAAATTGAACTAGAGTAAGTAAACTCAAATTCTAAACTAACTCAATACGCCAAATTGTTCTCCGACAATGGCACCATTTTTGATAACGCTCAAGTACACTCTCTAATGGAGGTGATTATGATCGTCAGAGAAAAATACATTTATATTCCCAATGGATGTCGGGGTCATACCCACAGAGAACAATGTAGTCGCGATCGAGCTAATAAAGAATAAGAGCAACTTATTGAAGTTCAATCAACGAAAAGGAAAAGATATCTAAAAGGGGGGTTTTAGACTAAAAACTAAAGATAAAGAAATGTATATACAAGATAGATTGATCAATGGCTTTACCTTGCTTTTGCCAAGCAAGGATAACAAGGGAGAAGTGGGAATGAGAATTCAATTCACAAGACTTACACCCGATTAACACATGGGTAGTCTTGGCTAAAGGTGCACTTAACCGTCTTTCAACCAATCAAGCAACAATCCTCATGGGTTCTCTCGAATCACCACGAGTGAGCAATTACCAACAAATCAACTTGGGTGAGTTGGGTTATTTCTAACCCCAACTCTTAGATGGGAGTTTCCCGCAACCAAACTATCTCTAGCCTTGGTCTAGAGTGGAAACCCCAAATCTCCACTATTGAATCTTCCCGAATTTAGAGTAAGCCTTTCTCAAGAAAAAACCCGAATTAGAATGCTAAGTCAATGTTTGCAACCATTAACTATAAATTCAAGAATGGAGGATTCAATAGACCCAAATAATTAATCAAAAGAAAAATCTATATATGAATTCAATCTCCAAACAAGTATTATCTATAATACAAACCCAAGTCTCAAGTCAACAATACACCAATAAAATAACAATTAAGAACAAGAGTTGAAGAATGGAAACTAAAGATTTTACAATAAAGAGCATCCAAATCTTCACTCCTATGGTGTTGGTTGATGAACTTGCTCTCCAAGCTTTGCCAAAAGTTGTGAGAATATTCAAAGAATAGCCAAGGATGCCTTCCAAATTGGCTGAGAAGTCTTTTGTATGGATTGGGGTTTACAAAAATGAAAATTTCCAATTCTGCCCTGCAGCTGATGACTTTCTCATCGCGGTCGCGTGAACATGTTACACGGTCGTGTGATCTCAACCTCGCGATCGCGCTGTTCTAACTTCTTCCTCCACGCGGTCGCGTGGCTTAACTTCGTAGTCGCGTGATTTTAACTCTTTCCTTGTGCATCGCAGTCGCGTGACCTTACTCTCGCGGTCGCGATGAGTAACTTGGTGTCAGTGATCAGCAGTCCCTTTTTGCTCCATTTTGACTTGTTTTCACTTGAATCTTTTCTGAACTCTTCTAAAACATAAAAACCTGTAAAATAGAAGAAATTCATGTCAAATGCACTATTTATTCACTCTAAACTAGCAAAAGCATAAGATTAAAAGCTAAATAAGTAGGTTGAATACCAACTTATTACCTATCGATGCAGGAAGAAGGCAGTGAGAGTCTGGCCTTCTATGATCGACGAAGAAATTATTGTCGTATTTATGCATGTCCAGGAACCAGAATTCTATGAAAAGATGATATCAATGGTCTATGCGAAGTTTGCTGACTTCGTCAAAATTGGTGAGACGATCAAAGAAGGCCTTAGGACTGAAAAATCACGAGGCTCTCTACACAACCAAAGTCACCAGGATTTCCAAGGAAAAAAATAGAAGAAGTAGCTTTTGTGTCCTTCAGCCCAGGCATGAGATCAAAGAAATCCTTTGGATTCAACCGCATAAAAACCTTTACATTAAAGATTGACGCCTCAGTTTCACAAAATCCTTATCTTATTTTTTACGTCCAACCAAATTATCAAATACCATCCCATAACCACCAAACAATTACAATCTTCCTCGTCCAAATTTTGAGAGAAAACCTCCCTGAGTCCTTACTCCATTAGCTGAAAGTCGAACTCAACTCTTTGAGAGACTAAAAGTGATCGGATTAATTCAACACATCAAACCAAATCTTGCTAATCCAGTATCTAAGTTCTTCAGACCTGATTGACATTGTGAATATCATTCAAGAAGTGTTGGACATACCACTGAAGATTGCCTCAACTTGAAGCACCAAATTCAGAACCTAATTGATTTGAAGATCATCACTCTCCAAACGGCTGCACAAAATATTAACACCAACCCCCTACAAAATCTTGGAGGAGTGATAACGCTCAAATTCACCCTCTCGATCAATAGACGATATACGCGGTCATTGGCAATATAATTTACTCTACTAGGTAGGAGTCAATCTCACAGGAATTAGAACACATATTCAATCAAATTTATATTTCAAATCACTATTCAAATGCACATTGCCTAAATAACAATTAAGTAAAATTAAAACGAGGGATTTATTTGTAACATGATTGTTTCAAATCAATAATAACCAATTGTGACACATAATATCTTTGAATTAAATCAAATAAGGAAGCCTAGGGTTGTGCTTGGATGCGGTAGTAATTATAATCGAGTGATTAATAATTGACTTTGATTCGATTATAATGTAAGTTACATTGATTTAGGCTATGTTAAAGGTCTGTCGACCCAATAACATCTCTACCATTGTATTTTCTCAAATCCCAAGGTGAATATCCAATTAATCAACCAATTAGTACTTAAGTAGACTAAGCTATCTCTAGCCTTAGTCCTTAGATGAGAAAATCCCCAAATCCTTACCAATGAGCCCATATCCAATATAATTCCCTTTTCTCAAGCAAGATATGAACTAGAGAACTAAATTAATGTTTGCAATCATCCAACAAATAAGTCATCTGTTGCAACAAATAAGTTATTTGCTGGGACAATACTAAAAACTGTCCAATAGCTATTGTAACTAACTACAATAGTTGTTGTACTCACTACTGTAAATTGTTGAAAAAAAGCAATTATACACAGATGAATAATTTAACTAAAATAACGTTGTTTCATTTACCAAATCACCTATGAAGTAATGTCCAACGCTACACGAATGAAATTTGGTCCGATAATTACGTAAATTGAAGCAGCAAGAAGAAGAAGAAGAAGAAGTAGAACGAGGAGGAAGAAAATGGAGAAAATGATTCTAGAAGAAGAATAAGAAGCACCAACAATCGAAAATGGAGGGAAGTGGCGCGAAGAAAAAGAATAAAGAAGAGAGAGGAGACAGTCTTTTTTCCCTCCCATTTTTAGTAATTAAGGTTTTATATAGATGAGTCAAAGTGTAAAAAAAAGAAATTGAGAACGACTCAAAAAATAAGTCAAAACTCATTAATTACTAATCTAATTATTGTCACCTCAACTTAATTAAAATAACTTAATTACTGCCAAATAAATTTGAATATATTTTTTTTGTTACAAAAAAAAAATATAATAATTTGATAACCTTGCTAACTCATTTTTCTCTAGTCTAGTTACTTTAATAATCAATCAAATTAATACAGCTTTACCCAAAAAAAAAAATAATCAAATTAATACAGGAGTAGCATATAACTGACCTTTACGAGATGTAAAATTTCGCATTTCTCTCCCACTTTCCTGTTATTCTCTCTCCTTCTGTCTCCTTCGTCAATATCAATCGAAGCATAATCCCAGATTCCAAGTGTGAATCATCAATCAATATTCTTGACAAAAATTAGGTAATGATTCTTCTCACTCTGCTTGGATCTTTCATGCATTTCAGCTAAATTTTATCACTTGTTTACCTTCTTCTCATGTTTGATTCAACGCCATCACTATTTGATGATCTGGGTACTCGATGACATGTTTTTTTTTCATGCTCATATCTTTGTATTTTGGGATTCATTGATTCTTCGAATTATCTGTGTTTTGTGTACCTGGATTCCGGTTGCATGATTGGTCCAATTACCATTTATGTGGTGGTATTGGGCTGTTATGGAATTCGAACTGCTTCTACCCTTTTTGATTTATGGGCTTCTGATTCTACCAATTACTTTTACAGTTGTCTTTCCTAGTTGTACCTTGTCCTGCTAGCAGCCTTTTTCCTTTCTGATTTTTTTGCTTTGTCAGAATGTAGTCCGGTTTGGATTGATGAAAACAGTCTGTATCCTGATTTATTGAATGTACATTATGCATTTAGTACGACAAGAAATGTTTCCCCGGGAAAATATTCTACTTTGGGAAATCATTTTGTGGACCACTTTTAAGCGTTTGCTTGGTATAAAAGTTGGTTATAGATAGTGTCTTGATGATAGTTTTGAGTATTGAAGGTTGACAACAATGTCTAATTGACTGTGTATCGAGCAAAGCAATATGAGTTGGGATATTTGTATAGGAAATGACTTCAGGTAACCAAATACTAAAAAGCATTTTCCTCAAGGAAAATATTTTCAGCCATACCAAAGCCACCTAGTGAAAACAACAAAGAAGATTCATTTTCATTTTATTAATTTCTCTTTCATGGGATATGATTGTAGTATTTTTACAAATGCAAATCTGTGAAGGCCCCTGTCACATCCGTATTTTCCTTAAGCTCTTCAGCTGACTGACTCATTATATGTTGGTTCCTTGTAAAAGGTGGTCAAGTTGAAGGAGAGCAGCTTAGTAGAGAGCAATGAGCCAGCGCCCGTCTGCACTTACAAGACCAACTTCAAGTATGATCGCACTGCACTATCTAACTTCTGCTTATGTGCTAATTTAGCTTTGTATGAGAGCAGTTACTTCTTTGCAACCATCTTACTGTGTCTTATGTGTTGTTCATGATGTATCTGGAAATTGCATCCAAGAGACTTTTTGTAAATTGAAGCATCTGAGCTTAAGAAAACTGCAAGTTTGTAGTCCTTGATACAAAGGTGTAAATAATTACTTCTCAAATTTCTGAACAATAACGTTCATAGGAAGTAGCTGACTGTTGTTACAGATACATGCAGAAATAGTGGCTATTGAATTAGTGGTATCATGCTGTTTATCTAGCTAAATAGTGTAATCAAAATAATATTGTATCCCTTTACTAGGGCATCATGCCATGTCTTTGTAATAGTGCAAATTAGGAAATACAAACAAGCCTTAGGAATTAGTATCAGAATGAAAGATTCGATTCTACTGGAGATTGTGTCTGTAGTTCTTCACATTTATGCGCATGCTCAGACTTCCTCATTGGTTGAGAGCAATATAAAGATGCTCCTAGGAGAATTTCAAGCACACTCTTTAGAAGTCAAACACCTCTTGTTTAGTTCTCGTTCTATCTGGTCATCTCTTAAGGTTATGGTGCGAGCTACAAAGGCATGGCCATTCAACTTAGTTGTGATGGAGAACATTGAAGAATAATGCAAGCTGTGTCCATAGAACACTTCTGTTGAGAGCGAACAGACCTTTGTTTTCAACATGGGTTAAAGAGGTCAAGATCTCTTGCTTTATAAGGGAACTAGTATCTGGACACGTGCTTCGCACGTGTATCCCATGTTAATCAGTTAAAACTTTTTTATTGAGAAGGAGGGAGTATATAATATATATTAAAATATAATGGTTTTTAAAAATTCCAAGCTTAAACTTTGAATGCTACAAAAGTGAAGAAATTATAAGAAACATCAATTCTCTCTTTACATAAAGTAGAAACAACTACTAAAAAGTATAACAAAAATATTTGAATGCCAAAACTAAAGTATCACATGCTAGGATAATAATGTGTCTAAACTTCCTATACAATGATATATAAAAATTGTGCATTAAAATATATTTGTGTGTTGAACTTTCATAAAATCTAACAAGAAAAGTCGGTAGTGAAGTTGATTCTGATGGCTAATCGAATTCTAAACTCCAACAGCTTTAGGTACTTCCCATCCTCTCAAATTGTTGCTTTTTCTGTAAAAACAAAGAAGAACATGAAATTGAAACTCAAAACCACATGCTTTTGCACCAACTTCTAACTATAGTAAAAGGACAATTTTTATTTTCTTTCATTCCTTTGAATAAAAATATAAAGATATGAGAGAATGGTAACCTGCAAATATTAACCATACACAAAATAATTATTCATGAAACATGGATCAAAGACATCAACAAGGGAGATCAGATTGTTGCACTGGCCACTGCAAGTGGTAAAATAAATGAATCTTTGGGGGAAGAGTTTTTCTTTTTGTATATAAAATAAGAGAAACGTAAATAATTTGATGTGGCTTTTAAAGTGTGAAATGTAAACTGTACGTAGAATACAAAAAGTTTTGCAAAAATATTTTGTAACTGTGGAAGATGAAAGAACAAAATTGATACTCTAATTAGGAATCAGTTTCTTTGTATTAGGTTGAGGGGTAATTTAGTCTATCAATATTTGAAGGGTATTTGTGTAATCCAACTTTCAACTAAGGGGCTTCCCACTTATAAAATAAGTATGGTGATGATATGATATGATTGGAAGCAGTAGGTGGAGCTTCTACAGTCATGTTTGGTGTGGAGAGGCTTATTGCCGCCTGATTATTTTTTTTTTAATTGTTTGTTTGATAGGTTATCCAACACAGCTTAGAAGAAGTTCACATGAAAGTTGAAATGATTACACTAAAGAACAATAACTTGTTATCCATGTAGGTGGATCCTAATGACTGTACTGAACCTTTGATTGTTAGAC
Organism: Jaltomata sinuosa; assembly: GCA_003996215.1. Taxonomy (NCBI): domain Eukaryota; kingdom Viridiplantae; phylum Streptophyta; class Magnoliopsida; order Solanales; family Solanaceae; genus Jaltomata; species Jaltomata sinuosa. The sequence goes on along the minus strand of QJPP01001772.1, from coordinate 144,429 downwards.
CAGAGGTAGGGTCAGGAATTTCATCAAGGGGATTCAAGAAAAGCTCTCTTGCATCTAGGGGATTCAAGAAAAGCTCTCTTGCATCTAGGGGATTCAAATTTTTTTATATATACACATAAGAAGATTTTTCACCTTTATACATAGTACAACTTTCCGGCGAAGAGGGTTTAGTTGAACCCCCTTGGCAAAAGTGGCTCTGCTGCTGATGTTAGACCATTTTTAAAGGCTGGAGTATATGCTTGTCTTTTGGTATTGCTGTTAATTCAAACAATGATTGAGAATTTGCAGATTCATTTAATTGAGAGTGGACTATAATGAAAGACACCTGGCTTAATACTCCAAAATTTAATCTTGCATGCTGAAACTTCTTACTTTTCTTTAATTTTCCTCTACCTAATCCTTGTAAATAGGTCTATGGGATCCAGTAAGGCATTGGTCATGTACAAAGTAAAAACTGCTTATAAGAAAGAAAAAAAGCTGCACCCTTTTTATTTGTTTGATGGTTATTGGGCCATAGTTTCTACAATTTTACATGCCAAACGTTGATGGCTGCACTATTGGTAGTTGGCAGAAGGAGTTCTTTGTGAGATAAATGAATGAGGATTTGGAGTTATAAGTTTCAACTTTGAAGTACAAATTTTCTCGCCCTCATATCATAAAAGATAGCATATGTGGTGTATTGACAGATTCTTGTGCAGTTTGAGATAGTCTATGCTTCTGTTTCTTCCAACTAACTGCTATCTTTTGCTACAAACTGATAATTCGATCTTCATTGGTCACAGTAAGCTACTACCATGTCCTTGTATAGATACCTCCAACCTTTTCAATCTTTGAATAATAGATTCATCTTTTACTTTTTGTGTGACTGGTAATTGTAAATTCACAGGCAAGAGAAGATTGAAAGACCTTTTGCTTCAAAAAGATAATCGTGTATGTGCTGATTGTGGTTCTCCAGACCCTAAATGGGCGTAAGTTTCAGCACCTGATGCCTACTTATCTTTCTCTTTGAAGAAGTGTGGATACTTTTTGGATAATAACTGGAACAGGAAATGCATAATCCACATATCTAATGATTTTATAATTGTAATTATGGGCCTCTCTATGTACACATAAAATTTGAAGTTTTAATATTGTTTTTTTTTTTTGGGGGGGGGGGGGTTGTCTATTCTTAGACTTCCCTCAAATAGAGAACAACCAAATACAGATATCTGTCAGGTTGAGTGAAAAAGGAAAAAGTGATTAGACGAAAGGCTATTTAGTGTCTAACATTGACGGTTAGCATTAAAGACCTTTGTATTGGAAAATCATTATAATGATCTGGTGAGAACAAATTCATTTGGTATGATTCTGGTAAAAGGCAGCTGACTCCTTCCTGATGTAAGCTTCTGGGCTCAACTACCCTGTTGGTGTAGCCTATAATTACCATACCTAGCCTACATCATAATTCAAGCCGCCCATTTAGTAATACCTAAAAGATAGTAAAAAATGGGATGCCGCAGCCGCAGATAAGGAACAACAAACTTAGAGATCAAGATATCTAATATGTCTTATTCTTGGAGAAAAAGATAGTGCCTTGGCATGCAAACTTCTAAATTTAAAGAGTACTAGGATTTTAGATGTGACCCTCTCCCCTTTCTTGATGTTCTTGATGTTCGTTATCAAATAATTTTTATTGCGGATTTGCTTGCTTCATGAGGAAGTTGCTCAAAGTTTTGATATTAAATTTCGTAAAAGATGGAGCTATGTAGAATAGCAAATTACTGAATGTCGGATGCTGTTTTGTTTGTTGACGTCGTAAACTGATGATAGTAACAAGTGCCAGATCTTTTAAGGGTCCTCTGTAAGATAGAAACTACTCTACAGTTCGTTATATCCTCTGCTACTTTATTTATTTGTTTAGTTGAATACTTATATGAGTACAATTTAGTGAAACTAACTCTAGATGTATGTTTATTTGGAATTGTTGCTTCCAATAAGCAGTTGAAATTTGGATAGCAACTGATTTTCTCCCTCGTCTTCTCTTTTGGTAAGGACTGTCCTCAATATTCACGTCAGAGTAAATTCTACTTTTGCTTCACTTCATTATATATGCAAATAAAGATTAAAAAATTTCAAGTAATTATTTGTGAAAAGATGGAACATGTGGACCATTTTCCAAAATTGAAACAAAATGTAGGCTTAAAAATTTGGATTGCAAATTTCAATCACCAAGAGCAAGTTAGAGATTAAGAAAATGAGAGCTTGAGGGAGTGTTAGGAGAATATTAAGCGATAACTGTAAGTTGGTCTTAGAAAACTAAATAATTAGCGGGTACTTTATAGTTTTAAGTTTTAGGTAATAGTGTAAATAATTGGACAAAAAAAGGGGCCTCACTTGACTCATCTGATTGAAAAAATGGAGCGATTGCATTGGGCCTCACTTGGCCAAGCCGGTTCCAACTTCCTAAAGAGGGGCTAAGGCTGGTTCCATGCCCCTCTTACCAGCTCTGGGCGGTCCAACTTCTTAGTAGACCTGACCCTTTTATCAGGTTTAGTTGAGACGGTTCGGAAGATGATTGCATTGCTTCAACCTTAAAAAGATATTTAAGTAACTTGTGTGCAGTTGCTCTAGACTTCTATCTCCCTCTTTTTTCAGAAAACTACGTATAAGAAAAAGAGCATTAGTGACAAGGTGAAAGGTCATTTTCTTTTTCTGGTCAAAGATCTCCCCCTGGCCATTTCTGTTCAAAGTATCTCAAAATAACTTTCTCCTTCTTCCATTTCTCTCCCTTAATTTTATAGTGCTTGCATTGTATTCATCAATCCCAGGTCGACCAATATTGGCGTTTTCATATGCTTAAAATGCTGTGGTGTGCACAGAAGCCTTGGAACTCACATTTCAAAAGTAAGTTTTGTTTCAGTGCCATTTTCTGTCTGTATTTTCTTCTTTTCTTCAGAGTTGATACTGTCCATGATTTACTGCTTGAACTAAGCTTTTCTTATTTGAGATACGTATGTAACTTAGTTCTATGGATTTACTTTTCCTAGGCAGAGAACCTAATATCTTTTTTCCCCAATGTCTGACTGCACACTGATGTTCTGATGTTCCAAATTCTGTAGAGATTGTTACTATAATCATTACCAAGGTAGCACATCACCAAGTTCTTATAGCCTTATACTGTTTGTTTGTTGTAGTTTAACCAAATTGAGCTTGCTTCCTGTCACTGTCAAACGGTAAAGTTTTTTTTATTTTGTCTTTGTCCTTTATGATACCAACGCACATGTTTGGTAGCTTGCAACTTCATTAAAAAAGGAGAACAGGGTGGCAGTAAGATTGATGAATGGCTGGTCAGCTTCCGTCTGACCCATGATTTACTGTTATTGGCAGGTTTCCAGCAACAATTTCCTGCTAAATCTGATTTAAAGTCGTTGAAATATTCGAATTGTCTCGGATTATACTTTTTATTTTCTTAAATCACTTTGCCAACATTACAGCAAAACTTAATAAGTATTCTCCTTTTCATGGTATGTTTTCTGTTTTGCTCCGTCCTGGCACTTGCTGCTTTGCTAATTGTCTTCTGGCAACCTGACTCCAGATAACTATCCGTTGCCACAACAATTCCGTAAATGTTTCAATATTTCTCAAGTACAGAGTTATATTGACTTGAAAAATTCTTTTTTACCCAGATTGCCTTTGTTTTTAAGTTGAGACTAGGATCGGTAAAGTACTAAATTTCTCAGTTTCCTTTAGCTTACGACATAGCAGGGAGACAAGGACATGCACCTTAGCAAGGTTTTTCTTCTAAAAGTCATGCTACATCTCTGAAATTGTCAAGAGTGTAGATCCATGTTTTTCTAGTGCATTTTTCCTGGCATGGAAATGACAATATCATTCTTGTTAGTACAAATTCTGATCGTTTTTCCCTCCTCAATATGACTACGATGTTGCAGGTTTTGTCTGTGACATTGGATGAATGGTCTGATGATGAAATTGATGCAATGGTTGAGGTTGGAGGTAATGCTTTGGCAAATTCAATCTATGAAGCTTATATTCCTGAAGGCATTTCAAAGCCAGGACCAGATGCCAGCCACGAGCAGCGTTCTAAATTCATCAGGTTAGGCCAGATGTGGAAGTGTTCTTTCTATTCATCTTTACGTCTTGAAGCAATTTGAATCACTGGATATCAGCCTTCACGAGCCTTTCCTTATCGATTGTTGTGTCAGTTTTCTGGTAAAATATTGATAGGTGGGGTTGGAGATGGTATGGGCATGTGGCTTCCTAAATGAGGACTTCCTGCTGTTCAATACTGCTCCCATCATCTTGAATTTCCATCCTTAGCTTTCCTTCGTTCTCTACTCTTCGGCTTTATCCATTAATGGCATTCTTGAATCCTTTTGGTTACTATCATGCTATAATCCTCATGTAAGTTAAATGATACTTCCCGCTTCTCTAAGCCAAATTCAACAAAAGTAAAAGTTCACTGGTTCACATCTCGAATATAAAAATTAAGAACTTTTGGAATTATATGAAAAATGCAAAACAATTAGAGGAGGAAGTTCTGAGACTATTTTTTTTTGAAAGGTAACATATGTTGAATATATATAAAAGACTGCACACAACATGTGCAGTCACCCGAAATAACAGTGTGGACTTAGGAGTGGCAATTGGACGGGTTGGGTCAAATTTGGGCGGGTCAAAATGGGTCAAGATAACAAACGGGTCAAGACCCAACCCGATCCAAATTTGCTTGGGTCAAAATGGGTCAGGTAATGGGTCATAACCCAACCAACCCATTTTTTACTAAATTTTAATTGCTTTATTTGTCCTTTTATAAATTTTTTAGTACCTAATAAAATTATTTTTTTCTTTATTATGGCTATATATAACATATCAAATTAAAAAAAAATTCTTTTTAAAATATTTTGACAAGATTTCTCTAAAATCAATTTGGGCTACATATCAACCCATTTTTTAATGGGTTGAAATGGGTTGGGCTGAAATGGGTTGAGCTAATAAATGGGAGGGTCAATAACCAACCCAAACTTAAACAGGTTGGGCGGGTTAAGTTTGATTTTTCCACCGCTACAGTGTTATATACAAGAAGGATTCCAATCCTTTGTCTTCTTACAAGGATTCTAAAACATCAAAAATAGATTCAAGATCTTCTAGGTACCCTTGTTTACGCCAAAAACTAAAAGGACTAGGCACTTCATCTTCAGCTTTTGTATAGTACTGCATTTATCTTCGAAGCACCTTTGATTTCTTTCTTTCCAAATTGTCCACCAAATACAAGTTGAGACAATCCCCCATCTCTCTTTCTGGCTGGAGAGATTACCATATATGTTCCAACATGCTAGAACTTCAGGTATTCTCCTTGGCATAGCCCAAATGGTTCCCCTTAGATTGATAATATCTTCCATAATTGATCTGTTTTCCTGAAAAGCAAAAAGAGATGATTGATCGTCTCTGCCTCCTCTCCACATAAGTAACATCTGGAGCATAATAGGTATCCCCTCTTAATAAGATTGTCCTATGTCAAGACTGCCTCCTTTGCCAACATCCATGTTAAGCAAGCAACTTTATGGAATTTTGACTTTCCATACCAGTTACCAAGGCTAACAATCTATGTCGCTCGGGCTCTTAAAAAATGTCAATGGGTGCGTGTTGAATGCTCCAAAAGTAGTGCATTTCTTGAGGATCCGACACGGGTGTGGCAACATTTTTGGAGAGTCCAAGCAACATAGCTAACAACCAATCTAATTATTTGATATGTTGAATTATTTATAAGCCTACTTTATAGAGATTTTGCCTTGCCACCTCATACAATCTTCAGTAGCAGAAGTCCCTTTGAATTGTTCCAGGGTATTTTAGAATTCTGCTAACCTGCCAATCTCCCCGTCATTTAATAGTCTTCTGAAGCTGAGTTTCCATCCTTGGTTGTATCTCCTTGTTGAATCAAATTATAGATATTAAGAAACACAACTGCTTCACTGATCTTTTCCCTAGCAAGCTTTCCCAAAAAGATGTTTCATTTCATTCGCTACTTTAAAGCTGGATTTGTTTATGAACTTAGGACATAGAATTCAGATGAACTTCCAAAGACCGACCCCGTAAGGGCTATTCACAAAATTAGTTGTCGATTTTCCCTCCATCCCATACTTTACCTTGATTACATCTTACCAGAGTGATGTTCTTCTGCAACAAACCTCCATAGCCACTTCATCATCAAGTCTTGGTCTGAGCTCTCAAGTTTCTATGTCCAAGTTCCCCTTCCTTCTTGCTATCTGTTAGAGAATCCCATTTGACCAAATGTAATTTCTTTTTATAACTGTTACCTTGCCACAGGAAGTTCATTCTTGTTGCATCTATTCTTTTCAATACACTTGCAGGAATAGGAAATAAGGACATCATATAGGTAGGCATGACATCAAGTACACTATTTAGCAGAGTGATCCTCTCCGGGTCGATAGATTTGACTCTTCCATTTTGCTAACTTTTTTTTCACATTTCTTCAAATTACCATTCCATTTCCCTTTTGATTTGCTCTTAGCTCCCAATGGCATTCCCAAATATATTGTTGGCAGTTTACCTATTCTTCCTCCCAAGAATTCTGGCCAGGTTCTGTATCTTATTTACCTCATTAACATGATACATGTAGCTTCTGTTCCAGTTAATGTGTAATCTAAATGTAGCTTCAAACAGAATAAAAATCAATCACAACACTTTCAATTGTTCTCTGTCAGCATCACAAAACACTAGTATATCATCTTCATATTGAAGATGAGAGATTTCCAAATTGTAAGCAGCCCTAGAATTCACATTAAAAACCCTGGTCCAGGTGTTAACTTGTGCAGTTTTCAGCATGTTATTTAATCCTTCCATGGCAATGATGAATAAGAAAGGACACAAGGGGTTACCCCACCTCATCCTCTTTGGAGGGGAAAAAATCAGTTGGTGAACCATTTATTAGGATTGAGAACTTTACTGTACTAATATGAAACCTGATACACTTGAACCACCTTCTCCAAAGCCCATCTTCAATAGTATTCCCAGCAAGAACTTTCAGTTTAGATAGTCATATGCCTTTTAAATATGCTCCCTCTGTTTCAATTTGCTTGGCTTAGTTTGACTTGGCACATAATTTAAGAAAATAAAGAGAACTTTTGAATCTTGTGGTCTTAAACTAAAGATGTACCAAAATGCCCTTTGAATCTTGTGGTCTTAATATGCCAGGTAGAATGTTGGGTGTAAAAAGTTACTAAATATAGAGCGTGACATTCTTTTTGAAACAGACTAAAAAGGAAAGCAAGAGAAACAAATTGAAACGGAGGGAGTAACAACTTACATATAATCCTTGGTTTATTGTTTTCTATCCTAGCATCCATACACTTTGCAATGAGAATTACATACATAATCTTCCTACCTTTAATGAAAGCCATCTGTTGAGCATCTATCTGTTTATGCGACACTTAAGTTTCTCAGTCAACAACTTTGAAATAATTTTGTAAACAGTGCCTAATAGACTGATAGGTTTGAAATCTTTTAACTCCTTAGCTCACACTTCTTAGGAATCAATGCCACATTGGTGCCATTGAGGCTTTTTTCTCCAAAACTCCTCAATGATAGAAATTCTGAACAACAACAAAAACATCAGTTCCAACCACCTCCCCCCAATGGATATAAAAAGCCATAGAGTATCTATCAGGACTAGGTGCCTTATCTCTTGTACATGCCTTAACACTGTTCCATATCTCTTGTGCTTCAAAAGGACTTTGTGGACTCTGATTTTCCTCTGCAGTAATCATAGGTCAATCCCTGATATTACATTGTGGTATCCGTTCGTCAGAATCACTATACAGGTTTTGGTAGAAAGTGACTCTCCCTTTTGATGTCTTTCGGATCTTCCACATTTTCCCCTTTTACTAGCAACTGATTAATATTGTTATATTGTTGTATTTCTTGTGAGTATTAGCAGTTCCATGAAAGAACTTGGGGGTCGTTTGATATGAGGGATGATAATCCCGGGATAAAATGCAGGATTATTTTATCATGCATTTGGTTAGGGGTATTAGTTAGTCCCCGAATTATTTATCCCACCATTTGTACTATAATGATGGGATAAGTTATCCCATTTATATGGTGGGATAACTAATCCCATGGGATATCCCAATCCATGAGATAACTTAGTCTATCCCACCCACCATACCAAACAACCCCTTAGTATTCTTATTACCATAATTCAACCACAATCTTGGATCTTGCCTCTAAACCACCTCCTCATGCTTAGCAATCTCCTCAAATCCACAGCCAAAACAACTTTTATACATTTCATCTTCATTTAGGTTCCTTTGATCCCGTATCTCCTCTAGTTCTGCTAGTTGGCTGGAAATATTCAGTTTTTCCATCTCCAGATTGCCTTGAATTGACTTGCTCCACTCAAGTTTCTCTGTCAAAGTCTTCAATTTGAAGACTAAAAATATAGTCAGGCCTTCCTTCACAAACCAACTTTTAGTATGTTATGCGGAACTTCTAAAGAAATGCGTACAATAAGTTGGCACAACATTATAAAGAGCATAACTGATTTGATATAGCAAACATCTCTCCCACTCACCAAAAACAGAAAATTTTGTTTGATTAATGAACACCTTTACATCACAAGTTCTCTTGCTATTCTATGCATAATTGGTAACTGTCCTCCGTTACATGGCTGTTACGTGTTACACAGTAATTTCAATTCTTATCTCTGCTCTGTACTCCTTTAAGTCCTTCAATCAACTTTTTTGGTTAGTCAAGATTGAACTATAGATAAGTAAGTAGTCCCATATGAATTCATAAAAGTTAACACACATTCATATCTAGCATTATCTTGGTAAATGCTTCACTAGGAGCAGAGCTTATGGGCATCCAGGAGACAAGATCATGTTGTGCTCCCTGTGCATGACATTATAGATGATTGTACTTTCTAGACATTTCTGCTCTTGATCATACATCAAGCAACCTTGACTCCCATCATACATTTGTTTCTTTGATATTTGGTTTTTCCGTGCGGCCTAGTGATGAAATAAAAGCGTAGAGCAATTTTTATGTGACTTCTAGTAGGTCTTGTTTTCATTGATGTAAGAATGTTTCTTTTCAAGGTCTAAGTATGAGCGTCAAGAATTCTTGAAACCGAGCTTGCGTATATTGTCAAATCAGAAAAAAGGTTCTCTCAAAACAAGTTTATCCAGCAAGATCACAGACAGCTTTCGAAGTTCGAGTTCGAGTTCACAAAAATCTGTAAGTTATAAATACGATATCCATCCACTTTCTAGCTAATTCTATTACACAATGTTGGATTTATATGGAATATTTGATAATTTCTCTTTGACAAACTGAATGAAATATCTCACTATGACTTATTCATGCATCAAGGGCGGGTCAATAAATTAGTGTCCTAAAACCAAATCTTAAAAAGATGATGCCTTAAAACTTTTTTAATATAATTTTATATCTATACATATGCAAAAAAGTAGTGGCACCGTTTTTTTCCAATATTTTTTATACTTCAATATTCTTACAACACATAAAAAGAAATATTATTATTTATACCGAGAACAGTTAACTTTATTTATTACTATGAAGATTTGAGTTGTTTAATTTGAAGTTCTAAAATATTTCTATGGTTAAAAAGTAGGCAATATTTCCCTTTTTCTCTTTTTAAGAATTGTTCTTTTTTAATGTTTTCTTCTACAAATTTCAATATCGTTTCCGTGAATAAAATTATAAAATTCACTATTAAAAGTTTTTAGGCCTCAAAATTTTGGGGCCTAAGCAAAGGTCTTACTAACTTCCGTGCATGCATGTAATGTGTCAAATAATTCTTGCTGGTGTTGTCTAAGAGATTCCTTTTCTAGTTGCGTCGAGGGTAGTGGTGGTAGAGACCTTTATATTTGTTTGTAAATTGGAACTCCCTCTGTTTCAATTTGTTTGTTTAGTTTGACTTGACATGGAGTTTAAGAAAATAAAAGTGACTTTTGAATCTTGTGGTCTTAAACTAAAGATACGTGTAATGTACCAAAATGCCCTTTTAATGTTGTGGTCTTAAACATGCCATGTGAGATGTTGAAATAAAAGAGTTGCCAAATTAGGAAAGAGACATTCTTTCTGAAACAGACTATAAAGTAAAGTAAGACAAATAAATTGAAACAAAGGGAGTACTTCATCACACGTGAAGTTAAATCAATATACATTTATTTCACAGAAATGTTGAAAATATCATAAATGTTTATCGCGTTTCCATGATCAATTTTAGTTGTTAATGCTCAATTTGGTCACAGGAAGGCATGGTAGAATTTATTGGAATGCTGAAGGTTAAAGTAATTAAAGGCACAAACTTAGCCATCAGAGATATGCTCTCAAGTGATCCTTATGTTGTCCTGAATCTTGGAAAACAGGTTAGTTATTTTTTGACATGTGATTTGATTTTCGAGATAAGAGAAGGAAAGGATTTGAGGTCTTTGTTTTTTGTCATTGATTAAATGATTGAATTGTGGTAGAATGTGTTGAAAGTTGTCTCCATATTTTGAAAATCCTGCTTTTTACCCCTATTCTCTATATGATCGGGATAGAAAAAGAATATTATACATCCTTGGTTTTGCTTGGCAAGTTGTTAGACCTTGTGATGCTGCATTCTCCTACTTATACACACTCTCGAAGAACTAAGAAGTAAAAGTTGATTCTATGTGTCTCTCTTATCTGGTTCTTTTGCTCAGAAAGTGCAAACAACTGTCGTAAAGAGCAATTTGAATCCAGTTTGGAATGAGGAAGTAATGCTTTCTGTTCCACAAGATTACGGAGCTGTAAAACTGGTAATAATTCTATTCAACCTCTCTCAGATAGTGTTTAGTAACTTTTTCCTCCTTTTTGTTTTCCTTCCTCTTGATGTGCTTATTTTTATCTATATAAATCTTCAAGGATTTACTTTGATGATACAATTGTAAATATTTTGTTAGAGGGTTAAACAAGAACTTCCTTTACTGACTCAAGATTAGATATATTGCTTAATTAGCGTTTAAGATCCATCGAGTTTCTACATACGTGGGTCTCTATTTGCTTGAAGCCATGATTAAATGCACATCTTGAATAGTATATCATTCCTCATCTCCGTTTTCGGAATATGTTATTGATATTTGCTTCCAACTGTTGAATGAATTAATTCATGGAGCTTAATGGTGTCAGGAAGATGAAATTGGCTGTATAAAAGAAAAAATATTGCAATTATTTGATTGTTTTCTGTTAAGCAAGTTTGTGTTAATTGTTTTTCACTATTAAGGGCGTCTTAGTAAAATTAATGGCGTTAAACCAAATTTAATAAGAAGTATTAAGTATATACACATCCAACAACAAAAACATACCAATGTAATGCCACAGGTGGGTCTGGGAGAGTAGAGTGTACGTATACCTTACCCATACCTCGGGGAGGTAGAGAGGCTGTTTCGGAAATACCCCTGGCTCTAGTAATGCATATCAAAGCCAATAGAAAAGAAAAGTATAGAATCAAAGAGGACATAGTAAATAATAAGTGAAGCATTACATAACATCCAAGGAAAAGGAACAGTAACAAAAAATGTGTTGCCTTTTCTATTTTCTCATACTTATTGTTTTAGTGTAGTATACTTAAAAGACATAAAGTCTTTAGTTTGACATAGTAATATTATTATTTATATAGTAAAGATTAATTCAAGTTAATAAGATGTTAGCCATGTGCTTACAATACATTATCTTGGATGTCTTTGTAAAAAAATTATTTATTATTATGAAGACTCGAGTAGCTTATTTAAAGTTCTAATATTTCTGTTAAAGAGTAGATAGTTTTTTTTCAAATATAAAATTTGTATTTTCTCTTACAATATTCAATATTGTCTAAGCAAAAATAAAATTATAAAATTCACTATTAAAAATTCTTGGGACCTCAAAATTTGGGGGAGGGGAGGGGAGGGGACCGAAAGCAAATACTTTACAAACCTCACTCAAAGACGCCTTTGTTCCTATTGACCAACGAAGCAACACCAATCCGGAGATTATACTTGCGTAATTCTGTGAGACCATTTATTGTAAGTTATAGAGATAATTATTGACTGGATTTGCATTGCCGTTTTTCAATTATAATTTATTGACACGAATAGGACCTCGACTATAAGAATATTCACGCTGTAATGAACAGGTGGGAAGAGTTATTGGAGCTGAAAGAGTGTTCCAGGAAGTTACCAGAAGCAGAAGAGGGAGAGGCCTTTGAAGAGTATAAGAGAGTTTAGAGGAAAGCTAAGAAGGCTATTAGTAAAGCTTGAGGGGAAGCCATAGATGGGTTGTACCAAAATTTAGGACACAAGAAGGGGAGAAAGAAATATTAACTAGCATGACTTGAGAGAGAAACTGAGTCGGGACTTAAACAAGGTGAAGCGTATATTAAAGACGATTCCCAACAAGTGTTGACCGGAGATAATGAGATTAAGAAGAGATGGTGGGGTAATTTTGGTCATCTCAATACGAACTACGAGAATAATATTTTAGATCACAATGCATTTGTGGATGATAGAAATTGTGGATGATAGAAATTTTAGCTACACATATAGAAAATAGGCCAACAGAGAGGAAGATGCCATGAAAAATATGAGAATTGGAAAAGCTTGTGCTCAAGATGGTATCCCATTGAGGTTTGGAAGTGTCTTGGAGAGGTTGGATTAGAATGGCTTACCAAGCTATTCAATGCTATATTAAGAAGTGGAAGGATGCTCGACGAGTGGAGAAAGACTACCTTGATTACCATTTATAAAAACAAAGGATATATTCAAAGTTGTCCGAACTATTGTGGCGTTAAACTTATGGTCATACGATGGAACTCTATAAAAAAAGTGATAGAATGTAGCTTAGGACACTACTAGAGTGTAGAGAACCAGTTTGGATTATGCTCGATAGATCTACAATGGAGTTATTTTTGCTAAGAGGATCGATGGATATTATCGCTAAAGGAAGAAGGATTTGCACATAGTGTTCATTGACCTAGAGAAAGCATATGATAGAGTACTATAGAAAGTTCGCTAATAAATTCATATTTTAAATATATTAATGCCATAAAATACATGTATGAAGGAGTCGTTACAAGCGTGAGTAGAATAGTACTCCCTCCGTTTCAAATTGATTGACCTGTTTTGACTTGGCACAGAGTTTAAGAAAATAAAGAAGACTTTTGAATCTTGTGATCTTAAATTAAAGATATGTCAAATGTAGCAAAATGCCCTTTAATCTTGTGGCCTTAAACATGCCATGTGGAAAGTTGAAATTAAAGAGTTGCTAAAAAGGGAAAGGGTCATTCTTTTTGAAACGGACTAAAATAGAAAGTAGGTCAAACAAATTGAAACGGAGGGAGTAAGAGATACTAACGAGTTATTCCATGACCATAGGCTTACACCAGGGATCAACATTGAACCCGTACTTGTTTATCCTTGTTGTGGATAAGCTAACTGACACAAATATCAGAAGATGTTCTATGATGTATATTATTTGCTGACAATATTGTATTAATTTGACGAAACAAGCATGTCAACTGAACGCTTGAACTATGGAGAAGACCCCCGAGACTGAATGTTTTCAGTATAAGTAAAAGAGTAAAAGACCGAATATATGCATTGCAAGTTTAGTTAGTATAAGAAGAATAAAGTTGAGGTGAAATTAGACGGAATTGTGGTACCTTAACCCAAATAATTCAAATACCTAGGGTCGTTATAGGAAAATGGCATGATAGTTGAAGATGTGACTCATAGAAAATCAGATGGTTAAATGGAGAAGTGCTATCAGGGTGTTATTTGATAGAAGGGTGCCTATCAAAGGAAACATAATTTCTATAGAACAATCATAAGACCAATAATTGTTTTGTAGTGAATGTTGGGTCATTAAAGTCCAACATATCAATAAGATGAGTGCCGCAGAGATGCGGATGCTATGGTGGATGTGCAGTCATATAATGTTTTCTTAAGATTATAACTGATTACATTTGCCAGAATGTGAAAGTAGCACACATCGAGGATAAAATGGGAGAAGGTTGCTTGAGATGGTCTGTTCATGTTTTGCATGGACCTCTAAATGCATTAGTTTGTAGGCGTGAGATTATTATGAATGAAGGTATTAAAAGGGATGAGGTAGACCTAAATTCACATGGAAAAAATTGTTTCAAAAGATGTATAATTTCTTGGAATCCATGCAGACTTAGAGAAAGATAAAAGCATAACAGAAAAGATATATATATATATATATATATATATATATATATATAGGCGATACCTATAAGTTGAGAATATTTTAGTCATGTCAGTACTTTTACTTTATGGTCCTCTTCTTTTAGGAGTCTTTCAGCCTTGTCAGAGATTTATATATTAACAGAAAATACAGATAACTCCTAATACTCTTTTTATTTTGCATAACAGTGCTCCTAAGATGAATTTAAAAGGAGAAATGTTAGGAGCCTCCATGGCTTAGGTCTCCTTGTAAGGGATACTTGTAATGTGTGGATTAGGTGCACATCATGGGTTTCAAATCATGCCTCAGACAAAAGCTTGGTATTTAAGTGGAGAAGGATAGAGGGGGTGGCCTATTACTCACCGAGTTGACAAACCGTGTGCAACCTGTCCTCGGGGATTTCTCGGTTATAATAAAAACATGATCAATTAGGATTCATATAGCCAACCCCAACTTGTTTGAGAGTGGGGTAGTTGTAGTATATCTGATGGGAAGATCCCTATTTCTCGGAGACACTAAGATTCTACGGCGCCCGCCTACGCGCATTGTCACAGTGTTCCAGTTTGCACGAAAAAAAGAATGGGAGAAGGGACAAACAAAAGCCCTGCTCATTTTGTATATTTTTAAGATTCATTAGTCCTTATAGACTTTTGCAAACATGAAATCTCGTAAGAGCTCCTGCTCTGCATAACTGCGTCCTCTACGAGACAAGTTTGCACTTGCGGTTTCTAATGCAGTAACTGATTTAATGATACAGGGTCTTTTAAAAGTTATTTTACAATTTTGATGACCTTCTGTTGCCGTCTTCAGAGTTAGATCCATCGTAATTATTTACTTACTTCAGCAGGCAGTATAATGTTATAGGTACACACTTTAGTTCTGGCATTTTAAGAGATACTCAAAAGTTTTAAGGTTTATCATACAGTGCCCATGATAGAAAGAAAAGGCATAAGATGTCTTACCCTGTCGAATGCATAAATTTCTACTTTCTTTCTTCCCCCCTTAATTTGCTTTTCCTATTAGAAGACTTTGGGTCCCTTCGGTTGAAAAGTTACTTCTTTGTTCACTAGAGTTCTTGAGTTTACTAACAATTACTCCCGAATGGTTAGGTTCTTGAACCAAAATCTGTTCCATCCTATTCCTGCTTTGAGCAAACCGGTTAACATGACTAACTTGTGTGGTTCATTGTTTTTTGCTTTTTGCTAGTCAAGCTGATCAGCGGACAAGCTTTTTCCTGAAATACTCTGTAGATTTTCTTGTCATTTCTTTTGTCTATAGAGAAATTGATGTTCCATTTGTATGCATTGTCAATTACACTTTATTTTCCACACGATTAGAGCAGAATATCGTGTTTTTCTGGTTATTCGTAAGAGCTCTTTTCCTGGTGTACTGTACTCAACAGCATTTAAAAGGATGCCTGAGCTTTATTGAGCCACTTCTTTGACTTTTGCAAAAGCTATTTGGATAAACGAAATCGTATCAAGCACTTGGCATTTCTCAGTTCTCTCTTTGCTTCATTCTTTTGTTAAACTGAATACTGACACATTGCCAAAAAGTGACCCTGATGGGTAAATAAAATCTTATGTGCAAGCAGAAATTTTGTAGTACCAATGGTAGTGTTGGAAATCTGTGGTAAAATGTGAGTGTTATCTCAGGGACCTTGTTGTTTCTATCTAATCAGCTATAAGGATGCTCTTACATTGATATCTTTGTCACAGTCTCAGCCATTGCTTAATCTTATTCATTCTTTCTAAAAAAAATGTTTCTGGTTGCTCAAAATATTTCAATCAAGTCCTTCTCCGCCTATATTGCTCAGGGGTACGTGTCGGGTCCTCCAAAAGCAGTGCCTTTTTTGAGGATCCGACACAGGTGCGACAGTGTATTTGGAGAGTCCTAGCAACATAGTTCTCCTCTGCTTTCTGAATTATGTGTACTGTTGGATTTTATGGCCCTATGCCTCGTTAAATGAGTTTCTTAGGTCTAGCTTTTGGGGTTTCAAAAAGAGAGGTAAATCAGTAATAGTTTTCTACGTGCTTGTCTCTAACATGGTGTGTCAAGTTAAGAAGTACTGTGAGTACATCCCAAAACTGGCCTGTGCCAGTTTACTTGTGCAGAAGAGTAATTTTTATGTGCTTCTGTCTATGCTTTTTATTTATCTCCTTTCCCTTTTAATTTCTTTTCCAACCCAAAGAAAGAATTATATTTGAAAGAAGTCTATCCAAATAGTTGCAATGGGTATAAGTTCTGTGATAATGAGCCTCAAAAACAATTGCCAAGGATCTCTGCTTCTATATAAATTTTGGAGGTCCCAGAAAAACCTTCTTTTTTCCGTCTTGACATCTGTATCACTATGCATTCTCTTGATGCATATCAAATTACCGAGACTTGTGAAATTCGGGAAACTATTTACCGTAAATCGCTAACCTGCTTTTTGCCTTTTGTTCGTGGCAATGTTAGATCCTTACTCTTTATCTTGCATTCATTTGGTTATCCATTGTTCACCATTACTCTCATCTCCCTTTTTACTGGGAACTGCAGCAAGTATATGATCATGATACATTTTCTGCTGATGATATAATGGGGGAGGCTGAGATCGACATCCAGCCTATGATAACATCTGCAATGGCATTTGGGGATGCTGGAATGTTTGGTAACATGCAGATTGGAAAATGGCTAAAATCAAATGATAATGCCCTACTGAATGATAGCACTGTAAACATCGTGGATGGGAAGGTGAAACAAGAAGTAAATCTTAAACTACAAAATGTAGAATCTGGAGAACTTGAATTAGAATTAGAGTGGATCCCTCTTGACCAATAGGTGTATATAAGATTATAGAATTTTTTGCTACTTACCCTCCAATTTGCGTTTTTGAAATAATTACATATATGAACTTTTGAATCAGAGATATTGGATAATCTATGCTGTTGTATTCTGTTGCACATTCTATTTATTTCTCAGTGGTGTTTTCTTCCCTAAATTATGCACATGGACCAAATCATATTGGGAAAATCTATGCTTTCGAGAAGTGTGGTGAGATGACAGAGATTCCTCGTTTATTTATCAGAAGTACCTTTCTGGAGGGAGCCCAGAAACGAATTCCCGTTGGTGAGAAATGGGTTTCAAATACTGAATGCTTAAAAAACAAAAAACAAAAAACAAAAAACAAAAAAGAGTTTTTGGACTGTCACAGTATATAGAGGTATATTTGATAAATAGAACCCTAAAAGACACCGAGTGGGAGATGCTATTACTAGTTAACTGCTTTGAAGTTGTTTGGATAAAGTTAGATTAACATCAGTCTGTGCTTAAGGTGATTGATTTCCAACATCACTGGGAATTATGTTAGAATTGAGCATCCCTTAAACACGAGTAAACTTAGACTTTATGACAGTTATTTACTTCTTAAAGAACTAGGTTCTTTAATTTGCAATCGGAATGCCACTAACAGTAAAACATATTTCGTGAAAATCTTCTTGCACAGAGGAGAAACATTCAACCACCTACGATGTGTGTAGGATTTGCTGCAAACTTCACTAACCTTAAAGAGCAATTTCAGGTTACACCACAATAACCTAAGGGACCAACTCCTGCAATGTACTCAGACTGTAGTAACACCTTTTAAGACTATAAACTCTTTAAGTTTCAAAAGCTAAACAACTTCCAACTAATTAGTATGCTAAGAACCAACAAAGTAAGTTACAACTTGAAACAAGTATCAAAGACAAGACCTAGACAGGAAACTTCTCCAATTAAGTTCTTCAGTTCATCAACTTTCATTCCTTGAGAAAGCAACCTCTTGTTATGATGACTATTGTTGGAAGTAATTCTCCTTGTTGGTTTTGCAATCGCTAGTTCAATGATGGACAATAATGTATCTTATATATGCACGAGGTCGGGATGAAAATAATTCTTAGGTTATTACTCCGTAACCGAGAATAATTTGGGTAAGGGAAAACCAATATCCCAATATGACTTGACTTTCTCAACTGGAATCCTATTCTAAAGTTTCTTTCCTAGTTGAATGCAACTTTATCAATTCAAAGATCTTCCATATCTCATGTTAATTTAGCTGCGACCAACAACCTGAATGTAACATCCCTAGTTTTCGAGCTAAGATTTGAACCATTCTAAGTGTGTAGTTAGACTCGTATCTAATGAATTTTATGGTAGCTAGGTATTAAGATCAATTCTTAAGTGTGGGAAGTGCATTGGATATGAATTAAGGTCATAAGGAACCTCTAGTACAAAGTTAAGTTGAAAGTTTTTCTACCGATTAAGTTTTCGTATAAGTTCATTCAAGGGTCAATTTCAAACGAGCATTTCTTCCATTATATGAGGAGTTACAGGTCCCATCACCTACCAAATTAAAGGTTTTTGAGTCTTTTTTCCAACACTATCAACCGCTCGTCAAACCAAGGTCAAAGTAAAAAATTATGACCGTTTTACTAAAATGTAGCAGAGCTGAGAAATTGTGCGACAAAAAGCGCGGTCGCACTCCTGGTGAGCCGTCCACACTTTGGGGCCGCACAATGGCCCCGAGACCTTCAACTCACTGTCCAAAAGTGCGATCTTAAGTGTCCAAAGAGCCCACAACACTCCCGTTGTGCGGCAACACTTTGGGACTGCACAATGACCGACAAAATTCTTTAAAAAGCCGTTTTCTCCGATTTTTTTCATTACCATTAGCCCTAAGTTGGTTTTCTCCCCTCTCTTCACCCTCCAACACCAAGGTATGTTCCTCCCATGTATTTCAAAGTATTCTTAATCCTTTCTAATAGTTAGTTATGAATTCCTAACAAGATTCTACCCCACAATCTTAAGGTTTTCAAGAAAACTCATATCAAGATTTCAAGAACGGAGTTCTTGGAGTTCTTCCTCAAAGCTAGGTTTTTTCCTTGATGTTTTGGAGCGATTAAGATATGTAAGGCTAAACCTTCCGTATGAGAACCCCGTTCTTCCCCCAACCAAGTTATAGTTTCAGTTTAGTCATGTGAATCAATCATGTGAATCCTCCAAGAATAATAGTAGGAATTCCATGAGTTGGAGTCTTTCCGTTAAATTGATTCCTATTTCATATCTATTGACTCTTTCTATAAACTTTATGAATGTACTTATTTATGTTGAAAGTCGATTTCATGTTTCTATTGAATTGTTTCATGTCTTCCTTGAAAATTGGTTTAAATATTGTAAGTTCATATTCTTAAAAGTTTATGAAACCCCTTTTTTGCATGTTGACATGTTTGAAAGAGAAGAATGATTTTCCTTATTTCGAAAATTCAGACTAGCATAATTTACACATATTTAGAGCCAAAGCTCACCAGCATTGAAATATCATGATATGATTTTGAGCCAAGGCTCCAAGCATGATTTTCAACGTATGAGCAAATAGTATATTTTGGGAGGATTATTTAGCATCGAGATGGGTATGGGTCCGAGGTCACATACTCCAGAACTACATTGCCATAATAGGATAGGATCGCACCATCAGTTAGGGCGACTCCTCTTTTAGCCCAAGGGCTCAGAATGGATCCATAAGTTAAGCTTCATTCTATACCCCATCAAAGTATAGGATGACTCTGGCAACGTGGGTAAGTCGTTGTAGCATCATGAGCTCACATGGTATTTATTGATTAAGAGAAATGCCCCAAGTAAAATTAAAGTTATTTTCAGCATTTATATTAGCATATAGCCACCATCTTTATAACATGATTTATGATTCAATCACATATAGCTTCACTCAGTGATTTTCAGATAAGATGCATTAGGCCAAGGCCACTAGTCTAAAAAGTTTTAGTGCATTGTATACAGACTTACCAAATCATTCAATTACTCAATTATTCAAATCAGTTACTCAGTATTCAATTCAGTTATACAATTATTTCAGTTGTTTAGTTATTTACGACCTTGATGCATATTATATTCATGCTCAGTAGATCAGCTTATCAGTTGCCAGTTAAGTTTTAATTAAGCTATTTTACATACCGTACATTCATGTACTGACGTCATTCGATCTTGCATCATTATATGATGTAGATGCAGGTACTCTGGTTCGTGATTAGACACTTTAGTAAATTTTATTTTATCCGCTTTGGATGAGCCCCCTTACTTTCAGAGGATTTAGTCAATAATCTAGTTCAACAGGTCCTTTGTTTACATCAAGGTAGTCCAGGGCCTTGTCCCGATAAATAATATTCAATATGCTAGTAGAGACTTCATAGACAGTCAGTCAGTTAGTGTAATGATCTGTCCAGTCGTTATTCTAAAAATCACCTTACCACGAATTTCGAAAATGATTTAATTATGTTTTAATTTAAGTAGGGGTGATGTTATATCGCATTTTCACTTCCTTTTGAAAAGAAAAAGCAACTTCATATTTGAAATAGTTTTTGACATGAACTCGAAAACTTGTAAAAATTCTCAAATTTAATTAAAACAGAGTCGCCACTAATTTTTTTAGGAAAAATCAAGAAAACCTTTGAAAAATATTAAAAAGATTTAAAATAAATAAAAATCTTTGAATATAAGAAATTTAGGTAAGAAGTTCATATCAACAATTTTAGAAGTTTTTTAAGGCACTAAAAGTGTCCCCTAACATGCGGTTATCCGACTATTTTTTTAACTTATTTAACTAACTTGAAAAGATGAGAATATTTTAAGAAGTAAAGGAAAGAATTATTTTCATGAGAGGGCAGTATTTATTTGTTGCAAAATGACATGCAATTTTAAGCGAGATTTTTGCAAGTAAAATTCAGTGATAATTTACAAGAATTAAAAGAAAGCTTCAAATATTTAACCGTCTTTATGAAAAAATAACTAAGTTAATAAAAGAAGTTAGTGTTCATGAAATCCAAATTAATACAAATAAAACTAAACTAAAGAAAGGAAGAAGTTGGGTTTAGGCACTTAGGCCCAAACCCCTACAAATTATCCGTTGGACTACCAAATCTATTGGGTTAAGCCCATTTTTATTTAATCCGCTCCCTCTCAATTTTTCTGTATATTAGCTTCCATTGCGTATGACATTTAGACCATGCATTCTTCCTCAAACTCAGCAAGTTAGTCCCTTTTGGACTTGAAAGGGTTCGACTCGAGATGTCACGGGGCTTGATCGGCCCATGGAAGATGCAAGGGGATGGAAGTCCATTCGGACTCATTCAAAGTTTCATATGCAAACAAAAGAAAAATAAGGATTAAAATTTTATAGTTATTCAAGTTAAATCAAACCAAAATAACTATTTCAAACAGTTACAACTAAACACATATTACATCTTTTACGCGAGAAAATCAACAACTAATATGATGCTATACAAGAGCGGAAATCAAAATCACCATGTTGCCAAAACTATCCACTAATTCTTTACATATAGCAAACAAATGCTCAAATATATAGCAGCAAATTCATTTTAATGCAATGTCTATTTCTAAACCTGAGATTTCACTACTTCCCTTTTGAAAATCAAAATAACAAACAAAAATTCTCTTTAAGAATAATGCAACAATGGAGGTAACGAAATAAGAGTGGGTTCACAACTTACTGGGAGCAAAGAAAAAGCACGAAACTGTGAGATATCTTATTAATGCAATTTTTCAGTAAGGCAAGGATCAACACAAATATGCATTCTAGCGTCTAAAGTCCATCATTTGTTTAACCACCATTTGAATGAGGGAGTGAACACTAGTTTAACAGTGAGGCACAAGAGCTAGGGAAAATTTACTAATTTATCTCTATAAACATGAAGAAAAAACAAATATAGGTAATCTCATATGAACAGCTTGAGCGTCAAAAGTGGACATAGGGGAAATCAGACACACAAACATCCTCCTTGGAGCTTTCAAAAACGAAAGTTTGGAGGCAAAAGGAAGCTATTATGAAGCTACCTCATCCTTTCAATCGGAGCTTCGAGGAAGACTAAAGAGTAATCCTTGAAGGCTCTCCTCCCTTAATGAGTTCTATTTGGTATTATGAACTAAGAGAATCCATGGGAGAGTATTCGAGCTCTGAACACATTCAAACTATAAAACTTATAGGAAACAACACAACTAAACTCAACTAACACAAGCATACAAACAAGTTGTTTTATGCAAATTAACAAATGGCTATTCCAAATCGCTTAAGCTTAAACTGACCTAACTTATACACTAGCTTCCGCAATCTAAACGATCAAACAGAGAGCATAAAATAGCTTTCGAAATCATTTATGTAAATATGCTCATTTAAAGATTTAAGAGGGAGAGTTTAGGGATAAAAGAAAGCTATGGTGAAGTTTCCATTTCATCTCTTGAATTAAAGCTTTGAGAAAACTAAAATAAGTAATCCTCAAAGACTTTTCTTTTCCTGATGGGTCTCACTTGGTATTGTGAACCAAAGTACCCATAAGAAAGCTCAAGTTCTAAACATCATGACATCTAGGGGAATAACACAATCAGTTTTTACGTCTACGAACAACAAAAACAAAGCTGTATATACTCGCTAACAAATAAGCATCCCAAATCATTAAGCTTAATTCCGTTACAACAACTAGAACTAACACTCAATCCCAAATCTTCACCATAAAAACAAAAAATGTTCATACAAGACCAGTTGAAACCATCCTAAATTCACCATGGTAACAAAGAATAAAAGAAACGAGAGAGTTAAACGGAAGGGTCACCTATTTCTGAACAACGATTGGGAATAGCAAGCTTTGACGGGGAATTTTCACCACCAGAGTTCTACTGATTTCAATGGAACTCGACCCGAAATCGCTTGAGCATGGAATATTTTAGGTGTTTTTCACCCTGAAGCTCTTGGTAACATGAGATTAGAGGAATGCTCCTCCAGAAACCCAATTTCCCCCCAAAAGCTAGCTACCAATCTGATGGAAGAGGGTGGGGGAGGGGGGGGGGGTTATATAGGGATTTTTTGGGTGAAAAGTGGGGGGAAAACAAATGGCAAAATGGGAATTTAGCCTGGGGAAATTCAAATCCTTGAGAGGATAAGCTTGGCCAACAAGAATTGTGTACCAACTTGTACAAAGAGTCACATATTTTGCGGATAGAATGCCACCTGGGGCTTCTAGAATCATCTTGATTCTTGATAGCTCGTCAAATCGTTTGAATTAACAGAGGGAAGATGGAATCGTGAGTGTTTGGGCGTCATTTAGGCACTGTTGTTGCTGCGTTTCAGCGATATAGAGCTGAGTTCGTTTGGTTTCTGTGAGAATGAAGAGGAAATGAAGAAGAAGAAGAGTGAAGTGGAGAAAGTTGTACTGTGCGCATTGGAAAAGACAGTGCATTCTTTATGGGAAATTGGGATCGCGTGAGGTGCGTGAGGTGAATATATTTGAGGTGTATGTATCTGTTATATACTGATGGTGAGGGGATAAAGGGTTTTGGGTTGGGTTTAGCAAAATATTTGGGCCGGAAAATGATTTTTGTTGGGCCAAAAGGGTGACTGGAATGGAGAATTGAAATTTGGTTTATGAGCTGGCCACTTTGCTTTACAAATGTGGCCAGATTTGGTTGAAACAGTAACCAATTTAATTTGAATCATAGCCAAATCAAATAAATTAAAGAATTTAGGCTGAGCTTGAAATGAAATGAATTAAATCCTAATCATTTAAATGAGCTTCTAGCTTTAACAATTAAGGATAATTATTTTATAAAAAAATAATTAACTCATTCAATATCAAAGAATTAATCGTACAATTATTTCTTGATTTTAAGTAAATTTTGGGAAAAATGAATATCTTCCACTTTAAACATGGTTTTTCATAAAAAATAATTTTTAAAAAGTTTCTTTAAATTAAGCTTATGTACTTCTATATAATTAAATATGAAAGATACATATTTCACTTAAAATTATTAAATCAACCTCAAATAAATTTTGCAAACCTTTAAAATTTTATAAAAATAATTATTTCAAAATTGTTTAAAAATCTCGAAATTAATTAGGAACGCGGAGGGCCAAAATTGGGTATCAACAACTGTCCCTCCCTTTGGACAGGGTGAATCCAATGAACCCTGGACAAAGGGAATTTGACGTTCCTAATTTTGACCGACCACAAATTCATCTCTCGAAAGCGGTTGATTTTAGAACGAATTTCAAGGAATCATGGATGGACTCCAGTGTCGAGTTTCCTACACATCTCAGGTTACATGAGAATTCAGGCCAATTGTAGATTAAGACGCTTGATTTTATGCACGATTTTCAAAAAATTTAAAGCTATCCCGGTTTTGGATTATGAAGAGACCGGAAAGTTGGGGAATAAGGGGATTGGAGGAAGTTTGGAATGCAGCCAAGTTTTCAACATAGAGCCTGTCTACATATCTCGAGACTTGGGAAATCAGGCTGCTTGTAGTTTGACTCAATCAGTGGAAAATGTAATCTTTATGTTAAGACAACCTTTGGCTCAGGATGAGTGACAAATAATTGAGTTATGGTGAAGAGGCTTGCAACCTCTTAACCATAAATGTGGTGCACTTCACACCCATAGGTAAGATTTTACCTGGACCTAATTTTCAAATCTCGAGGTGTATTGTCACCCGAATTTGAAGAGAAGGAATATTGTTTCCAGTGTGAGTTCAGAAAGTACTCTGGATGCGAAACTAAGACCCAACGATAGGAAATATCCACATACCTTTTGATAGGGGTGTGGTTTGATGGCGGTGAAAGTCATTCCTCAGCTCGTGTCCAAAGAGTTTGGTATTCCTCTTCAGACTATGTCTCAGCTTGCTACTAAGAAAAAGTTCCACACTGTGCTGCATCCTTTTTGGCATCGTCTGCACCTGTGGTTTTTGTTTTGACAATTTCATCCTCTCAGATGGTCTCGATAATTTCTCAAAGTAAAATTTGTTAGTGGTAACTTAATTCCATTTGGAGAGATAGTTTCTTTGTCATACCTTATCCCTGGATTACATTCGAATCTCGTGTTATGACGCCCTTTTGACGTGTTTTGTACCTGTTATTCTGGTTTGAGATTTTCATCCTCTCGGATGCTCTTAGCAATATTTTGAAACAAGATTGTTAGTAGTAAAATTAGTTTGATAAGGAGAGATAGATTTTGTACCTCATTTCCGCATATGTTGTTTCTTGAAGAAGGTGTCATCCTTTCCTGTCCCTACAACAACTTTCACGATAAATAGATATGATAGCCTTCATAGCCATCAGATAGGATTGCCTTTATGACAGTTGGACATGATGATCTTTGAATATGACGACTTCGTAGTCATTTGCAATGAACAGTCCTCATAGCTGTTTGTAGCATTCTCTTGATGTGATAGCCCTCATAGCTATTAGTAGTGGTCTTTGCATATAACTTTGGGGTGAGCCTTGCGCATTATCTGTATCGACGTGACTTATAGATATTCCCTGAATTGTCAGACTTTGAGTAATCTAGCACACTATCCAATTCTGGATAGAGGTGGCTTATATATGTCCCTTAAATTGTCAACTTTCAAGTAATCTTGCACATCATGTGACTTTGGATAGAGGAGGCTTACAGATATCCCTCTAATTATCAGCTTTCGGGTAATCCTGCACTTTTATCCAATTTTGGATGTAACGCGATGTCACGCCCCGAGGCTACTCCCTAGACGTAACACGGGACTTAGGACTGCAAGTGCCCTATGATAACCCCTTGGTCATAGCATACTCAAGCATAACAAAGATAAGAGGAAGCATAAGAGATAAAACCGGAATCACATAGATAGGTAATCAAGTCAAATAGAAATACAAAATCCGAAAAGAGACTCGAACACTGTCTATGTCTGAAAAGCCTCTACATAACATAAGGAGTTGCTAGGACAAGACCCTAGCTAACTCGAAGTACGAAAGTAAGAAATCAACACAACTAAAACATAACTAGTCCTCGACCTAAGAGGACTCACCAACCGCTGACAGAAAGTGGCCTGGGAACTCTAGCCACGTGTTTGGAAAGGGACACTTGAATCTGCATCATCAAAGAATGCAGCACAAGATATGTGTCAGTACTATAGGATGTACCAAGTATGTGAGCGGTGCATGAATCATGATAAAAAATAATTTAAAACATGCTTAAGAATGAACTTGTTACTTAAAGAAAGAACATGAGTAAATATCAAGGTATAAAACATGAAACATGAAATAAAGCTTAAGTTTCATAATATAGAATCATATAACTTCATAGCTTGAAAATAAACATGTGGGAGTTTCTTTTAACTGACATTAAACCATGCTGAGCTACATGGAGTCCAGTGTCATGTACCCCCACTGAAAAGAGCTATCCTAATCGGCCAGGGTTAGAACCATGTCATACCAGGATCCTGTCATGATAAGCCACAGAGGGCAACCTACGGTGGCAACGTAGTTTTAAACTTGGGTTATCTGAACCCTCATCTCTCGGTGCTAAATACTACTCTCAAAACATATATATATATATATATATATATATATATATATATATATATATATATATAGCATGAGGCTCACATACATGTGGCATATCTGATGCCAAACTTTTTCATAACGTGTTCATAACTTGTTCATACCCCGGATCGTCATACTACTTATGAATTTTGGTTTAGAAATTGATTCATGAGCATTGATAGAACATCGGGTGTCTTGTCTTGCATAATACTTCGTAACATGGAAAGACTTGCATACTTCATGACTTATAAAATTTGCATGGCTCTAGTTCAATTTCATAAAACATATACTTTCATAGAACATAGGAAGTAGGCATGCTCATGCTTGAAAATCCATATGGAACATGCTATCAAAATCCAATTTGCTTAAATCGACTTCATGCATGTGAAAATTTCCATGGTTAAGCTTCAATTCATGAAATAGGAGTCAACATGTAAAAACCCATGTGAAATCATGCAATTTAATAGTAATTTCATAATCAAATCATGAGAAGATCATATTTAGCAAAACCCATAAGAACTGGGAATATGATATTTGCGTTGGTTTTTCCAATGAAACGTTGCACTTTTCTTCTTTCTCATTCGGAAGGCTCAGTCCCAAAATTGAATTAGGGGTTTTGGGCACAAGGGTGAAAGAAACCCATTGTTGATTACCCACATACCTTGATTGAAGATAACCCACTTAAATTGGAAAGAGTTAGAAGGCTTGAACTTGGAGCTTGAGACTTGAGGCTTGGAGAAGAATTTTCTCTTTTTGGGAGATGAGTGAAGTAATGAGAAGGAACTTAGGCTAATGAGGGTGAAAACCCTCCTTGAAATAGTCAAATCAACATTGTTTAGGAGTTAAAAAGATGGGTAATGATTAAAATACCCCTGAGATTTAGTTTAGAAAAAATTGGAAAATGGGTCAGCTTCAGGTTCTACGGGTTGGTTCCACGGGTTGTCGTTTGAACCACGACTCGTGGTTCCAACTCGTGGAACCTGGTCGACTAGACAGTCTGCAGAAGGTGGTCTATGAATCGACATGCCAGATCTGTCATTTGAATGATGGGTCATCAACTGGACTCGTCGTTCCTGGGAAATCAGTTGACCTCCGGTCAAACCACGACTTAGGACGATGGGTCATCGTTTAAATGACGGATCGTCGAACCCAGTCGTAGAACCTGGGGAACTTGCCATTCCTCTAATCTGTTTCCACAATTCAACATGATGGACCCGTGGTTTGAACCACGGTCCGTAGAACCCATTCGTGGTTCCAGACCAGAGGCTGAACCAAACAGACAGGAATCACAGTTCCATTCTACAACCCGTGGTTCAAACCACAGTCCGGGGTTTGGACCCGTCATTCCTGAAACATGGAATTTTCTGAGATTTTTAACTTAGATAGCTGGATAGGTTTTTGGGGTGTTACAATATCTCCCCTTTAGAGTCATTCATCCTCGAATGAACACTAAGCAAGGAAAACTGAGGAGAAAACAGCCCAACCAACATCTAAACATAAAATCAGGGGGTACACCATGAAAACTGAACTTCTCAACTTGAAAACATGATAAAATAACTTCGTAAAACATGGATGCATGATAGGATCATAAGAGAAAAATCGGTGGAGTAGAATCGGAGGGACAAACTAAGGAAGAAACTATTACCTCAAGCTGAAACTGAGTCGGAAGGAAAGAGATGAGGATATTTGGCCTTCATGGCCTCTTCCGCTTCCCAAGTAGCACCTTCTACAAGATGATTTCTCCAAAGGAATTTCACCAAAGCAACTTCTTTGTTCCTCAACCTCCGAACTTGACGATCAAGGATCTCCACGGGAACCTCCTCATAAGTGAGGCTATCCTTCACACCCACATCCTCCAAGGGAACAATCAAGTTCGGATCACCAACACACTTCTTCAACAAGGAGACATGGAACACTGGATGGATAGCTTCCAAATTCGAAGGCAAGTCCAACTCATAAGCAACACTACCCATTCTTCTCAAAATCTGATAAGGACCTACGAAACGGGGACTGATCTTTCCTTTTTTGCCAAACCTCATCACACCCTTCATGGGTGACACCTTTAGGAAAACCCAATCATCAACTTCAAATTCCAATTCCCTTCTCCTCATATCTGCATAAGATTTTTGTCGACTCTGAGCGGTCTTCAACTTTTCCGAATAAGCTGAACCTTCTCCATGGTCTCATGCACAGAATCTGGACCAATCAAGGCTACCTCACCAACCTCGAACCAACCAATAGGAGATCTACACCTCCGACCATAAAGTTCCTCATACGGAGCCATCTGGATGCTAGAGTGAAAGCTGGTATTGTAGGCAAACTCGATAAGAGGTAAGTGATCATCCCAATTACCTTTGAAATCAATCACACATGCTCTCAACATATCCTCCAAAGTCTGAATAGTACGCTCTGCCTGGCCGTCTGTCTAAGGATGAAAAGTTGTGCTAAGCTTTACCTGGGTACAGAGACCTTTATAAAAGGACCTCCAAAACTGAGATGTAAATTGAGGACCTCTATCAGAAATGATAGACAAGGGAACACCATGCAGTCGAACTATCTCCCGGATGTAGAGTCTGACATAGTCGTCTGCTGAATCAGTAGTCTTAACAACCAAGAATTGGGATGACTTGGTCATCCGGTCGACAATCACCCAAATGGAATCATGTTGCCTTCAAGTACGACGCAAACCAATAATAAAGTCCATATTGATTGCTTCCCATTTCCAAGTGGGAAGGTCAATATCTTGAATCATGCCACCCGGCCTTTGATGCTCCACATTTACTTGCTGACAGTTGGGACACTTAGCCACAAACCTGGCTATGTCCCTCTTCATACCATTCCACCAAAAGACTTCCCGCAGATCTCGGTACATCTTAGTAGCACCCGAATGAATGGAATATCTAGAACTGTGAGCCTCAGTCAGAATCAGTCATCTCAACCTATCTACATCTGGCACACATAAGCGACCCTGATAACGAAGCACACCACCTCCTTTGTCGCAAATTCAATTCCTTTTGAGTGAACACATACTGAAGACTCGTATGATCGGTTAATACATCTACATGCACACCATACAAGTAATGTCTCCAAATCTTCAAAGCAAAGAACACGACTGCAAACTCAAGATCATGAGTAGGATAGTTCTTCTCATGAGTCTGAAGCTGTCTCGAAGGATAAGCAATCACCTTACCACTCTGCATCAAAACACAACCCAAACCAATCCTAGAAGCATCACAATACACAATAAAATTATATAGGCCCTCGGGTAGAGCTAACACTGGAGTTGTAGTTAATCTAGTCTTCAATTCCTGAAAGTTCTTCTCACACGAGTCGGACCACTGAAATTTTACCTTCTTCTGAGTCAATCGGGTCAAAGGGGCAGTAATGGAAGAAAATCCTTCCACAAACCTCCTATAGTAACTAGCCAAACCCAAAAAGCTCCTAATATTAGACGGGGAAGTGGGTCTAGGCTAGTTTTTTACTGCCTCTATCTTTTGAGAATCAACTCGATACCATCACTAGTCACAATATGACCCAGAAAGGCAACTGACTGCATCCAGAACTCACACTTGCTAAACTTAGCAAACAACTGTCTATCCTTGAGAGTTTGCAACACAACCGTCAAGTGGTCTGCATGCTCTTCCTCACTCCGAGAGTAGATGAGGATATCATCAATGAAAACAATCATAAATATATCCAAATACTGCTTGAACACACGATTCATCAAATCCATAAAAGCTGCAGGAGCATTAGTTAGACAAAAAGATATCACAAAAAATTCATAATGACCATATCGAGTCCTGAAAGCTATGTTTGATATATCACACTCTCTAACACAAAGCTGATAATAACCGGATCTAAGGTCGATCTTGGAGAAGAAACTAGCACCCTGAAGTTGATCGAACAAGTCATTAATCCTAGGAATGAGATATTTATTCTTGATTGTGACCTTGTTCAACTGTCGGTAGTCAATAAACATTCTAAGAGAACCATCCTTTTTCCGAACAAACAAAACTTGGGTACCCCATGGAGAAATGCTAGGCCTGATGAAACCTTTATCAAGAAGATCCTTCAATTGATCTTTCAACTCTTTGAGTTCCCCGGGAGCCATTCTATAGGGAGGGATATAGATAGGGTTCGTGTCTGAAAGAAGATCTATCCCAAAGTTAATCTCTCACTCGGGAGGGACTCCAGGCAGATCATCGGGAAATACTTCTGAAAATTCATTGACAACAAGAACAGACTGAAGGGATGGGGTTTCAGACTGCGTGTCTATAACCCACACTATGTGATAGACATACCCCTTTGAGATTATCTTCCTAGCCTTAAGATAAGATATGAAACGACCTTTCGAGGAAGGGGGACTACCTTGCCATCATAAAATGGGTTCATTTGGAAACTTGAAACTCACAACCCGAGTACGACAATCAACAGAAGCATAACATGCATACAATCAATCCATACCAAGAATGACATCAAAATCAGTCATCTCCAACTCTATTAGATCCACTGAAGTGACTCTATGAAGGACTAAGATAGGGCAATTTCGGTAGATCCTTTTGGCTAAGACTGACTCTCCAACATGAGTAGAAACACAAAAGGGTTCTAAAAGAAATTCAAGACAAACTTCGAACTTGCATGCTACATAAGGGGTTACAAAAGATAAGGAAGCACCGGGGTCCAACAAAGCATACACATCGAAAGAGAAGACTTTCAACATACCAGTGACAACATCTGGGTAACCCTTCTGGTCCTGACGAGAGGACATAGCGTTAAGGCGGTTCTGGCGCTGACCACCAAAACTAGAAGTTGTGCCCTGCTGGGCTGTTCTACCTCCTGAAGCTGCTAGGGCAAACTGAGTCCTACCACCTCCCTGCCCCTTCTTAGATGAAGGGCAATCTCTAATCAAGTGTCCAGCCTGATCACACCCAAAGCATGCACCCGTGCCCAAATGACACTCTCCCAAGTGGTTCTTCCCACACTTGTTGCAACTAGGATGAGAAGGTCCCTTAGCAACACTTCCCTGAGACTGGGAATAGGAACCAGGTCCTCTACTACCCTGATCATGACGAGGCCTCTAGGCTGGGTAGGAGCATTAGCAGAAGAATGCCCGGATCCTGATGACTTCTTTTGGAAAGAAGAGCGATGTTCACCTCCGAACCTGTGATAACCAAAACCTGATCCCTCGGATCTAGCTCTCTTGTTCTCCCTTGCCATCTCCTTTAACTTATCACCCTCAATTTGTAGGGCATGAGTCATAAGCCGGGAAATGTTCATATCACTCAACAACAAAGCATACCTACACTCTTTCTTCACTACATCAGAAACCCCATATATAAACTTGATCATTTGATCATGCGGGTATGCTACCATGGAGGGAGCATATCTAGACAACTGAGTGAACTTCAGACTATACTCTTGAACTGACATCGTCCTCTATCTCAAGTTCACAAATTCTTCGACCTTTGCTTGCCTCAACTCTCGGGGAAAGAACCTATCAAGAAAGGCCCTATCAAAACACTCCCAAGTCGTGGGGATTGTGTCCCTCACCCTAGACTCCTTCCATTGTGTGCACCAAATATGAGCTACATCCTTGAGTTGAAAGGATTCAAGCTCAACACAATCAACACCAACCACTTGCATAACCTCGAAGATCTTCTTAACTTCATCAATAAAGTTGAGCGGGTCCTCACTCACTTTTGAACCCCAGAATTCAGGCAGGTTCATAGGATAAAGTCACGAACTCGAGCCGCTACCCCACCCTAAGGATGAACAGGGGCAGGAGCCTGTTGATTGTCTTGAGTGGCCAAAGTCTAGGCTAGCAAATGGATGGCATTTCTGAACTCCTCATTCATGACATCGGGGACCAGAATGGGAGGAACAACATTCTGAGCGGCTCAGGGAGGCATATCACGTCGAGGAGGTATAATCTAAAATGTACAAGATGAGGATTAGAGGAACATAAGAGTTAAGCTCTATCGCACGACATGATCATGAAAAAAGTGAAATTTTCTAAGATATCTCATAGCTTCCCCCTCATATGTGTGGCGCGCTTCACACACATGAAAAAGACTCTACTTGATGTGGCTTTCAAACATTCTAGGACTCTTGAACCTGAGGCTCTGATACCAAGTTTTTCATGCTCTGAGGCTACCCCCTAAACATAACACGAAATGTAGGACCGTAAGTGCCCCAAGCTAACCCCTTGGTCATAGAATACTCAAGCATAAAAAAGATAAGCGGAAGCATAAGAGATAAATCCGGAATCACATAGATAGGTAATCAAGTCAAATAGAAATACAAAATCTGGAAAGAGACTCGAACACTGTCTATGTCTAAAAAGCCTCTACATAACATAAGGAGTTGCTAGGACAATGCCCTAGCTAACTCGAAGTACGAAAGTAAGAAATCAACATAACTAAAACATAACTACTCCTCGACCTAAGAGGACTCACCAACCGCTGACAAAAAGTGGCCTGGGAACTCTAGCCATGTGTCTGGAAAAGGGACACCTGAATCTGCATCATCAAAGGATGCAACACAAGATATACGTTAGTACTATAGGATGTACCGAGTATGTGAGCGATGCATGAATCATGATAAAAAAATTAGTTTAAAACATGCTTAAGAATGAACATGTTGCTTAAAGAAAGAACATGAGTAAATATCAAGGTATAAAACATGAAACATGAAATAAATCTTAAGTTTCATAATATAGAATCATAGAACTTCATAGCTTGAAAATAAACATGTGGGAGTTTCTCTTAACCGACATTAAACCATGCTGAGCTACATGGAGTCCAGTGTCATGTACCCCCACTGAAAAGAGTTATCCTAACCGGCCAGGGTTAGAACCATGTCATACTAGGATCCTGTCATGATAAGCCACAGAGGTAGACCTACGGTGGCAACATAGTTTTAGACTTGGGTTATCTGAACCCTCATCTCTCGGTGCTAAATACTACTCCCAAAACACACACATATATATATAGTATGAGGATCACATACATATGGCATATTTGATGCCAAACTTGTTCATAACGTGTTCATAACTTGTTCATACCCCAGATCGTCATACTACTCATGAATTTTGGTTTAGAAATCGATTCATGAGCCTTGATGGAACATCGGGTGTCTTGTCTTGCATAATACTTCGTAACATGGAAAGACTTCTATATTTCATGACTTATAAAATTTGCATGGCTCTAGTTCAATTTCATAAAACATGTACTTTCATAGAACATAGGAACTAGGCATGCTCATGCTTGAAAATCCATAAGGAACATGCTATCAAAATCCAATTTGCTTAAATCGACTTCATGCATATGGAAATTTCCATGGTTAAGCTTCAATACATGAAATAAGAGTCAACATGTAAAAACTCATGTGAAATCATGTAATTTAATAGTAATTTCATAATCAAATCATGAGAAGATCATATTTAGCAAAACCCATAAGAATTGGATAAGAACCCTAATTTGAAATCATGAAGTCAAAATTGAATTAGGGGTTTTGGGAACAAGGTGAAAGGAACCCATTGTTGATTACCCAAACACCTTGATTGAAGATAACCCACTTGAATTGGAAAGACTTAGTGATGTGCCGCCATTTTACGACACTTTTGACTCCTTTAAACTAAGAATAATCGTACGTTTTCAAGCAACCGTTATCGTTTTTGATGTTTTTATGTTGTATTTTCAGGAAATGGAGACAAACATAGAAACGGAAGGAAATACGCGAAAAAGAGCATTCTGGATAAGAGTGACGGCCTGAGTGACGGCCCGTCACACATGTGACGGTCCGTCACACATGTGACGGTCCGTCACAGTGACCGTCAAGTTAGGCAGTGCCACTGTCTAGTGGTGACGGTCCAGGCGACGGTCCGTCAAGCCAGTGACGGTCAATAGTTTGTGATGCAATGGGATATGATGGTAGTCACTCGTGGTTCCAACTCGTGAAACCTGGTCGACTAGACAGTCTGCAGAAGATGGCAACATGATGGATCCGTCATTTGAATGATGGGTCGTCAACTGGACTCATCATTCCTGGGAAATCAGTTGACCTCCGGTCAAACCACGACTCAGAACGATGGGTCATCGTTTAAATAATGGATCATCGAACCCAATCGTAGAACCTGGGGAACTTGCTATCCCTCTGATCTGTTTCCACGAGTCAACAAGACGGACCCGTGGTTTGAACCACGATCTGTAGAACCCACTCGTGGTTCCAGACCAGAGGCTGAACCAAACAGACAGGAATCATGGTTCTATTCCACGAGTCATGGTTCAAACCACGGTCCAGGGTTTGGACCCATCATTCCTGAAATATAGAATTTTTTGAGATTTTTAACTTAGATAGCTGGGTAGGTTTTCGGGGTGTTACACGTGATTTACAGATTTCCCTAGAATTACTAGCCCTTGGATAGTCTTGCACAATATCAACTTAGATATGTCACGGCTTATAGATAACCCTTGGACTGTCAATTCTTTTGGTAGTCTTGCACATTTGTCCAATTTCAGATATTATTGTGACTTATGAATAACCCTTGAACCATCAACCTTTAGATGATCTTGCACACTATCTAGTTTCAGGTATCATTGTGTATTATAGATAACTCTTAGTCTGTCATGTTTTGAGCAATCTTGCACACTATCCGGTTTCAGACATCATTGTGGCTTACAGACGACCTTTGGACTACCAATCTTTTGGGAAATCTGGTTCATCATCTTGTTTTGGATGGACTCCCCTTGGAAGATATGCTTTCAACCATGACAATGAGCATCATTTGATCATTGGGGGGGGGGGGGCTGTGACAAGGCCTTTGCCACATGATCAAATATTGTTGCATTTTCTAGCGATCGATGCTTTTGAATGTATAAACATTCTTCAACATAAAACTTTGTTGTTTCTTCGTGAAAATGAATAAAAGTGCATAAATATCCTTGACGTTGGATTTCACTGTCTCCAGGTGATAATAGATATAAATGCGCTTAACACCAGACTCGGTAATTTCTGCATGACACATAATAAGAATGTGCGGATATCCTCAACGTCAGACTCCACCATCTCACACTATATTGGATATAAATGTGCTTAACGCCAAACTCCATCATCTCTGTGTGACAACATAATAAGAATGCACAAATATCCTTAACATTAGACTCTGACATCTCACGCGATATTAGACACAACTGTGCTCAATGCCATACTCCATTTTCTCTGCGTGACAATATAATAAAAATGCACATATATCCTCAATGTCATACTCTGCCAATTTTACGTGATAATAGATATAAATTCTCTTAACACCAGACTCCATCATCTCTGCGTGACAATGAGTATGCATGCATAAATATCCTCAGCGTCATAATACATTGTCTCCACGTGATATTGGATATGAATGCTATTGGGTTGATCCTATGCATCAAATGCGACTTAGGGATGCCTCTGGATGTCATCCTCTTTGAAACCAGCTAGTAGAGGGAAATAATCTTCACATTAAATGTATATCTGCCATATTTGATGATGATAGCCCTTGTAGCATGACCTTCGCAGTGTGGTCCTTGCGACATGGTCCTTGTGACATGGTCCTTGCAACATGATCCTTGTGATATGATCCTTGCAATATGATACAATGCGATATAATACGACATGACATAATATGATGCAATGGGATATGATGCAATATGATGTGTTATAGTGCAATGCAACTTGATGTATTGTGATATGATGCAGTGCAATATGATATAATATGATACGATATATTTCAATGCGATGCATCATGATGCAATGGCCCATAGGGCAGTTATAGAAAACATCACCTCCACTATTTTGTTGATGCATCGGCTCCTTTTTATGTACTTGCTCTCAAAGCAAACAATTACTAGCCATAGTGTCTCTTTCGCTACCGACTACCATCAAATTTCTATGAAAACATAAGGAAAACATTTGTAATATTAATTGAATAACGTTTTTGCAAAGTCACCTCCTTTTTGAGGTGGATAGGCAAGTAATAGGTTATTTCCAATGGCTGAAAACCCATTTTTGGGGACAACTATAATTTGAACACCACATGTTTATTGTGACCCCTGATTTGCTGGGATTTGAGGAGGACGTCACCGATCTCTTATCTGATATCTCCGATCACTTTGTTGTCATGTTGACTTCTTAGCATGTACCTGTACTCGAGGAAAATGGTTAGTAGACAAAATGTCACTTTTTCTAGCGACCACAATCGAATTTTGGAAAGCTTTAAGGAAAGTGATTATAATATTTAATCAAAATAACTTTGTTTTCGAATATCGTTCTCTTTTTGAGTTGTTAAACAAACAAGAGTTCATTTCAAGTGCAAGAGAATGGCTAAGAAACCATTCTTGAGGACCGCTATAAATATCACTTTTTAACACCACATGTTCGTTGTGATCCCTGATTTGTTGGCATTTGAGGAGGATGTCGTCGATCTCTCCTTATCTGATGGTCCCTGCAATTATAAGAAAAGTGGTTAGTTCTTGAAATACTCTGTTATCTTTGTCTTCTCCTAATAGTCTCGACTCTTCTTTGTTGACTTTGGGCATTCAATCTCGTTGTACTACCGAATGGTTATAGGCTTTCACCGATCACTGACACTTCTTTAGAATATCCTGCATCCATAGAAAAATTGTTAGCTTTGGGGAAACTGATCTGTGTTGACCTTCTTTGGTCCTCTGCTCCTTGATCTATCATCTCTGGTTGCTCGTCATCCTTGGGTGCTTGTCATCTTTGACTCCCTGGGTCACAATAGATATAAGACAAAATCATGTTATAAAGGAGCAAATTAAGTTGTAAAGATTTTTCAAACGAGTTTTGAAAAAGATAATTTGGAAAGGTCTCTGAAAGATACTTACCATAACAAGAAGACAAACTAAGGAGGTGAGAAACTCTGAATCCATGATCATGCAAAGCTCAAGAGGGAAATTACTACAAGTAATCCCAAGCTTTAAGAATCATCAAAAATGGTGGTAGAAACAATGGAGAAGAAACAAATTTTTTGGAAGAAGAACTTACCCAACCTCGAGGAAACAAGATTTCCCAACAATTTGATGGATTCTCCAAGCTTTAGGACTAGTGGGAGAAATTTGGTGGGAGAACTTGGAGTTTAGAGTTGGGAAAAGTATGAGAAACAAGCTGGAAAAACGAAGGCCTAAGAATTATATAGCTGCTGGTTGCTGCTCAGCGCTATCACGCTAAAGGAGCACGATCGCGTTGAAGGAAGGATCCCAGACCATGCTATCGTGCTACAGGAGCGCGATCACACTGAAGGGAAAATCACAGACCAATGCTATCGTGCTACAGGAGCGAGATCATGCTAAAGGCCACCAAAAGCAGAAAAACCAGCAACAACCAAAAACTTCTACGGGGCATTCCGGACACAATCGGAACCCGATACTCAAAAACCAATAGTGCTATTAGAGTGGAAATGATGTTCCAGACTCAATAGAATTGAAGAAACTTCTATACAAGGTCATCTCGGAGAAATGTTGACCCAAGTAAGCACTAGCTAACACCAACTAAACATCCAAAATGAGCCTGGCTCACCCGGGACCCAAACCAACCAACTAACTAACACAAACTCAGCATTCCGAAGATAACATCACTGACGAAATTTTCATCTGAGGTCGTCTTTTCCAAATGTTGACCAAAGTAACCAAGCAAGCCCAACTGGCTTGAAAACACAGAATGAGAGAGAATTCCAAGCTGAAAAGCTCCCAGATCCTGACCAAAGGTCCCACTAGACCAGTGTTCATGCTTCGAAGCTAACAGAACTGTCAAAATTCAATTCCGAGCACGTTCACCAAGAATGTTGATTGAAGTCAACGATTTCAAAAACCTAAAGCTCTAAAACAAGAAATGACCAGAAAGACCAAACAAATAGCCCGGGCACCGAACTATCAGTCCCAGCAAGCCATAATTAACTTGGGGCCACTACAGGCAAGATCTAACGGTACAAGAAAGGCGAACACGTGTTAATGACCGAAAGGGTCATTACACCTCTAAGTCTTATAACCACACCTGTAAACTAGCTAGTTGGCATAGATCTTTGGTCATTTTGACCTTATCAGCTTCAACGTGGCTTAGACTACCCATGGGCTTCTAGCTAAGCGCATCAACAACAATATTAGTGTCACATCCCGAGACTAGGCCTTCCGCATAATGGGCAACCCAGACCAAGGAAGGCCCAAGAAAACTCCTTAGCATAATATCATAAGCATATTCAATGAAGAATTTGCAGAAGAAAGACCCATTTTAGAACATCATTTAAAACAAGTTAAAAATTAACCAAGTGTTAGGAACAAAATGTTTAAACAACATCTACATAGGTCTATGAAGCCTCTAACATAAGAATGAAACATGTATGCCGGGACATGATCCCAATAATACCATGAAACAGAAACTAAAATTTAACAATAAGGATTTAAAATGCCTTCCGGAAGATAGAGGGCTCGCCCTTGCTAATATTGTCCGGAACGATCCTAAAGTTTCACAGAATCATGAGAAAGTGTCTCCGAACCTATATCATGAAATGATGTAGCACCTCAGGATGGTCAGTACGATGAGTACTGGTATGTAACCCAGGGGAAGGGGCAGTACAGTTTATAAAACAAGTCATAAGAGTCATAACATAAATCATAAAGAAAGAAATATATGGGACATGTACTCAAAATATTTCACAAAAACCATTTACTAACTTTAGTTCTGAACTGATGCTTTAACCGATATATTATACATATTACATGATAGGCTATGTACGTCCGATCAATGCTCGACCGGCTGAGCCTTAATTCATGTTTGCCATATAAATCAAAATTCTTCTATATATAATAGTATAAAGGCGTACATAAATCATCCTCGTAGAGAAGAAACACAAGGTCATCCAATTAAGAAGCAAACCAAAACATAGGTTTTGGGTAATGAGCCTTTTGAACTCACACCTTCTTGGTTGACCATCTGATTCTCTTTAAGCCCATCTTTTAGTCTTCTCAAAACAATAATTAAAACATTCTTAAGGGACAATTATCATTCGCAAGGCACTCGTTAAATTGGTATCATCATATCAAGATTGGTAAGTCATACATATCATGACATAATCATTTCATAAAATCATCCATCATTAGTCCCATTATTTTAAAGGATTAAATCACATTTAACATATCCCTCAAAGGTTGACAATTTCAAAATTAGAAAACAACACTTTCAAAACCAAGGGATATAGAAATCCTTTTTTTCTCATCAAAGGTCAAGATTTAGATAGTAAAATGATTTATAAGAGAATCATGACTTCATGACTCAAATCTATCCCAAAAAATCTTTTCATATAAGTAGGGTTTCATATTTCAAACAATAAGTTTTAATTCTCAAATGTATTTAAAAATTAAAGAGTAATTTCATAAAAAGAGTTTGTAACTTCAATTAAGTCCTCCTTTTGAAAATCATTCAACGAGTCCACATTCAAAACCCTCATAAATATCACTTTGTGGTTAGGAAAAATCAACCACTAATATACTTAATTGAAAGAGGATTGTTCAACATACCTTTTTGACGGAGAAATTCAAAGAGAAACTTGAGTTTTGCCTTGGAACCTTGAACCATATTTGCTCTTGATCCTCGGATGTTTGGGGAAAAAAAGTAGTGTGTGTTTTATGAACAAATTGTGCCTTAGGGACTTATGGATGTTTTGAATAAGTGGGGGACGGTTTTAGGTAATGAAAAGACCAAAAGACTGTAATGACCCTTCCGGTCATTTCCACGTTTAAGTTTTGAAGTTAAGCAAATCGACAAAAGATATCGTAAGACCTTTAACAAATTTTCTGAACCTTGGGTCAAATGTATCAGGCCTTTTCCCTCAATATATAAAGAGTTAGAAGTCCCCCGAAATACCAAATCGAAGGTCTACGAGTCTAGTTTCCAACGCACAAAACCGCACGTCCAAATAATCTCGGAGCAAAGAGTTATGACTGTTTTACCGCGGACTGTCTGGCAGAAAACGGGGTTGCGAACCGGGTCGCGAATCGGGTCGGGTTAAACTCGATTTAAGCCTCGATTTCACGTTTTAAAATGCCATTTCAGTTCCGAAACAGTTATAAAATATAAGGGAGGATCCCGAGAGAATTCTTGAATATCGAAATCGTGCGTAGGCGAATTACGAGACTAAACTTAAGAACTTTATTAGCATCGTGCATGTATTTGAAATATTTATTTAAAGGTTGAATTTGGTAAAAATTATATTATTATTGCCTTTTCAAAATACTTAAAAGGTTTATGAAAAATATATTTGATACGATATAAGTGTAGACGTATTTATTTTATAAAGTTTTTATACTCCGTAATATTTTAACGGAGATAGTAAATTTAGTTATGTTGAAATTTATGATTATAAAATAGTAGGTTTTGTTTAAAATAATTTTTTATGAATTATGGTATATTTAAAATATTATATTTACTATACCACGAATTTATGCAATACCCGAATGTATACTTAACGGAGGGAATTTGGTTGCCACCTCCACCCCCACGTGTAAGTGGAAGGTGAAGGCAGCAATAGCAAGTGAAATGTGGCAGCATGTTAACCTTTCATAATAGTTAAAGTGGCTGCCTAACTTATAATTACTACTTATTAAGTAGTTAATTATGGAACATGACAATGAGAATTTGTGCAATTCTCACAAACACTTTAATTACATAGCTTATCCATATACTTTCATACGTACAGAGAGGGGAATTGGTGGGACCAATTTAATGTTATGGTTATATTAAATTGGTTGTAGAAAATCAATTATCTACGTCAAGTTGTTCCGTCCCAAATCCGAATTCGATTCCGATTTAGTTTTGGATTTTCTCGGAGCGGTTCGAGCTTGGAAATCGTTGTTCCAGCAGCTTGTCGTCGGACGATAGGTAGGTTACGGTTTATTTTCCCTAGACTCCGTATATATAAAATAAAATTGTATTAATGGGCATCCTTGGGTTGGTTTATTAGGTTGGTACCACAGACCTTGACCGCTTTATTCATGTCCGCCTATTTTTATTCCTCCGTTGTGTGTAGTATTTGCGGATATATTTTATTTACCTTGTGGTCCTGCGAGGCCTTGTTGACTCTGGAACATAGAAGGTGGGATTTTGGGAATGTCCGCGAGTCCCGGGCATAGAATTATCCTTCTAGGCTGGTTATGCTTGCTGAGTAGCTGTGGGCCTGTGCAGGGTCGATAGGTTGATTGTAAGCTGCTGGGCAGCTGTTGTGTGTGATCATATTCATTTCCATGCATATAAAGAGGTTTTATCCATGTTTTACTGTGGTTTTGGCTTCGGGCCTACTGGCACTGTTTTCTAAACCTTGCATGGCCCGGGGGGCCCGTTTTTGATGGAAATGATTTGGAAATGGTTGATTTCACTTGTGGTTTAAAAGTAAAATTATGTTTTAAAACATCAGTTTTATCATCGCTAGACTCGGCAGGGCCGGGGTGCTAGTTGAGTTTTCTTACTACTTGAGATGATTTTTAGCCTCGGTCGGACCGAGCACCTGAGATGACTTTTTACTGTTTAGACCCGGTTACGCCCGGGCACCCTTGGAGGGGTTTTTGAGATATTTTCCTACTATTTTTAGTCCTGGACAGGGTCTGGGCATGCATATTCGAGACTGGGTCTCTATCTTGATATCGAGACTGGGTCTCTATCTTGATACATGTTCTGATACTGAGTTTTGGTATGGGGTCGGGGACCTCCATGGACCTTGCTATCCGGGCCAGGGGCTACGAGCTGCGTGTGCCGGAAGAGGGGTATACGGGGGAGTAGAGGTATACGGGCAGAGTCCTTCCATGGAACCTACCTGCTGGGCCGGATCGGCGCCGGAGGAGGTACATACAAAGATACTATGGCACTTGAGATCTTCATGCATCATATCATTCATGGTTCGAGGTTCCACCCTTGTTTGCTGTTTGCTGATTGTACGCTCCGGTAGTATGGGATGCCGGAGGGTTTGTTTTCACTTGTTTGTGTTCCTCGGTTGTATGGGCGGCCGAGGGACTGTAGGTAGACTTTTGCTTTCTACTTATAGAATTGTTCTCTATTATGGATAAGTATGAGATTGGTGTGATTAGTTGAGTTTGATTCATGTCTCTGAGCATGCCTATTGTCACTCTTTCTCTCTTCTTCTTACACTTGAGGTTACCGGTATTCCGTCCACTTCGTAAACTTATTTTATATACACTGTTATTGCAAGGATCCCAGGTGCGTTATTGCTTACCTTCACCTGTGCCTTTGGTGTGTATATTCTGCTTACTAGCCTCATCTGTGGTTCTGTTGATTTCCCTCTGGGCTAGTTCCTGTGTACCTTTCGTTGATTTCTGTGACTACTTGCTTATATTCTGTCTATTACTGCTCTTTTATCTTATATGTGCCCAGTCGGCCTATGATACCTACTGGGTACCTTATGCTTCGCATTTGGTGCTTACCCCTACCCCCTGCATCTTTGGGTGCAGATCCTAGCGTGGGCCATCGCCGTTAGACCGTTATGAATCGTGCTTGGAGATCTGTTGGAGACTACTTCAGACTGAGGGTGAGCTCTTGACGATCGGAGCTTAGCTTTAGTTTATCTTTTGCTTCATGTACTCTATTACCATTCGGAGACATTTGTATATATAGTTTTGGTTTATTTTGTACTCCATGTATGTAGTTTGACTCTGTACTATGATACCAGGTCTTGGGGTTTTGTTTAGTTTCCGCATATGTATATATTTATATACTTGTTAACTATTTTATTCGTCTTGTTCTCTTACTTGTTAGATAGTAGCCCATTACTAACTGTTCTGGGCTACAGGGATTGGTTCACCTACCGGGGGTTGTAGGTGCCATCATGACCGAGAAATCGGGTCGTGACAAAGACCCTCTAAATAATGCTTAAAAAAGAAATCCCATTGGACCCCCTTTTTTTGGAGTCTGCCTAGTGTGACGACTCATGTGACATCGGTCACATGAGCAGTCACCCTTTCCAGTGATTTTAGCTAGTGTGACGACTCATGTGACCATTGGTAACATGAGCAGTCACACTATCCACAGTGCTTATTTTAGTCCCAATTCACGTTCTAAACCTTCCCTAGGCCTCCAACTCACCCCTAATGAATTTCTAATCATTCTAAGGGTCGGATAGGTTCATTTTAAGCTTAAAAAAATGTCCTAAAATGTATGGGGTGTTACATTATCCCCCCTTGGGATTATTCTTCCTTAAATGATGGCTGCAACTAGAAGGAAATCGTTGTATCAACTGAAAGTAAATCCTTTTGGTTTTATGGAATGAGTACTGGAAAGTCTGAACTATACTGATATGAGGAGCATCATACAAGCTATTAAGAGATGTCTGAGCATGAATTATGAGTGCAAGGAACTAGCATAGACACGATTCATTGCCTGAGTAGCATGAGTCCTCTGA
The DNA here is from genome assembly GCA_003996215.1 of Jaltomata sinuosa. NCBI lineage: Eukaryota > Viridiplantae > Streptophyta > Magnoliopsida > Solanales > Solanaceae > Jaltomata > Jaltomata sinuosa. The sequence continues at coordinate 100,336 of QJPP01001772.1, read as the reverse complement.
ATTAGAAATACTGACATGGCATGAGTATACTAGTCATCTTACATGATTCATAAAGTACAAACAACAAGGACTTGGAAGTAAGTCTTATTAGATCCGAAGCTGATAGACATGAAACCTGAGTACGCTGGGCATGGAGTAAGAACATAACTTTTCTCGCCTCATATGCTACAATTACCAGCTCTCCATCTTAGCATCACCTTTCAACTACCTAACCTCCTCTGAGTACCACAAATCACCGCCTACGACTCAAAATCTTCCCATCAACGTATATAACTACTAAAGTGTGTATCCAACACCTTGATTTCACCCTGTTCAAGCCTAACTTGAAGGCATCAAGTGCTATATCTAATGTGATCCACTCTTAGTTTTATCCTAAGCTCAGCAAATTCTAGCTCTAGATTCACCCTACAAGCATACTACTTCCCCTTGTCACCTTAATTAATCAAGCTCAAGCTTTGGCAAGAAGTCACTTCTCCCACAATGCAATCGCCCTCAAGTACTCAACATCTCTTTCAAGCGTATTACCATATTCCCTTTTTGGCTCCTTTGTATCTTAAACTATCAAATAATTCTCTCAAGAAGTCTGATCTGAGTAGGTACATGATGGACCATGATTTTCAATAGCCATTTTGAGCATATTATGAAGCTTGAGTTTATTGGACTAAGCATAACGTGAGATATAGGTTCATGGGTCATGAGCATCAAAACATAGACCCTGGATCCCTAGAATCTTGGAGAGAAATTTACATCACTGAGAGACACTATCACTTCAAATTCGAAGGACAGAGCGTGGATGAGAGACTACATAGAAAATTCGATCTTCAGACGTAGGCATAGTTCAAAGGCACAAAACATGGGTAGAGTGTCTTTTTAAGCTGAAGTATAAGTAATATGCTAAAATAAGAATGGATCACTACAACAGGCATTGTAACTCTTTTATGAAACTCATCACCACTACAAACTCAAGACTTTCCTTGGTTCAACACCTCATCATCTCCCTCTTAGCTCAAAAGTCACCATCTTAGGCTTGTGGACCTATTCTGTAAAAGGATCTATAAGTACAACACTCGGCACTGCAAGGTATCACTATACACATGAATTCTAATCTTACCCAAATATTATATTTGGAAGATACTAACTCTTTTCTAGGTCATTCCTTTCATAGACACTACTCTTAACTTACTCTAACCTCTATAGCCATAAAATTAAAACTTAACTCTCTTGGTCACACACATCCACATTCTCTAACACTTAACAATCTATTCTCCGTTCCTTAGTCTACTACCATGAAACCTCTAATCTCATATCCGCCTAATTCAACAAATTTTAAAATATACCAAGAGGCTCAACAACGTCTCTTTAGATCCATAATTCCCTCAATTCTATTCCAATGGACACCAAATAATAACTATCTAGCCTATTCCATATAAACCAACTCAAGAACACTAATCAAGAATACCTAGCACTTAACAACTTAAAACCTCATCTAACAACATATTACATTGGGTACAACTCATTCTTATGAACTTAAGGCTCTTATTCATCTAGACTTAGCCACATTTCACTGCTTCAATACTAGTTCTCATGAATATATCATGCTTACACATTCAAACCTTCCCTAATTTATCAAGCTTATCCTCCTCATATACCATGTCAAGCCTACTAGATAAGTCTCATAAAAGTAACATTATCATCCCCAACCATTATTCTTTCTACCTTGATGACCATCCATAACTCAACCTTAGTGTCTAACACTAGGTAAGGTTAACATCACAACTTAGCATGCCATTCAGGCTTACAGCTAGCAGATAAAAATCAAGAAATACTAATCCACCAAAACTTTGACAGAGTGATCGATCTTAATTCCTTCTTCAACATAATTATGGCTTACTAGCACCATCTCCTTCACCACATTACTACTGCACATTAACATTCATGACACATCTTTTCACCTACTATATTGGCTTGCAACTACTAGATAAAAATCAAGAAACTCTGAGTCTACTAAAACCACATGATAAGGATAGTCGATCTTAACCTTACAATATAACCCATTACAGCCTATTTGCACATTATTCTTTCTCACATCACATTTACTTACCCATGCAAACATTTAAACTACCTTTATAGTTCTATAAACATCACTGAGTCTCCCTCTCCAAGACCTCAAAATGGAGTTTAAATTTATAAATTAATAACTAGTCTATCCGTACATTCACAACCTATAATTGGTTTGTACTATTACACGAGAGAGCCATCACGAGCTTCTTCCTTACTTCAAATAATTCAAAAACATCTTAACTAACCACTCTTTTTCTATCAATTTCCATAAAATTTGCTAATCTTGCTACACTAAAACCCACACCATATGGGCATTTCACCTTCATCGGTCACTTAGTGGGTACAAGACTCTAGCTATATTTTTCAATCACTCACTACCTACACTCTTTGGCTTCTAATCTTATGACTCCATATATCTCTGGATTTGGGATCATCTTACTACTCATATCTCATCAAACCCTAATTTATACTTTCTCTTGGGTAGAAATATTATCTCAACATTGGCATATATACCTTTCCCCTAAAGCATGACAACTGCAACAAAGTTTTTGAAAGGGTCTGAACACATGTCTCACCTTGGCTCAAATGCATGATTCATGAAAATAGAGGTTGACACTTAGAATTGATAGACTTTGATGAACTAATGGATTCCTATTAAGTCCTTATGCAGATTCATAACTTTTGGAATGACTCAACCTGATAAGATTACATTATAAAGAGTATAAGCCTTTGTACTTCTATCACCTCAAAAATAAGGAAAGGCCATAGCAAGTGGAGTTACAGTAGAGTAGAAATCTGGATAAGTTTCTTATGGACAACACTATTGCATGATCTAGAGTATGAAAGAATGGGAAACATTTTCTAGATGCCCTGTAGCCTCTTGATTATAAGTGGTATCCACAACACACCCATAAGAAAGACTCTACTGGACATGGCTTCATAGACACTCTAGGATCATGAACCATGCTCTGATACCAAGTTTGTCAAGCCTTGAGACCAAGCCCTGGGAATAACATGCAACCTAGACCTAGGAAGGCCCGAGAAGACCCCTTAGCGTAACATCATAATCATATTCAATAAATCATTTATGAAAGAAAGACCCATTTGAGAACATTATTTAAAACATAGTTAAAAATTAACCAAGTGTTGGGAAAAAATATTTAAACAACATCTACATAGGTCTACGAAGTCTCTAACATAAGAATGAAATATCTATGTCGGGACATGATCCCGATAATACTATAAAATGGAAACAAATGTTTAATAATAAGGATTTAAAATGCCTTCCAAAAGATGGAGGGCTAACCCCTTGCTATTACTGTCCTGAATAATCCTAAAGTTGCACAAAACTATGAGAAAGTATCTCCGAACCTACATCATGAAATAATGTAGCATCCAAGGATAGTTAATACAATGAGTACTGGTATGTAACCCAAGGGAAGGGACAATATAGTTTATAAACCAAGTCATAAGAGTCATAACATAAATCATAAAGGGAAAAATATATGGGACATTACTCAAAACATTTCACGAAAATCATTTATTAACATTAGTTTTGAACTAGATGGTTTAATTGATATGTTATACATGATACACCACGGGCTATGTGGGTCTGATCAATGCTCGACCAGTTGAGCCCCAATCTATATTTGTCGCATAAATCAGGATTCTTCTATATATAACAACATAAAGGACTACATAAACCATCCTTGTAGAGGAGAAACATAAGGTCATCCAATTAAGAAGTAAACTATCCCCTACATTGGCAAAACATAGGTTTTGGATACTGAGCCTTTTGAACTCACACCTCATCAGTTAATAATCTAATTGTCTTTAAGCCCATGTTTTAGTTTTCTCAAAATGACAAGTAAAACATTCTTAAGGGACAATTATCATTCGTAAGGCATTCGTTAAATTGGTATCGTCACACCAAGACTTGCAAGTTATACATATCATGCCATAACCATTCCATAAAATCATTTATCATTAATACCATTATTGTAAGGGATTATATCACATTTAACATATCCCCCAAAGGTTGACAATTTCAAAATTAGCAAACAACACTTTCAAAATCGAGGGATGTAGAAATCCCTTTCTTTCTCATCAAAGGACAAGATTTAGATAGTAAAATGATTTATAAAAGAATTGTGACTTCATCACTCAAATCTTTCCAAAAAAAAGCTTTTCATATAATTAGGGTTTTATATGTCAAACAATAAGTTTCAATTCTCAAATGTATTTAACAATTAAAGAATAATTTATAAAAAGAGTTTGTAAATTCAAGTAAGTTCACCTTTTGAAAATCATTCAACAAATCCACATTCAAAACCCTCATAAATATCACTTTATGGTTAGGAAAAATAAACCACTAATATACCTAGTTGAAAGAGGATTGTTCAACATACCTTTTTTGACAGAGAAAATCAAAGAGAAACTTGAGTTTTGTCTTGGAACTTTGAACCCTAATGACCCTTGATCCTTGGAAGTTTGGGGAATAAAAGTAGTGTGTTTTTGATGAATGAATCGTGCCTTAGGGACTTAGGGACGTTTTGAATAAGTGGGGGGCAATTTTGGGTAAGGAAAAGACTAAAAAACCCTCTAAATATGTAATGACCCTTCCGATCATTTACACATTTTCATTTTTATTATTCTGTTAAAGCTTGCCTCTAGCGGTCCCAAGTCATTTATGGCTTGCTGGGGCCAGTAGTTTTGTGCCTGGGCTATTTGTTTGGTCTTTTTGGTTGTTCCTTATTTTAGAGCTTTAGACTTTTGAAATTGTTGACTTCAGTCAACATTCTTGGTGAATGTGCTTGGAATCAAATTTCGATAGTTTTGTTATCTCCAAAGCATGGACTTTGGCCTAGTGGGACCTTTGGTCGGGATCCAGGATCTTTTCATCTCAAGATTGTCTCTTATTCTGTGTTTTTTGGCCAGTTGGGCTTATTTGGTTGACTTTGGTCAACATTTGGAGAAGGCGGTATCGAATGTAAATTATGTCAGCTGTTAGCTTTGGAATGTTGAGTTTGGGCTAAAGGGACTGTTGGTTCAGGTCCCAAGGCTTCCAGACATGATTTCGGCCATTGGGTTCAATTTTGGAGATAGTTGGTCTGAGGTTGATATTGGGCATGGGGCCCACTTTTGGTTAAGTCTACCTCTGATGGGATTTTTATCGATTCCATTGGATTCAGAATGCCATTTATAGTCAAATAGCACAAGTCATTTATGATCGCGGGACCCCAGATGCGTTCCCGGGGATCCAAAGTGTGAAAATCTTCCCTTGACAACTGGTTGTTGTCATAGGCCTTTTTGTTCATCGCGTTCGCGGGGGGATGACCGCGTTCGCGAAGGGTAATTTCTATCCACCCCATTTTTGGTCATAACGTTCGCGGAGGGGTGGCCGCGTTCGCAAAGGGTAATTTCCAGCAGCTATTTAAGCTGAGCCCCTACATTTTTCTAGCCATTTCCTTCAACTCTGTCAACTCTTAGGCACCTAAATCACTCTCTAAATTGCTCCAAATCAGTTCCTAGATTCGGGAAATTTGTTGTTCTTCTATTATCTGTGTTGCCTCGACAATTGGTAAGTCTTCTTCCCCAACCTTTTCTTCTCTTGTTTTCTTAAATCCTCCATTGTTGCTTACTTTCAAAAGCTTAGGATTCTTGTAGAATCTGCCCCATTTGTGATTCCATAATAGTGAGCTCACTCAATTTACTGTGACACCCCAAAAATCATAAGCTAATATCCAAACTTTTTCCATGAGTGTAATGATTGTTTCCCTAGTGTGGTGAGTGTTTTGGATGTGAATCATGTTCATAAGAAACTCCTATCATCAAGTTAAGTTTCAAACACCTCACTCAAGTAAGTTTCATGTAAGACTAAATTAGGGTCAACTTCAAACGATTATTCCTCCTAAAATATAAAGAGTTAGGTGGTCTAGTACCCACCAAATTAAAGATTTTTGAGTCTTCTTTTCAACGCCACCAACTACGCATTAATCTGAGTCTGTAGTAAAACGTTATGGGTAATTTATTGCAGCACTGTCAGTAACTACGGACAGGGATGATGAACTGTGGTTCTGAACCACAGTCCGTACTGTGACTCGTGATTTCTGACCTTAACCTTAAAATTTTCATCTTTAAAACCACTGGTTGGTTCACGACCCGTAGACCGAAATTATAGTCAATAGAGTGATCCGTGGTTTGTCAAAATTTAGATTTTCTACCTAGTTTCCATGAATGACTTGACGGGTCATCATTTTGAATGATGGACCATCCTGTATCCCGTGGAATCACCTTCAGAGAGGTACCAAGTCCTCTAAATTACACGATTGGGTTGATGACTCGTCAACCTATTCCATGACCCGTTCTTCCACTCATAATCCCTGAGGATCAGAGGATCCTCATACCCTAAAGTCGGGACCAGGAGTCACAGGATGGTCCGTCGTCCTGAACCACAGACAATAGAGTGACTCGTGGTGTTGAGTTCCAGTAGACCCGTAGAAGTGGCATTTGAAACCAGGGATCAGTTGATTGCTCGTCCTTTAGGATGACGGACAATGGACTGACTCGTGGTCTCTGAAGCCGACTTTTCCCAAATTTTCCAAGTTTAAGTCCAGGGGTATTTTTGTAATTTCTCACCCTTTTAACTCCTATACTAAGTCGTTTTAAGCCTATTCAGGAGGGTTTTTATTCCCACTTGGCCTAAGTTCTCTCTTATTCTTTCAATCAAATTCCAAAAGAAGAAAAAGAGTTTCATCTTCTCAAGATTCAAGTTAGGGTTTCAAGTTCCAAGTTCAAGCCTCCTCTTCTTTTCAATTTCAAGTGGGTTAGCTTCAATCAAGGTATGTGGGTATTAAACAATGGTTTCCTTTAACCCTTATGCCCAAAATCCCAAATCTTTATTTTGATTTCATGAACTTTTAAATTAGGGTTCTTACCCAATTCTTATGGGTTTTGCTATAAATTGCCTTCTCATGATTTTATTATAAAATTACTACTAAATTGCATGATTTTGCATGGGTTTTTACATATGAACTCCTATTTTGAATTGAAGGCTAATTATGGTAAATCCTACATGCATGGTTTGATTTAAGTAAATTGGGAAATTGATAACATGGATTCTCTTGAATTTTTTAAGCAAGTGCATGCCTAGTCCTATGTTCTATGAAAATCTATGTTATTATGAAATTTAACTAGTGCCATGCAAATTTTTAAGTTATGAACTATTATGCAAGACAAGACACCCAATGTACCATCAATGCTCATGAATCATTTTCTAAAACCAAGGTTCGTGAGTAGTATGAAGATCCGGGGTATGAACATGTTTATGAACAAGTTTTGACATCTAGATATGTCACATGTATGTGAGCCTCATGCTATATATATATGTGTGTGTGTTTTAGGAGTAGTATGTAGCACCGAGTTGGACTGGGTGAGAGTACCCTTAGTCCCAGATCTACGTCCACTGTAGGTGCCCTCTGTGGCTTATGACAGGATCCTGGTATGACATGGTTCTAACTTTGGCCGGTTAGGACAACCTTTTATAGTGTGGGTGCATAACACTGGACTCCATGTAGCTCAGCATGGTTTAATGTCGGTTAAGAGAAACTCCCGCATGTTTATTTTCAAGCTAATAAGTTATATGATACTCTACTTTGAATCCTGACTTTATTTCACGTTTTATGCATTATATCTTGATATTTTTTTATGCTATCTCTCTACATACACAAACTTATTTCAAGCATGTTTTAAGTATTTTTTTATCATGATTATGCATATCTCACATACTCAATACATTCCATAATACTAATCGCATACTTTTTTGTTCTGCATCCTATTATGATGTAGATTCTGTAGCCCGCTCCCCAGTCCGTGGCTAGTAGATCAGTAGCACATCTAGTCTTCCTGGTGTGTCCTCCTCCTTCGAGGACTTGGAGTTTAGTTTCATTTCAGTATTTAGATTGTATATTCAGTATTTTAGTATTTAGAGTTAACTGGGGGCTTGTCCCAGCATCTTGCCAGTAGTAGAGGCTTTCAGGTATAGAGTCAGACATTCAGTTGCATTCAGATTTTTATTCTTAGACTTTTACTTATATAAACAGGTTGAGTTGCTCATTACTTCCGTTAAGCTTCCGTTATTATGTTTTGTTCAATTTTTAAGTCATGCTAATGCCAGAGGGTTATCTTAAGATCACTTGTGATCATTGGTCCCGTGTTATGTCCAAGGGGTAGGCTCGAGGAATGACAAACTTGGTATCAAAGCATTAGGTTCAAGAGTCCTAGGGTGTCTGAAAGCCACATCAAGTAGAGTCTCTTTCATGGGTGTGAAGCGTGCCACACTTATGAGAGGGAGGCTACAAGGACTTTTAGGAAAAACTTCACTTCTTCATGTTCACTATCGTGCGATAGAGTTTGCCTCTACTTACCCTTCTAATCCATTCCTTACGCATTTCAGATAATGTCTCCATGAAGAAACCCCACAAGGAATGCTAATCCAACCATTCCAGGTCATGAGGTTATGAATGCAAAATTTCCTGAAGCCATCTATATGTTGGCTCAATCCATGACAGCTAAGTTGAATGAGAAAGAGAAACTAAAGAAGAGGAAGAGGAAGAATAAGAAGACTAGAACATGGAACCAATCGTCTTCTCAGCAGAGGTCATCCGGACCAACCCCATCTTCAGTTAGCACACCTGCCCTCGATCATCAGTTTTGTCACTATAGGGCTCCGAAGACCTTGAGGTACCTTCATTGTAGTAGATGCGGTAAGTTTCATCTAGGTGAGTGCCTTGCTGGCAAAGAAGGGTGTTTTCGGTGTAGTCAGTTAGGTCATAGGATCAGGGATTGCCTCTCAGCTAAACGGACAACTGTGGTGTTCAGCTCCAAAACCGATTCCCTTCATTTCCTAGCCAGTCGAGTCATAGTATTCCTCCAGAAGTTGAATCAGGTACGTCACTAGATTTTCTTTTTTTATGCACCCATAGCCCCCAGACCCCTATTCTTGTTTGGTTGTAAGTTGTCTTGACCTAGAATAGAGTGGGGATAGGAGGGTTGAGGCCTACACTTTTAGGTGTAAGAGGGTCTTAGACTATAGAAGGAAGTGGGTATTCATGCTAGATTCTGGAGTAGTGTATGTCCTGTTAGGGTAAAACGATCATAGTTCCTTTGTGAGGTTGGTGAGAGGTCATAGACTTAGGAGTGTAGCATGAACCTAAGGGGGAGATGGTGGAATGTACAATCGGTCAAATTTTGGAGGCTCAGGTAGTGATGCTTGTGGGTGTTAGAACAAAGTCAAGAGGGGAGGCAGAAGCTTATTTCCAACCTAGCATCCTAAGTGTACTTCTACCATTATGATACCTTTTGCATTCCTTGTGTGTCAGCGCCATGGTCCTATTTCAGATTCACGCTCATGTTCAGATTCTAGAATGACAAGTGATTTCTTCAGACAACGACTCTACTCTTATCCTGTGATTCTATAAATCCCAGCTTTGTGCACTGAGGGTTAGTGTCTATGTAAACTCATGTCTCTCAATATGCTCAGTTTTATTTGCTCAGTTCATTCTTCAGACATGCCTTAATGGAAAATCAAATCATGTTACGTTATGTATATGCTCCGACCTGATTCTTGAAATGGTTCGCGCTTATGATTTCCTTGCTCTAATGACCTTTACCTTTGCATTCAATAACGAGGGGTGGTGATCCTCACCATTCGTGTCTTACGTGCCTAGTATATAAAATAATCATGCTTATTGCACTCAAATCCCCAAGCCTTACCTTGAGTGGCTTGATCACGCTAAGTGTAAACCAAGATCAATCTGTAATCCTTCATTCGTGACACTCCTGCTCCCGTTCTTTTCTTTAAATTATTCTGGTTCATGTTGTTATAAGCGTTAGGGAAGAAGGCCTTGTAGTAGCCTAGCTGGGAGGTAACATATTCCTTTTCCTTATTTGTGTACTTGTTCCATCTTGACTTCTAGGTGTGGGTGAATTATTAGATAAGGATCATTCGTACGAAATAGATAGATGAGGAATTTTAGTATGTCCCTCTATAGAAGTTCTTGAATTTGTGACTCCTAGTTATGATAGGGAAGAGGAGAGAAGTCTTAAATAGGGTAAGCTATGAAACCATAAGGTGACCATAGTTATAAACTTGAATATCGTGATGGGATACATGTGGATATTTGTTTTGTGCAACTAGTGACCCTTTGGTTGGGAGCCCTAGGTTAGTTTGTTGTTCTGATAAGAGGGGATACTATCCTTAGAAGACGTTCTTGATGAAAAAGATCTGGTCGAGATAGGTTTGAACATGGAGAATCGGGTAGTTGACTCAGACCTTAGTACCTTTATGTACTTTGTTGATGTTGTTAGTTGCAAATGGTAGGAGTGGTATTTAGAAGAGAATAGTTTTCTCGTGTATCTACTTCTCACAGTTTGGTGTCCCTTTTTGTTAACCGCAATTTCTAAAGTATGTTTGTTCTTTATGAGTTTTAGCTGAGTTCCTATTCTCATCCCAGACCAGTTATCATGTTGGATATCCGGTTCCTGTCCTATTGGTTGTTCTTATATTCTCAGCATGCATACATGTCTCATGAATCTAGCTCAGTTTTTATTTCAATCAGAATTTGATTACCACGATAGTACTTCAGCTTTTATAACTCAGTTGAAGGAGCTACTTGGGAAGCAGAATCATCCATGAAGGCCAAGTACCCTCTCCCTTATACTTCCGATCTAGTTTCAGCTTGAGGTAGTAGATCCATCCTTAGTATGTCCCTCCGATTCTATTCCAGCAGTTTCTCTCATGATGCTTATTCTTATTCATATTTTCCGGAGTTAGTTCCGTTAGGTTTTGAGAGGAGAAGTCAGTTTTCATGCTTATTCTTCAATTTTCATGTTTTGTTTTTGGTTGGGCTATTTTCTCTCTAGAGTTCCCTTGCTTAGTCTTCATTCGAGGATGAATGATCCCAAGGGGGAGATATTATAACACCCCAAAAATCCTAAGCTAATATTCAAACCATTTCCATGAGTGTAATGATCATTTCTCTAGTGTGATGAGTACTTTAGATGCGAATCATGTTCATAAGAAACTCCTATCATCAAGTTAAGTTGCAAGCACCTCACCCAAGTAAGTTTTCATGTAAGACTAAATTACGATCAACTTCAATCGATTATTACTCCTAAAATATAAAGAGTTAGGTGACCTAGTACCCACCAAATTAAAGATTTTTGAGTCTTCTTGTCAACGCCACCAACCACGCATTAATCTGAGTCTGGAGTAAAATGTTATGGCCAATTTATTGCAGCACTGTCAGTGACTACGGACAGGGATGGCGAACAGTGGTTCTGAATCACAGTCCGTACTGTGACTCGTGATTTCTGACCTGAACCTTAAAATTTTCATCTTCAAAACCACTGGTTGGTTCACGACCCGTAGACCAAAACCACAGTCAGTAGAGTAATCCGTGGTTTGTCAAAATTTAGCTTTTCTACCTAGTTTCCATGAATGACTTGACGTGTCATCATTTTGAACGACGGTCCATCCTGTATCTCGTGGAATCACCTTCAGAGAGGTACCAAGTCCTCTAAATTACACGATTGGGTTGACGACTCGTCAACCTATTCCATTACCCGTTCTTCCACTCATAATCCCTGAGGATCAGAGGATCCTCATATCCTAAAGTCAGGACCAGGAGTCAGAGGATGGTCCGTCGTCCTGAACCACGGACAATAGAGTGACTCGTGGTGTTGAGTTCCAGTAGACCCGTAGAAGTGGCATTTGAAACCAGGGATCAGTTGATTGCTCGTCCTTTAGGATGACGGATCGTGGACTGACTCGTGGTCTCTGAAGCTGACTTTTTCCAGATTTTCCAAGTTTAAGTCCAGGAGTATTTTTGTAACTTCTCACCCTTTTAACTCCTACACTAAATCATTTTAAGCCTATTTAGGAGGGTTTTTATTCCCACTTGGCCTAAGTTCTCTCCCATTCTTTCAATAAACTTACAAAAGAAGAAAAGAAGTTTCATATTCTCAAGCTTCAAGTTAGGGTTTCAAGCTCCAAGTTCAAGCCTCCTCTTCTTTACAATTTCAAGTGGGTTAGCTTCAATCAAGGTATGTGGGTATTAAACAATGGTTTCCTTTAACCCTTATGCCCAAAACCCCAAATCTTTATTTTGATTTCATGAACTTTTAAATTAGGGTTCTTACCCAATTCTTATGGGTTTTGCTATAAATTGACTTCTCATGATTTTATTATGTAATTACTACTAAATTGCATGATTTTTCATTGGTTTTTACATATGAACTCCCATTTTGAATTGAAGGCTAATTATGGTAAATCCTACATGCATGGTTTGATTTAAGAAAATTGGAAAATTGATAACATGGATTCTCTTGAATTTTTTAAACAAGTGCATGCCTAGTTCCTATGTTCTATGAAAATCTATGTTATTATGAAATTGAACTAGTGCCAGGAAAATTTCTAAGTTATGAACTATTATGCAAGAAAAGACAGCCGATGTACCATCAATGCTCATGAATCATTTTCTAAAATCAAGGTTCGTGAGTAGTATGAAGATCCGGCGTATGAACATGTTTATGAACAAGTTTTGACATCTAGATATGTCACATGTATGTGAGCCTCATGCTCTATATATATATATATATATATTGTATGTATGTTTTTGGAGTAGTATGTAGCACCGAGTTGGACCGGGTGAGAATACCCTTAGTCCCAGATCTACGTGCCACCGTAGGTGCCCTCTGTGGGTTATGACAGGATCCTGGTATGACATGGTTCTAACTTTGGCAGGTTAGGATAATCTTTTTTAGTGTGGGTGCATGACACTGGACTCCATGTAGCTCAGCATGGTTTAACGTCGGTTAAGAGAAACTCCCGCATGTTTATTTTCAAGCTAATAAGTTATATGATACTCTACTTTGAATCCTGACTTTATTTCACGTTTTATGCATTATATCTTGATATTTTTTTATGCTATCTCTCTACATACACGAACTTATTTCAAGCATTTTTTAAGTATTTTTTTATCATGATTATGCATATCTCACATACTCAATACATTTCATAATACTGACCGCATACTTCTTTGTGTTGCATCCTATTATGATGTAGATTCTGTAGCCCGCTCCCCAGTCCGTGGCTAGTAGATCAGCAGCTCATCTAGTCATCCTGGTGAGTCCTCCTCCTTCGAGGATTTGGAGTTTAGTTTCATTTCAGTATTTAGATTGTGTATTCAGTAATTAGTATTTAGAGTTAACTGGGGACTTGTCCCAGCATCTCGCCAGTAGTAGAGCCTTTTAGACATAGAGTCAGACATTTAGCTGTTTTCAGATTTTTATCCTTAGTCGTTTACTTATATAAACAAGTTGAGTTGCTCATTACATCAGTTAAGCTTCCGTTATTATGTTTTATTCAATTTTTAAGTCATGCTAATGCCAGAGGGTTATCTTAAGATCACTTGTGATCTTGGGTCCCGTGTTATGTCCAAGGGGTAGGCTCGAGGAATGACAAACTTGGTATCAGAGCATCAGGTTCAAGAGTCCTAGGGTGTCTAAAAGCCATATCAAGTAGAGTCTCTTTCATGGGTGTGAAGCGCGCCACACTTATGAGAGGGAGGCTACAAGGTGTTTTAGGAAATACTTCACTTCTTCATGTTCACTATTGTGCGACAGAGTTTGACTCTACTTACCCTTCTAATCCGTTCCTTACGCATTTCATATAATGTCTCCATGAAGAAACCCCACAAGGAATGCTAATCCAACCATTCCAGGTCATGAGGTTATGAATGCAGAATTTTGTGAAGCCATCTAAATGTTGGCTCAAGCCATGACAGCTCAGTTGAATGAGAAAGAGAAACTAAAGAAGAGGAAAAGGAAGAATAAGAAGACTAGAACATGGAACCAATCATCTTCTCAGCAGAGGTCATCCGAACCAACCCCATCTTCAGTTAGCACACCTGCCCTCGATTATCAGTCTTGTCACTATAGGGCTCCGAAGACCTTGAGGTACCTTCGTTGTAGTAGATGCGGTAAGTTTCATCTAGGTCAGTGCCTTGCTGGAAAAGAAGGGTGTTTTGGGTGTAGTCAGTTAGGTCATAGGATCAGGGATTGCCTCTCAGCTAAGCGGACAACTGTGGTGTTCAGCTCCAAAACCGATTCCCTTCATTGCCTAGCCATTAGAGTCAAAGTATTCCTCCAGAAGTTGAATCGGTAGGTCACTATATTTTCTTTTTTTTTACACCCATAGCCCCCAGACCCCTATTCTTGTTTGGTTGTAAGTTGTCTTGACCTAGAATAGAGTGGGGATATGAGGGTTGAGGCCTAGACTTTTAGGTGTAAGAGGGTCTTAGACTATAGAAAGAAGTTGGTATTCGTGCTAGATTATGGAGTAGTGTATGTCCTGTTAGGGTAAAACGATCATAGTTCCTTTGTGAGGTTGGTGAGAGGTCCATAGACTTAGGAGTGTAGCATGAACCTAAGGAGGAGATGGTGGAATGTACAATCGGTTAAATTTTGGAGGCTCAGGTAGCGATGCTTGTGGGTGTTAGAACAAAGTCAAGAGGGGAGACAGAAGCTTATTTCCAACCTAGCATCCTAAGTGTACTTCTACCATTATGATACCTTTTACGTGCCTTGTGTGTCAGCGCCATGGTCCTATTTCAGATTCACGCTCATGTTCAGATTCTAGAATGACAAGTGATTTCTTCAGACAACGACTCTACTCTTATCCTGTGATTCTATAAATCCCAGCTTTATGCACTGAGGGTTAGTGTCTATGTAAACTCATGTCTCTCAATATGCTCGGTTCTATTTGCTCAGTTCATTCTTCAGACATGCCTTAATGGCAAATAAAATCATGTTACGTTATGTATATGCTCCAACCTGATTCTTCAAATGGTTCGCGCTTATGATTTCCTTGCTCTAAAGACCTTTACCTTTGCCTTTGATAACGAGGGGTGGTGATCCCCACCATTCATGTCTTACGTGCCTAGTATATAAAATACTCATGCATATTGCGCTCAACTCCCCAAGCCTTACCTTGAGTTGCTTGATCACGCTAAGTGTAAACCAAGATCAATCTGTAATCCTTCATTCGTGACACTCCTGCTCCCGTTCTTTTTTTAAAAATTATTCTGGTTTATGTTGTTATAAGCGTTAGGGGAGAAGGCCTTGTAGTAGCCTAGCTGGGAGGTAGCAAATTCCTTTTCCTTATTTGTGTACTTGTTCCACCTTGACTTCTAGGTGTGGGTGAATTATGAGATAAGGATTATTCGTACGAAATAGATAGATAAGGAATTTTAGTATGTCCCTCTATAGAAGTTCTTGAATTTGTGACTCCTAGTTATGATAGGGAAAAGGAGAGAAGTCTTAAATAGGGTAAGCTACGAAACTATAAGTTGACCATAGTTATAAACTTGAATATCGTGATGGGATATATGTGGATATTTGTTTTGTGCAACTAGTGACCCTTTGGTTGGGAGCCCTAGGTTAGTTGGTTGTTCTGATAAGAGGGGATACTATCCTTAGAAGATATTCTTGATGCAAAAGATCTAGTCGAGATAGGTTTGAACATGGAGAATCGGGTAGTTGACTCAGACCTTAGTACCTTTATGTACTTTGTTGATGTTGTTAGTTGAAAATGGTAGGAGTGGTATTTAGAAGAGAATAGTTTTCCCGTGTATCTACTTCTCGCAGTTTGGTGTCCCTTTTTGTTAACTGCAATTTCTAAAGTATGTTTGTTCTTTATGAGTTTTAGCTGAGTTCCTATTCTCATCCCAGACCAGTTATCATGTTGGATATCCGGTTCCTGTCCTATTGGTTGTTCTTATATTCTCAGCATGTATACGTGTCTCATGAATCTAGCTCAGTTTTTATTTCAATCAAAATTTGATTACCACGATAGTACTTCAGCTTTTACAACTCAGTTGAAGGAGCTACTTAGGAAGCAGAATCATCCATGAAGGCCAAGTACCCTCACCCTTCTCCTTCTAATCTGGTTTCAGCTTGAGGTAGTAGATCCATCCTTAGTATGTCCCTCCGATTCTATTCCAGCAGTTTCTCTCATGATGCTTATTCTTATTCATATTTTCCGGAGTTAGTTCCGTTAGGTTTTGAGAGGAGAAGTCAGTTTTCATGCTTATTCTTCAGTTTTTATGTTTTGTTTTTGGTTGGGTTATTTTCTCTCTAGAGTTCCCTTGCTTAGTCTTCATTCAAGGATGAATGATCCCAAGGGGGAGATATTATAACACTACAAAAATCCTAAGCTAATATCCGAACCATTTCCATGAGTGTAATGATCATTTCCCTAGTGTGGTGAGTACTTTAGATGCAAATCATGTTCATAAGAAACTCCTATCATCAAGTTAAGTTGCAAGCACCTCACCCAAGTAAGTTTTCATGTAAGACTAAATTAGGATCAACTTCAGTCCATCATTCCTCCTAAAATATAAACAGTTAGGTGGCCTAATACCCACCAAATTAAAGATTGTTGAGTCTTCTTTCCAACGCCACTGACCGCGCATTAATCCGAGTCTGGAGTAAAAAGTTAGGGGCAATTTATTGGAGCTGTGTCAGTGACTACGGACAGGGATGACGAACTGTGGTTCTGAACCACAGTCCGTACTGTGACTCGTGATTTCTGACCTAAACCTTAAAATTTTCATCTTCAAAATCACTGGTTGGTTCACGACCCGTAGACCAAAACCACAGTCAGTAGACTGACCCATGGTTTGTCAAAATTCATCTTTTCTACCCAGTTTCCACGAAAGACTTGACGGGTCATCGTTTTGAATGATGGTCCATCCTGTATCCCGTGGAATCACCTTCAGAGAGGTACCAAGTCCTCTAAATTCCACAATTGGGTTGACGACTCATCAACCTATTACATGACCCATTCTTCCACTCGTAATCCCTGAGGATCAAAGGATCCTCATATCCTAAAGTCGGGACCATGAGTAACAGGATGATCTATCGTTCTGAACCACGGACCGTAGAGTGACTCATGGTGTTGAGTTCTAGTAGACCCCTAGAAGTGGCATTTGAAACCGCGGATCAGTTGACGGCTCGTCCTTTAGGATGACGGACCATGGACTGACTTGTGGTCTCTGAAGACGACTTTTTCCAGCTTTTTCCAAGTTTAAGTCCAAGGGTATTTTTGTAATTACTCACCCTTTTAATTCCTATACTAAGTCGTTTTAAGCCTATTTAGGAGGGTTTTTATTCCCACTTGGCCTAAGTTCTCTCCCATTCTTTCAATCAACTTCCAAAAGAAGAAAAGGAGTTTCATCTCCTCAAGCTTCTAGTTAGGGTTTCAAGCTCCAAGTTCAAGCCTCCTCTTCATTTCAATTTCAAGTGGGTTTGCTTCAATCAAGGTATGTGGGTATTCAACAATGGGTTACTTTCACCCTTGTGCGCAAAACCCCAAATCTTTATTTTGATTTCATGAACTTTCAGATTAGGGTTCTTACCCAATTCTTATGGGTTTTGCTATAAATTGTCTTCTCATGATGTAATTATGAAATTACTACTAAATTGCATGATTTTGCATGGGTTTTTACATATGAACTCCTATTTTGAATTGAAGGCTAATTATGGTAAATCCTACATGCATTGTTTGATTTAAGAAAACTGGAAAATTGATAACATGGATTCTCTTGAATTTTTCAAGCAAGTGCATGCATAGTTCCTATGTTCTATGAAAATCTATGTTATTATGAAATTGAACTAGTGCCATGCAAATTTCGAAGTTATGAACTATTATGCAAGAAAAGACACCTGATGTACCATCAATGCTCATGAATCATTTTCTAAAACCAAGGTTCGTAAGTAGTATGAAGATCTGGGGTATGAACATGTTTATGAACAAGTTTTGACATCTAGATATGTCACATGTATGTGAGCCGCATACTTCTTTGTGATGCATTCTATTATGATGTAGATTCTGTAGCCCGCTCCCCAGTCCGTGTCTAGTAGATCAGCAGCACATCAAGTCAGCTTGGTGAGTCCTCCTCCTTCGAGGACTTGGATTTTAGTTTCATTTCAGTATTTAGATTGTGTTTTCAGTATTTCAGTAATTAGAGTTACCTGGGGCTTGTCCCAGCAACTCGCCAGTAGTAGAGGCAGTCATACATAGAGTCAGACATTCAGCTATATTGAGATTTTCATCCTTATACTTTCACTTATATAAACAGGTTGAGTTTCTCATTACTTCAATTAAGCTTCCGTTATTATGTGTTGTTCAATTTTTAAGGCATGCTAATGCCAGAGGGTTATCTTGAGATCACTTGTGATCTTGGGTCCCGTGTTACGTCCAGTGGGTAGGCTTGGGGCGTGAAATTTACCTCCTTAGCTTGTCTTCTCATCGTGGTAAGTACCCTTTGTTTAATTTCTGGATTTATTCCTTGAATTTCCTCTTTTATTTCTTGGCTTGGGCGGGCTATTTTGAGCCCCAATTGTTGTTTGTTTCTGCTTAAATTTTGAGCATGTGCTCTCCGGATGGTAAGGAACACATGGGTGTTTCTTATTTTTGGTTTTGGTTTGTGGGGCCCACGAGCCCATTTGTGACCCGAATTTCGACCTGGCTATTTTTATAGCAATAATGGTATCATTAGTCTTGTTTTGATGTATAGATTATTGTATTAATAGTGATTTCGCAATTTGGAGCTTCTTGGAGCAGTTTGAGCCTAGACGATGCCATCCCCGCAGCTATTCATCGGATGACGGGAAGGTTATGGTTTCCCCTATTTAGACTCTGTGTATATAGAATATAACTGCTCTAATTAGTATCCTTGGGCGGGTTGTTATAGTTTGGTACCCCAGACCTTGTTCGCCTTTCTGTCCATTTATTTCATACGTTGTTTATAGTATTCGCGTAGTATTGTATATTACCCCTGTGGTCCTGTACGGCCTTGTATTGACTCTGGAACACAGATGGTGGGTTATTTGGGAATGTCCATGAGTCCCGGATATAGAGCTTTTATTTTAGGCTGGTTATGTCTGTTGTAGAGCTGTTGAGCATGTGCAGGGCTGGTAGGAATATTTGTGAGCCGTTGGGCTAATTTATATTTGTGTGCAAGCATATCAAATATGAAAAAGGTTTTTTCTGCATTTTTTACTTCGGTTTTGGCTGTGAGCCCACTATAGATGGTTTTTCCTAAACTTGAATGGTCGTGGGGGGCCCTTTTTTGTATACTTGATGATAAAATGGGATTTTGGATGATTTCACAGTGGGTTTTCCTACTGATACTAGGCTCGGCTGGGCAGAGCTCTAGACTTGATTTCCTACTGATTCTAGGCTCGACTGGGCAGAGCTCTAGACTTGATTTCTTACTGATTTAGACCCAGAAATTCTTTGGGCACCCTTTGAGAGGGTTATTGAGACTTTTATCACTTATTTAGACTCGAGTATACCTCGGGCACCCTTTGAGAGGGTCTTTTGAGATTACTACTACTATTTTGACCCGATTCGATCCCAGGGATATACTATGAGGTTTTGAGTTTTGAGCTACTATTTGAGATTGTTGGATTATGTATGTGGTCAATGAGTATAATTCCACGGACCCTGTTGATCTAGGACCTGGGGCCTTGGGCTGTGTGTGATGGATGAGGGGTGTACGACGTAGAAGAGGTACACAGGTAGAGTCCTTTCATGGGTCCCACCTCTTTATGGGCCCTTGAGGTACCTGAGGGGGAACATTCCGGTTACTTTCATATAATATCATTATCATGCATTTGGCACGCCAATTCCACCCTTATTTGCTATATGTTTAGTGTACGCTCTGGTTGTATGGGCAGCCAAAGGGTTTGCTTTCACTTGATTACGTTCCTCGATTGTATGGGCGGTCATTGGGACTGTAGGTAGATTATATTACTCCTATCTTTTCGTAGGACTAGTATGGACTTTTCGTATCAATTGGATGAATGGTTTTAGCCTGTTGAAGCACCGTCCTTGGGACTGAGATTATTGAAGGGCTAGTGGGTCCAATCTTACTGTGATGCTGATTGTGTAGCTTTTTGAGCGATTATGGGGTTCTTGATTCCTATTTTTATCCTTGCTGGAGTAGCAGTTTTGAATACATTGGGTTAGTTATTCCATCTTAGGCTTGACTTGTGAGTGTTTTACAGCTATTTTACCTTTGTATTGATATCTTAGGCTTGTTTCTGTTAGCATGTGATTTCTAGCTCGATTGTGCTCATTTGCTTTCCTTCCTTCTTGTTATATTGAGGTTGCTGGTATAGCTCCCATCTCTTTAAATTCTCCTTATATACTCTGTTGTTGCAAGGATCCCAGGTGCATCCTTTCTTCCTTTTTTCACCTGTGCTTCTGTGTATGTATATCTTCTGTGCTAGCATGTTTTACTTGTAACCCTTAGTTGATTACTCTTGTTCTAGTTCCCTATTCTTCCTCCTTATTTTATGTGACTATTTTTTTGTACTCTACTTAGTATGGCTTTTATATTTTATATGCACTTAATCAGCCGATGATGCCTACTGGGTACCCATTGCTTAGCAATTGGTACTCATACTACAGTTCTGCACTTTTTGGTGGAGATATTAGTGTGAGATTTCACCGTTGATTGCGTGGAGACTCGTGCAACGACTGATACTCGATACTAGGGTGAGCACATGACGGCCAGGGCTTGACCGCATCTCCTCTTTTGTATTGTTACTCTTTGTATATTCAGAGACAGTTATACTTATCTTTTATTACTTCTAGCACTTGTATTCCATTAGAAACTTCTGTACTATCGATACCAAGTCTTGGGGTTGGTGTAGTATCATATGTATATATTCAGGTTTTGCTTCCACTTTGTCTATCTTTATATTCTGCTTCCTCTTATTTCTGTTCATTGTGCGTATTGGTTAGGTACTATCCCATTACTAATCATTCTGGGCTACGGGAATTAGTTCACCTATTGGAGGGTTGTAGGTGCCATCATGACCTGAGAAATCAGGTCATGATAGCTTGGTATCAGAGCCCTAGGTTCACCGGTGTCATGGTACAGAAGAAAGTGTCTAAGTAGAGTCTCGCGGATTGGTACGATGACATCTATATCCTATCTATGGGAGGCTATAGGGCATTATTAGGAAAAGTTTCATCTTCTTGGCTCCTTATCATGCGTTTTTGGCTCTATTTACTTCTAACACTTTGGTTGTTTCATTCCTTCTCAGATGTCTAAGACGAGTTTGACAGTGGTTGGTGTCGAGGCTTTTGTTCCTGTTGCTTCAGTGCTTCCGTCAGCACCCAGACCTCTGAGTGAGAGTTTACCGTATCAGATAGGGGGTGTGGGGCCAGCCCAGCCTACGATTGGATTTATAGTGACCCCAGTTCTTTAGGACACCGTGGCTAGGACTCTGAGTCCTCTAGTAGGTGTTTCAGTACCCAGTTCTACGAGCAGTGCTTCAGCTAGGGTTGAGCTTCAATGTCTCCAGCAGGGTTGTATGTCGGTATTGGACTATGAGGTGAGATTTCCCAAGATGGTTAGGCATACTATTAGTACTATGCCATTAGAGTTTGATAGGGTTCAGAGCTTTGTTAGAGGTTTGATTTCACCACTCCGTCTGGCGACCGAGCATTTGGTCACAGTTGGGATGACCTTCCTTTAGGTAGTGGATCATGCTTAGGTTATCGAGGGTTTATGCCGTGAGGCTTATGGAGGTGGTGCTAAGAAACATCGTCCAGGATAGTTCCCAAGGTTCTCAGGCTCGAGGTAGGGGATTCTCCACCAGAGATAGGTTCCATTGCTTCGAATCTACCAGGCCAGTTCTGGTTTCTCCACAGGTTCCTGAGGATGGTTGGACAGGGCATGTTGATCTTAGTGGACATGGTATGAGTCAGATTCTTCGAGGTTTGCAAAAAGGTTGTGTAGGCCGTGGTGGCCAGTCAGGTTCAGTGAGATCTTCCCGCCCGAATTCATTCCATAAGTTTTGCTTTCAGTGTGGTGAGTGGCCACTGTGTCAGGGATTACCCCATGATCACGCATTCTAGTCGGCGTAGTTGTTATGATTGTGGGGTGGTTGGCCATTATTTTAGAGATTGTCTTTGGCGAGGTATGGTTGAGCTTTCAGCTTCAGCTACTCTAACCAGTGTTAGACCCCGTCAATCAGATGCCCCTCTTGGTGGGCCTAAGGTTGAGGTTCCTGATATCGTTGCTCCTGGTTAGGCTTTTGCTACCTTCGTCTTGTGATAGTCCTGCTCGTGTTACGATTCTATCCCTTCTACCATTTATTTGCTTATATGTCTACCTGCTACTTGTTTAATTGTTTGACTACTCGAGTTGTAGTATCTATGCGTTGTTTTATTAGTAGTTCATTCTTTAGTAGTAGATGGGGTGAGATATCCTTGAGAGGTGTTTTCCCGAGGTTGTAGCTTGTGGGTAGGTTTTGTAGAGCTCGCTTTCTATTCATTGTGGTTCTACGCTTGCTTGGGTCTTCCTTTCTAGTGGTCCTAGATTGTTGTTCCCTAGGCCGTTATCTAGAGTGGCTAGAGATCCGTGTGTTAGTTTGACATGATACTGGTGGTAGTGCAGGAGTTTGAGGCCCTGTCTTAAGTTGAGTGGTGTTGGTTATGCTGGTGAGCATTGGTTTGGATTTTTTTTCTCGGGTGACTACAGTCGACCCTCTTTGTTTGGTGGGTTTAGGAGGTTGGCAGGTAGATGGGTTATTCTCATAGTCTCCTTCAGTTTCTTGCCGGTTGGGTTGTCTAATTGTTCCCCAGTTCTAGTTGGAACTCTGGATGAGCTTTTGATTTCGGCATCATGATTGGGTTTTGGCTTTAATATTTCCAACTAAGTGTTAACCGTATCCTCATGGTTGAGTTGTATTCATAGCATTTTGGGTGAGTTGGGCATCCGCCCCATTCTTCTCCTGCCTTGTTAATTTTGGGCAATGTAAGTATGGTAGCTAAGGGAATGGCTCCACATTCTTATTTGAGAAAGGATTTGTAAGGTTCTGTATGTGCTAAGAAAGGGTTCATTTAGTTGGAAAAGGAGGGAGATGACTTTTTGTTCGTGCTTATGTGTTTTAGGAATTGACTGAGGTGGCGATGATTATGTGTTGGTGATTTAATTCGGCTGTTTACAGATTGCAGTGTATTTTCCTTCAATCGGTTTGGGGTTCAGCAACATCTATGGATTGGATAACTTGTTATTCAAAGCCTAGTTGGCTTCGGTTCCTACGGGTTCATTGGTAGCATACAGGTTTGACAAAGGCTTTGGTTGGCAATTTTAAAGTTGGGTTTTAGAATCTTGGCCTAGCAAACTACTCCGGATGGTTCGTGGTTGGTTATTTCGGTTGTAGCTTCTTGAGTTAGAAGGCATCGATTGTGGATAACTTAGCTTACCCATTTTCCATTATGGGGTGACAGGTTGCCTTGGGCACCTAGTCCTTGGATAACCTTTGAGTTAGGCTAGACATTCCAGATATCAGCGGTGTCCTAGATAGTACAAGGTTCCTTCTACCATGTTTGGACATACTCAACAGTGTAAGTTCAAGATTTAACAGTGGTGTATGCTATATGTGATCAGGTTGTGCGGGTTGAGGCTAGTGAGGCTATTTTAAGTTTTAATGGTACTTTGAGATTTGATCGTCATCTTCGTTAATGAGACTTTGAAATACTTATTTAGTTGGGTCTTCAAGGGTTATCTTTTATATGAGGTTCCAGTGTTGGTTATACTCGGCCAGTATGGGCTAGAAGTTTGGTATGTGGTGTGCTTCGAGATGGTTGGTTTGTGTGCTGATACAGTAGAGGGGTTGATTTGAGCCAAAGGGATGAGTTGAAGGTCTACGCAAGGATTTCTATGGCTAGTTGGCAACTTTGAACCCCAGGCACTTTTTACTTTGCCTTTGGGGTGTTTTGACTTGGTATTCGTGGCATGGTGGAATTCTTCCTGAGGTGAGAGTTGAAATGCAATTTCATTTCTGAATGGTGTTTGAGTATTCGGGGTAGCAATGGTATTCTTAGAGTTTGGAGCTTAGCTTGTGATTTTGGACATTGTGGTGGGCTTACCATACTTTTTGCAGGATCTTAGTTTTGGGTTTGGGTTTGTTGGTCAGGTTGCCCTGGTTCATTCACTTCTATTTGATTCAAACTTAGCATGGTTCAGCAGGGTTGGGTTTATTCTACAGTTTGGGAGTTTCTCCGTCAACATAGGGTGTTCATTCATGCCCTTCCTAACCATGGTGTGCAAAATTCAGTCGGGTTCAGATGGTTGGTTCAGCTGGATATAGTTATCGAGTTGATGTTAGCAAAAGTGTTCACTCATTGGTTGATGGTCAGTCAGGACATATAACTCCAGGTTTCGAAGATATTCTATGGGTTGTTGTTTGGGATGGCAATCGCTAGTAGACTATGACTTGGGTTGGAAGGAGTTGACTAAAAAGGGTAACTTCATTCGTGATAGAATATAAGTGTGAACTATGGATCCCAAGTGTGTCAATTTATGCTTCGAGGATGGTTTGAGTGTTCGACTTGTATGTGACTTCCTGTTTGAAGTACAAAGGGATTCAGTTCAGAATAAAAGAGTTTTGCGGATCAGTGGGTTCTTGAGTTAGAGTTCTGGGTTGAAGGTTTTTCTGGTAAATTTGGTTGTGGTTTGGAATATTCGAGTTCTGTGTGTTGATCGCCTTACTTCTCTTATTTTGGTGTTGTGTCGGTGCTTACTGATTAAGATTCTCGAGGTTCAGTTTAGGTTGGCAGATCTTTGGAGTTTTGGAGTTTGAGTTTGAAATTTAGCTTGTCTAGTAAGAAGGTTAGGCTTGGTTACTTTCATTGGTTCTTTTCTATTGGGTGCCGTCCGATCGAGGAGGCTACCCGAGTAGTCCGAGAGAGTAGTGCGGGCTTCATATCCGATGTTCTTTTAATCTCTAGTCTTTTCTTTTTTCCTGACTTTTAGGGACGAAAGTCTTTTTAGTAGTGGATGATGTAATGACCCTTCTGCTCATTTACACATTTTCATTTTTCTTGTACTATTAGAGCTTTTTTGTAGAGGCCCCAAGTTATTTATGGCTTGCAGGGGGTGGTAGTTCGGTGCCCAGGTCGTTTGTTTGGTCTTTTTGGTCGTTCCTTGTTTTAGAGGTTTAGACTTTTGAAATTATTGACCTCAGTCAACATTCTTGGTGAACATGCTCGAAATTGAATTCTGATAGTTCCGTTAGTTCTAGAGCTTGGACTTTGGTCTAGAGGGACCTTTGGTCGGGATCCGAGAACTTTTCAGCTTGGAATTCTCTTATTCTATGTTTTCAGACCAGTTGGGCTAATTTGGTTGACTTTGGTCAACATTTGGAAAAGTCAGCCTCGGATGAAAATTCTGTCAGCACTGTTAACTCCAGAATGTCGAGTTTGGGCTAGAGATACCATTAGTTCAGGTCCTGAGGCTTCCGAACTTGATTTTAGCCATTGGGTTCAATGTTGGAGATAGTTGGCCTGAGGTTGATGTTGGGCGTGGGGCTCACTTTTCATTAAATTGACCTCCAATGGGATTTTTGTTGATTCCATTGGATCTGGAATGTCGTTTCTAGTCAAATAGCTCAGGTCGTTTGTGATCACGAGACTGATAAGTTGGTATTCTATCTACTTATTTAGCTTATAATATTATGCCTTTGCTAGTATAAAGTGGATAAATAGTACAATTTGACATGAATTTCTTCTATTTTACAGGTTTCTGTGTTTTAGAAGTGTTTAGGAAATATTCAAGTGAAAACAAATCAAATGGGAGCTAAAAGGGAGTTGTTGATCACTGACACCAAGTTACTCATCGCTACCGCGAGAGTAAATCACGTGACCGCGATGCAAAAGGAGAAAGCTAAAACTACGCGATCGTGAAGTGAAACCACGCGACCGCGTGGAGGAAGAAGTCAGACTTATGCGACCGCGAGGTTGAGACCATGCGACTGCGTAGAGAGAAAATACAGAACCTCGCGATCGTGAAGCTTGTTCACGCGACCACGATGAAGGCTTCGTCAGCTGCAGGACAGATTTGGAAATTCCATCTTTTGGAAACCCCAATTGATACAAAAGACTCCTCAGCCATTTTGGAAGCTATCTTTGGCTATTCACACTACGTTTGGCGACTTGGAGAGCAAGTTCATCAACCAACACCATAGGAGTGAACATTTGGATGCTTTGTATTGTAAAATCTTAAGTTCCATTCTTCAAACTCTTGTTCTTATTTGCTATTTTATTGGTGTATTATTGACTTGAGATTTTGGATTTTTTATTAGAGATAATACTTGTTAGGGTATTCAATTCATATATAGATCTTGCTCTTGTTTGATTATTTAGGTCTATTGAATCCTCCATTGCTTGAATTTATAGTCAATGGTTGCAAAAATTGACTTAGCTTTCTAATTTGGGTTGTTTCTTTTGAGAGAATTTCCCTAAATTCGGGAAGATTTAATAGTGGGGATTTGGGATTTCCACTCTAGACCAAGGCTGAAGATAGTTTGGTTGTCGGACACTCCTATCTAAGAATTAGGGTTAGAGATAACCCCTCACCCAAGTTAAATTGGTTGGTTATTGCTTACTCGTGGTGGTTCGAGAGAACACACGAGATATAGGCTTGATTGGTCGAAAGACAGTTAGGTATACCCTTAGCCAAGACTACCCACGTGTTAATTGGGTGCAAGTCTTGCAATTTTAATTCCCATTCCCAAATCTCCCTTGTTGTCCTTGCTTGGTGAAAGCAAGGTGAAAGTCATTGATCAATTTATCTTTTATTTGATTTTCTTTTATCTTTAGTTGTAGTCTAAAAAACCCCTTTTAGATATCTTTTTCCCCTTTTTGTTGATTGAACTTTAATAAGTTGCTTGGATTCTCTATTAGCTCTATCGCGACTACATTGTTCCCTCCTTGGGTACGACCCCCACATCCGTTGAGAATTATAAATTTTGTTTTGTTGAATGATCATCGTGACCCCCAACTTGGGGAGCACGATTTGAGCGTTCATCAAAAATGGCATCGTTGCCGGGGAACAATTTGGCATATTGAGTTAGTTTAGAATTTGAGTTTACTTACTCTAGTTCAATTTTGTGAATAGTTGTTTTTTGTTTTGTTTAGTTTTAGTTTGTTGATGGCATCATGGCTTATTTGAATGCTAGAAATGTTGAGAGTTGCATCCCAATTTATATTCCCGACTATTGTGTTTATTATGGAGGACCCCATCTTGGATGAAGGTGTAGAATTGGCCCCAGGAGAGGAAGGTATTCTCCTTCTCGCTCCTATGATAGGCGCAATTGCTATTTGTGTTGTGGTTGTGATGGACATTGGAGCAAATGCCCCAATGATGATCGCCCCCTCCCCCCTCTTGTGCTAACAATGTTTCTAGTGGTGCTTGTGACCTTAATAGGAACCATGACTTAGCAAGTGAAGACGGCATATATGTGAAGCTCCAAACCCTCTTGGCCTCGCTAGAAACCCAAGAGGAGAGTGTGCAATCCATAAAGCAATGCTTTGTGGACGCAGAGCTAAAGAAGAGAAAAACACAAGCGAGGATCATGAATTGAAGGTTGTGTTGCAACTAACTACCCCATTTGTGGGTCATGATGTCATAGCATCTCTAAGTGAGGATGTTATGAATGAGGCAAGCTTGAAGGTGGAGACGCCCAAATCCCACTTCAACCTTTGTTTGACCTTAAGTTTGATTGAACGGACGAGAGTTGAAATAATCAAGCTTTTGGAAGACCTTGGAAGGAGGGTGGATGAAGGTCTATCCAGTTTAGAGTTTGTCGTGGAAAGAAGGCAAAGTGTCCTTCCTCACTTGAAGGCTAGAAAGTGCGAAATGCAAAATCAAGAGAATGGGCTTCTCATGTTCAAACCTTCACCCCGGGATTGTCACCGAAAACTCAATTCAAGTTTGGGTCGAAGGTTCAAATCTTCCAAATGGACATCCAAATGGTGAGGTATCTTGATTCGCGCCGCGATGTTAAATTGTGCGCTTGATGGGAGGTAATCCATCATCTTTATGCTTTACTTCACTTTTTGTTTCTTTTTTATGTGTTTTAGGTGCCCGAAGGAGAGAGAAGAGGAACCAAGTGTTGAGAAGCACCAAAAATACCTCTGAAAATTATGCTTTCGCAACTGGAAGAGTGCCCGTCACACATGCCATCGCACAAGCAAACAGTGAATTGATCAAAAATATTGGCATGTACGAAGGAGGTGCATTTCGCATCTCACAAAGTGCCCATCGCACCCGGCATTGCACAACAAAATAGTGCACTGTGCAAAAATTCAGAAACTTGGTGGATGCTAAAGCATCGCGATAGCGATGAGGTAAATTTTCTCTTACTGTTTGCGACTGCGTGAACCTTCGTGATAGCGGAAAGTTGGGTGACTTTAAATCATCTCGATCGCATATAGAGAAAATACAAAACCTCACAATCGCGAAGCATGATCACGCGACCACGATGAAGGCATCATCAGCTGCTGGACAGATTTGGAAATTCCTACTTTTGGAAACCCCAATTGATACAAAAGACTCCTCAGCCATTTTGGAAGCTATCTTTGGCTATTCTCACAACGTTTGGCAAGCTTGGAGAGCAAGTTCATCAACCAACATCATAGGAGTGAAGATTTGGATGCTTTGTATTGTAAAATCTTAAGTTCCATTCTTCAAACTCTTGTTCTTATTTGCTATTTTATTGGTATATTGTTGACTTGACATTTTGCGTTTTGTATTAGAGATAATACTTGTTTGGGTATTCAATTCATCAATAGATCTTGCTCTTGTTTGATTATTTGGGTCTATTGAATCCTCCATTACTTGAATTTATAGTCAATGGTTGGAAACATTGACTTAGCTTTCTAATTTGGGTTGTTGCTTGAGAGCGAATTTCGCTAAATTTGGGAAGATTCAATAGTGGGGATTTGGGATTTCCACTCGAGACCAAGGCTAGAGATAGTTTGGTTGTCGGAAACTCCCATCTAAGAGTTAGGGTTAGAGATAACCCAACTCACCCAACTTAAATTGGTTGGTTATTGCTTACTCATGGTGGTTCAAGAGATCACACGAGATATATGCTCGATTGGTCGAAAGACGGTAGGTATACCCTTAGCCAAGACTACCCACATGTTAATCAGGTGCAAGTCTTGCGATTTGAATTCCCATTCCCAAATCACTCTTGTTGTCCTTGCTTGGCGAAAGCAAGGTGAAAGCCATTCATCAATTTATCTTTTATTTGATTTTCTTTTATCTTTAGGTGTAGTCTAAAACCTACCTTTTAGATATCTTTTCCCTTTTTTTTTTAATTAAACTTTACTAAGTTGCTTGGATTCTCTATTAGCTAGATCGCGACTATATTGTTCCCTTGGGTATGACCCCAACATTCGTTGGGAATTATAAATTTTGTTTTGCTGCACGATCGTCGTGACCTCCAACTTGGGGAGAACGATTTGAGCATTCATCAAAAATGGCGTCGTTGCCGGGGAACAATTTGGCATATTGAGTTAGTTTAGAATTTGAGTTTACTTACTCTAGTTCAATTTGTTAATAGTTGTTTTTTCTTTTGTTTAGTTTTAGTTGTTAATGGCATCATGGCTTATTTGAATGCTTGAAATATTGATAGTTGCATCCCAATTTATATTCCCGACTATTGTGTTTATTGTGGAGAACCTCACCTTGGACGAAGGTGTAGAATTGGCCCTAGGAGAGGAAAGTATTCTCCTTCTCGCTCCTATGATTGGCGCAATTGCTATTTGTGTGGTGGTCGTGATGGAAATTAGAGTGAATGCCCCAATGATGATCGTCCCCCTCCTCCCTCTTATGCTAACAATGTTGCTAGTGGTGCTTGTGACATTAATAGGAACCATGACTTAGCAAGCGAAGACGGCATATGTTTCAAACTCCAAACCTTTTTGGCCTCGTTAGAAACCCAAGAGGAGAGTGTGCAATCCATAAAGAAATGATTTGTGGACGCAAGAGCTAAAGAAGAGGAAAACACAAGGGAGGATCATGAATTGAAGGTGGTGTTGCAACCAACTACCCCATTTGTGGGTCATGATGTCATAGCATCTTTAAGTGAGGATGTTATGAATGAGGCAAGCTTAAAGGTGGAGATGCCCAAATCCCACTTCAACCTTTGTTCGACGTTACGTTTTATTGAATGAACGAGAGTTGAAGTAATCAAGCTTTTGGAAGACCTTAGAATGAGGGTGGATGAAGGTCTATCCGATTTTGATTTTGTCGTGGAATGAAAACAAGGTGTCCTTCCTCACTTGAAGTCCAAAAAGTGCGAAATGCAAAATCAAGAGAATGGTCTTCTCATGTTCATACCTTCACCCCGAGATTGTCACCGGAATCTCGATTCAAGTTTGGGTCAAAGGTTCAAATCTTCCAAATGGAGATCCAAATGGTGAGGTATCTTGCGTCACACCGCGATGTTAAATTATGCGCTTAATGGGAGGCAACCCATCATATTTATGCTTCACTTCACTTTTTGTTTCTTTGTATGTATTTTAGATGCCCGAAGGAATGAGAAGAGGAACCAAGTGTTGAGAATAACCAAAAATACCTCTGAAAAATGTGCTTTTCGCACCTGGAAGAGTGCCCGTTGCACATGCCATCGCACAAGCAAACAGTGAAGTGATAAAAAATACTAGCATGTGCAAAGGAGGTGCATTTCGCATCTCACAAAGTGCCCACAGCACCCGGCATCGCACAACAAAACACTGCACTGTGCAAAAATTTAGAAACTCAGTGGATGCTAAAGCATCACAATCGCGAAGCCTGACCCTCGCGATCGCGATGAGGTAAATTTTCTCTGACACTTCACAACCGCGTGAACCTTTATAATCGTGGGAAGTCGGGTGACTTTAACTCATCGCGATTGCGTGACAAAGTCATACGATCGCGAGAAAATGAACAGTTTCCAGGTATTAAGAGTTCAAACAAGTTGTTTCAAAAGCAAAAACTGCTTTGAAACTTGGCTTCTTTTCTCTCCTAAAGGAAAGAATAGTACACTCCATCAATCTCAATTCCATTGCATCACTAATTGCAACTCATCAGGTATAAACACCAACCCTCCTCATTATGGTGCCCTTGTCGGGCTTATTTTGGTTGGTTTAATGCTCTTGTCGGGCTTTAGTGTTGTTGTGGAAGAAGTTGATGGTCTATCTTTTTAGTTTTATTTACTTTTTAGCTTCTTTTGTTATTTTATAGTTGAGGTGTTTGTTGTTGTGAGCCAGGGGAAGCCTGAGTACCCGTTAGGCTAGATGGAACTTGTCTAAGCTAGGGAACACTTGTACCGCACATGTCGACGTGCAAACTGCACGAGCTTTGCACATGCCCATTGTTTTTCCTGTGCGTTGTACATGCGACCCGCACTTTGACATGTGCAAATTGCATATGCCCGCAGTTGTGATGGGTATGTAGATCTACCTTGTGTAACCATACTGATTTAGATAGATGAATTGGCCCAATGATAGACTGAGTGACATCATTCTCAAGGGAAAATCATCATCTTTGGAGGTTTTGGTTGCAAATTGACTTGTTTGGTACTGATGAAGTAGTCTCTCATGCTAAGTGAAATAGGCAGACCTTTCCAAGAATTTTGCAAAAAATGCATGGCGAAGAATGGTGTTTGTGACAACTCATTTTATCTTTTTGTGACTCTTAGCTCACTAGCGGTGATAATATAGAATATCTCCTCTTGGTTCTCCTTTAGGAAATTAAAATTGATCCTTCTTGAATAATTCACATGTCATATGTGGTGAGGTTTAGTTGAATAATTCTTGTGCATGCATGTCGTCTAGAACTTTCCCCGAATGTGATTCAAGGCAAAATTCTAGGTGTAACCGAGCTTTGAAAATGACCTTAGGCCCTTTTTTATAGCCACTTCACCCAAATGACTTCCCATGATATCAACCCTAGTGAGCCCCTTTTGAGCTTGTGAACGTTCTTTGGCACCTTGTTAACACCTTGACCTTTTTGGAACCTCTATCTTGGCACCCGTCTTCCCTAATTACTTGAAAATGAAATGTAGGCTAAAAGCCTAAGTTTGGGGGGAACAAAAGATAACATAGGCAAATGCCTTAGTTTGGGGGTGAAGGTGATCAAATAAGGATAAGAAAAGAAGTGCACTTCAAGTGCAAGGTAGCACCTTAAATAAGAATTGAAAATTGCTCCAAAAGTTCACCAATGAGCAAAATGAAAATCAAAAATAGGTGCTACCAAGTGAAGGTGATATAAGGAGTTGAATGATCGTGAGTTAAAAAGGAGAATCTTGGGTTGTGTGAGGGAGAAATAAGGTGAAGTTGAAATTGAAAATGTGAGCGGTGTTTGAAATAAGAACAAAGAGCACTAGGGAGGTGTAGTCACTTGAACCAAATGAGATCCTCACTTTAACCCTAGAGAACATCGTAACCCGAAAGTCCTTTGTGATTTCGAGCTTGGCTACCCTACATTAGTGGCGATTTACGCGAAGGGCAAGCCTATGGTTTGATGTGTGTGCACTTGAACTTTCTTGTGAGTGTGAGTGTGAGTGTTTGTATTTGTCCCTTGT
Source organism: Jaltomata sinuosa (assembly GCA_003996215.1). Lineage (NCBI taxonomy): Eukaryota > Viridiplantae > Streptophyta > Magnoliopsida > Solanales > Solanaceae > Jaltomata > Jaltomata sinuosa. The sequence continues at coordinate 67,771 of QJPP01001772.1, read as the reverse complement.
GATTATCTTTGTACATAATGTGTTTTTGGGACTTTCATTCTTGTGAGGGCATGCGAATTAGAATAGTTGGTGACATTGATAAACTCTGAAAAATGAATCAAAGGAGCATGATTTGGTAAGCTAGTGGTTTGAGTCACATCTTGAGGATTGGTTGTTGTCACTTGCTTGTTCTTATTGTACCATGGCATAATTGAATTGTGTTTTGAATTTAATGGAATGTTTAGAGTAAGTAGCATGCGATTGACTAATCATTAGTACCAACCGAAGTCATGCTTGGTGCTTGAAATGGGTTTTCCTTGGCTTGTGGTATTGTCATTTGCACTTGTGTTGTATGCCTCTCAAGTTAGAATTTTTAAGTTGCTTAAGGACAAGAAATAGTTCTAGTTTAGGGGTTTGATAAGTTGGTATGCTACCTACTTATTTAGCTTATAATCTTATGCCTTTGCTAGTATAAAGTGGATAAATAGTACAATTTGACACGAATTTCTTCTATTTTATAGGTTTATGTGTTTTAGAAGTGTTCGAGAAATATTCGAGTAAAAACAAGTCAAATGGGAGCTAAAAAGAGCTGCTGATCACTGATACCAACTTACTCATCGCTACCACGAGAGTAAATCATGCGACCGTGATGCACAAAGAGAAAGCTAAAACTACGCGACCACGAAGTGAAGCCATGCGATCCTGTGGAGGAAGAAGTCAGACTTACCCTACTGCGAGGTTGAGACCACGCGACCGTGTGGAGAGAAAATATAGAACCTCGTGATCGTGAAGCATGATCACGCGACCGCAATGAAGGCGTCGTCAGCTGCAGGACAGATTTGGAAATTCCCACTTTTGGAAACCTCAATTGATACAAAAGACTCCTCAGCTATTTTGGAAGCTATCTTTGGCTATTCTCACAACTTTTGGCAAGCTTGGAGAGAAAGTTCATCAACCAACACCGTAGGAGTGAAGATTTGGATACTTTGTATTATAAAATCTTAAGTTTCATTCTTCAAACTCTTGTTCTTATTTGCTATTTTATTGGTGTATTGTTGACTTGAGATTTTCGGTTTTGTATTAGAGATAATACTTGCTTGGGTATTCTATTCATATATAAATCTTGCTCTTGTTTGATTATTTGGGTCTATTGAATCCTCCATTGCTTGAATTTATAGTCAATGGTTGCAAACATTGACATAGCTTTCTAATTTAGGTTGTTGCTTGAGAGAGAATTTTCCTAAATTCAGGAAAATTCAATAGTGGGGATTTGGAATTTCCACTCTAGACCAAGGCTGGAGATAATTTGGTTGCCAGAAACTCCAATCTAAGAGTTGGGGGTTAGAGATAACCCAACTCACCCAAGTTAAATTGGTTGGTTATTGCTTACTCGTGGTGGTTCGAGAGAACACACGAGATATATGCTTGATTGGTCAAAAGAGGGTTAGGTATACCCTTAGCCAATACTACCCACATGTTAATTGGGTGCAAGTCTTGCGATTTGAATTCCCATTCCTAAATCTCCTTTGTTTTCCTTGCTTGGTGAAATCAAGGTGAAATCCATTGATCAATTTATCTTTTATTTGATTTTCTTTTATATTTAGTTGTAGTCTAACCCCCCCCTTCTAGATATCTTTTCCCCTTTTTTGTTAATTGAACTTTAATAAGTTGCTTGGATTCTCTATTACCTCGATCGCGACTATATTATTCCTTTGGGTATGACCCCGACATCCGTTGGGAATTATAAATTTTGTTTTGTTGCACGATCGTCGTGACCTCCAACATGGGGAGCATGATTTAAGCATTCATCAGGGACCCCGGATGCATTCCCGGGGACCCAAAGTGTGAAAATTATCCCTTGACAGTTGGTTTCTATCATGGTCCTTTTTGTTCATCGCGTTCGCGATGGGGTGGCCGCGATCGCAAAGTGTAATTTCTAGCCACCCAATTTTTGTACATTGCGTTCACGGAGGGGTGGCCGCATTCGCAAAGGGTAATTTCCAGCAGCTATTTAACCTGAGCCCCTACGTTTTTCCAGCCATTTGCTTCAACACCCTCAAATCTTAGGCACCTAAATCAATCTCTAAATTGCTCCAAATCAGTTCCTAGCTTCGGGAAATTTGTTGTTCTTCGATTATCCGTGTTTCCTCGACAATTGGTAAGTCTTCTTCCCCAACCTTTTCTTCTCTTGTTTTCTTAAATCCTCCATTGTTGCTTACTTTCAAAAGCTTGGGATTCATGTAGAATCTTCCCTTTTGTGATTTCATGATCGTTAGCTCACTCAATTTATCTCCTTTGCTTGTCTTCTCATCGTGGTAAGTACCCTTTGATTAATTTCTGAATTTATTCCTTGAATTTCCTCTTTTATTTCTTGGCTTGGGAGGGCTGTTTTAAGCCCCAATTGTTGTCTGTTTCTGCTCAAATTTTGAGCATGTACTCCCGGGATGGTAAGGAACACATGGGTGTTTTTCATTTCTGATTTTGGGTAGCGAGGCCCACATGCTTGTTTGTGACCCAAATTTTGACCCGGCTATTATTATAGCAATATGGGAATCGTTTGTCTTGTTTTGACGTATAGATTATTATATTGATAGTGTTTTCATAATTTGTAGCTTCTTGGAGCAGTTCGAGCCTGGATGATGACATATCCGCAGCTATTCATCGGATGACATGTAGGTTATGGTTTCCCCTATTTAGACTATGTGTATATAGACTATAACTGCTATAATTAGTATCCTTGGGCGAGTTGTTATAGGTTGGTACCCTAGAACTTGTCCGTCTTTCTGTCTTTTTATTTTATACACTGTTTATAGTATTCACGTAGTATTATATATTACCCTTATGGTCCCGTGCGGTCTTGTATCGACTCTGGAATATAAATGGTGGGTTATTTGGGAATGTCCGCAAGTCCCAAACATAGAGCTTTTATTTTAGGCTGGTTATGTCTACTGTAGAGTTGTTGAGCCTGTACAGGGTCAGTAGGAATGTTTGTGAGCCGTTGGGTTAATTTATATTATGTGCGAGCATATCATCCATGAAAAACGTTTTTTCCCTGCATGTTTTACTTTGGTTTTGGCTGCGATCCCACTATAGATGGTTTTTCCTAAATTTATATGGCCCCGAGGGCCCTTTTTTGGTATACTTGATGATAAAATGGGATTTTGGATGATTTCACATTGGTTTTCCTACTGATACTAGGCTCGGCTGGGCAGAGCACTAGACTTGATGTCCAAATGATACTAGGGTCGGCTGGGCAAAGCTCTAGACTTGATTTCTTACTGATTTAAACCCGAACACGCTCTGGGCACCCTTTGAGAGGGTTATTGAGACTTTTATCACTAATTTAGACCTGAGTATACCTCGGTCACTCTTTGAAAGGGTCTTTTGAGATTACTACTACTGTTTAGACCCAGTTCAATCCCAGGCATATACTATGAGGTTTCGAATTTTGAGATACTATTTGGGATCGCTGGGCGATGCATATGGTTGACGAGTAGACCTCCATGGACCCTGTCGATCCAGTACCTAGGGCCTTGGGCAACATGCATTGGATGAGAGGTGTACGGTGTATGAGAGGTACACGGGAATAGTCCTTCTATGGGTCCTGCCTCTATATAGGCCCTTGAGGTACCTGAGGGGGAACATAACGGTTACTTTCACATCATATCATTATCATGCATTTGGCATGCCGATTCCACCCTTGTTTGCTGCGTGTTCAGTGTACGCTCTGGTTGTATGGGCGGCCAGAGGGTTTGTTTCACTTGATTGTGTTCTTCAATACCAAGTCTTGGGGTTGGTGTAGTATCATATGTATATATTCAGGTTTTGCTTCCGCTTTGTCTATCTTATATTCTGCTTCTACTTATTTCTATTCATTGTTCGTATTAGTTAGGTAGTAGCCCATTACTAACCTTTCCGGGCTACGAGAATTGGTTCGCCTACTGGAGGGTTGTAGGTGCCATCATGACCTGAGAAATCGGGTCGTGACAGGTTGGTATCAGAGCCCTAGATTCATCAGTATCATGGTACAGAAGCAAGTGTCTAAGTAGAGTCTCGCAGATCGGTATGATTACATCTGTATCCTATCTGCGGGAGGCTACAGGGCATTGTTAGGAAAAGTTTCATCTTCTTGGCTCCTTATCATGCATTTCTGGCTCTATTGACTTCTAACACTTTGGTTGATTCATTCCTTCTCAGATGCCTAAGACGAGTTGGAGAGCGGTTGGTGTCGAGGCTTTTGTGCCTGTTGCTTCAGTGCTTCCATCAGCGCTAGGACCTCTAAGTGAGAGTTTACCGCATTAGATAAGGCGTGTGGGGCCAACCCAACCTCGGATTGGATTTATAGCCACCCTAGTTCTTTAGGAAACCATGGCTAGGACTATGAGTCCTCTAGTTGGTGTTTCAGTACCCAATTCTACGAGCAGTGCTTCAGCTAGGGTTGAGCTTCCAGTTCTCCAGCAGGGTTGTATGTCGGTATTGCACTATGAGGCAAGATTTCTTAAGATGGTTAGGCATACTACTAGGACTATGCCATTAGAGTTTGATAGGGTTCAGAGCTTTGTTGGAGGTTTGATTTCACCGCTCCGTCTAGCGACTGAGCATTTGGTCACAGTTAGGACGACCTTCCTTTAGGTAGTGGATCATGTTTGGGCTATCGAGGGTTTATGCCGTGAGGCTTATGGAGGTGGTGCTAAGAAATGTCATCGCCAGGATAGTTCCTAAGGTTCTCAGGCTTGAGGTAGGGGATTCTCCATAAGAGATAGGTTCCATTACTTCTTATCTACCAGGCCAGTTTTGGTTCTCCACAGGTTCCTGAGGATGGTTGCACAGGGCATGTTGAGATTAGTGGACATGGTTATGGTCAGATTCTTCGAGGTTTGCATTCAGGTTGTGTAGGTCATGCTGGCTAGTCAGGTTCGGCGAGATCTTCCTACCTGACTTTATTTTATGGGTTTTGCTTTTAGTGCGGTGAGTATGGCCACTGTGTCAGGGATTGCCCCATAATCCTGCATTCTAGTCGGTGTAGTTGTTATGATTGTGGGGTGGTTGGCCACTATTTTAGAGATTGTCCCTGGCGAGGTATGGTTGAGCCTTCAGCTTCAACTACTCTGACCAGTGTTAGACCCCATCAGTTAGATGCCCTTCTTGGTGGGCCCGAGGTTGAGGTTCCTAATATTATTGCTCCTAGTTAGGATTTTGCTACCTTCGGCTTATGATAGTCCTGCTCGCGTTGCAATTCTATCCCTTCTACCATGTTTTTGCTTGTATGGCTACCTGATACTTGTTTAGTTGTTTGACTACTTGAGTTGTAGTATCTATGCATTATTTTATTGGTATTTTATTCTTTTATAATGGATAGGGTGAGATGTCCTTGAGAGGTATTTTCCCGAGGTTATAGCTTGTGAGTAGGTTTTGTAGAGCTCGCTTTCTATTTGTTGTGGTTCTAGGCTTGCTTGGGTCTTCCTTTCTAGCGGTCCCAGATGGTTGTTGTCTAGGCCGGTATCTATCTTGGCTAGAGATCCGTGTGTTGGTTCAACATGATACCGGTGGTAGTTTCAGAGTTTGAGGCCCTGTCTTAAGTTGAGTGTTGTTGGTTATGCTGGTGAGCATTGGTTTGGCTTTTCTTTCTCGGGTGACTAGAGTCGACCCTCTTTGTTTGGTGGGTTTAGGAGGTTTGCAAGTAGGTGGGTTATTCCCATAGTCTTCTTCAGTTTCTTGCCGGTTGGGTTGTCTTATTGTTCCCTAGTTCTAGTTGGAATGAATTTTGATCGTAGCCCTCTAGATGAGCTTTTAATTTCGGCATCGTGATTGGGTTTTGTCTTTAAAATTTCCGACTAAGTGTTGACCGTAGCCTCGTGGTTGAGTTGTATTCATAGCATTTTGGGTGAGTTGGGAATCCGGCCCATTCTTCTCCAGCCTTGTTAAGTTTGGGCAATGTAAGTATGGGAGCTAAGGGAATGGCTCCAGGTTCTTATTTGAGAAAGGATTTGTAAGGTTCGGTATGTGCTAAGGAAGGGTTTGTTTAGTTGGAAAAGGAGGGAGATGACTCCTTGTTCATGCTTATGTGTTTTAGGAATTGACTGAGGTGGCGACGATTGTGTTGGTGATTTAATTTGACCATTTATAGATTGCAATAGATTTTCCTTCAAGCGGTTTGGGGTTCAGTAGCATCTATGGGTTGGACAACTTGTTATCAAAGCCTAGTTGGCTTTGGTTCCTAAGGGTTATCTTGAAGCATACAGGTTCGACAAAGGCTTTGGTTGGCAATTTTAACGTTGGGTTTCAGAATCGTGGGCTAGCAAACTACTCCAGATGGTTCGTGGTTGGTTCTTTCGGTTGCAGCTTCTTGGGTTGGATGGCATTGATTTCGGATAACTTAGCTTACCTATTTTCCATTATGGGGTGATAGTAGGCCTTGGGCACCTAGTCCTTGGCTAACCTTTATGTTAGGTTGGACATTCCAGATATCCGCGGTGTCCTAGATAGTACGAGGTTCCTTATACCATGGTTGGAAAGACTCAGCGGTGTAAGTTTGAGATTCAATAGTGGTGTATGCTATATGTGATCAAGTTGAGGCTAGCGAGGCTATTTTAAGTTCTAATGGTACTTTGATATTTGATCATCATCTTTATTACCGAGAGTTTGAAATGCTTATTTAGTTGGGTCTTCAAGGGTTGTATTTTATATGAGGTTCCAGTGTTGGTTAGACTCAACCAGTATGGGCTAGAAGTTGGATATGTTGTATGCTTCGAGATGGTTAGTTTGTGTGCTGATACAGTAGAGGGGTTGATTTGAGACAAAGGGATAAGTTGAAGGTCTACGCAAGTATTTCTATTGCTAGTTGGCAACTTTGAACCTCAGGCACCTTTTCCTTTGCCTTTGGGGTTTTTTGACTTGGTATTGACTTGGTATTTCATTTATGAATGATGTTTCAGTATTCGGGTTAGCAATAGTATTCACAGAGTTTGGAGCTTAGCTGGTGATTTCAGACTTCGTGGTGGGCTTACCACACTTCTTGTAGGATCTTGGTTTTGGGTTTGGGTCTGTTAGGTAGGTTTCCCTAGTTCATTTGCTTCCAGTTGATTCAAAATTAGCACAGTTCAGCAGAGTTGGGTTTATTCTACAGTTTGGGAGTTTTTTCGTCAACATAAGGTGTTCATTCATGCCCTTCCTAACCATGGTGTGCAAAATTCAGTCGGGTTCAGATGGTTGGTTCAGCTGGGTACATTTATCGAGTTGATGTTAGAAAAAGTCTTCGCTCATTGGTTGATGGTCAGTCAGGATAGATAACTCCAGTTTTCGAGGATGTGCTATGGGTTATTATCTTGGATATCAACCGCTAGTAGACTATGACTTGGGTTGGAAGGAGTTGAGTAAAAAGGGTGACTTCATTCGTGATAGAATATAAGTGGGAACTATGGATCCCCAGTGTGTCAGTTTATGCTTCGAGGATGGTTTGAGTGTTTCACTTGCATATGACTTCCTGTTTTTTTACAAAAGGCTTCAGTTCAGAATAAAAGGGTTTTGCGGATCAGCGGGTTCATGAGTTAGAGTTCTGGGTTGAAGGCTTTTCTGGTAAATTTGGTTGTGGTTTCAAATATTCGAGTTCTGTGTGTTGATCGCCTTGATTCTATGGTTTTGGTTTTGTATCGGTGCTTACCAATTGAGATTCTTGGGGTTCAGTTTGGGTTGGCAGATCTTTGGAGTTCCAGAGTTTGAGTTTGAAATCTAGCTTGGCTAGTAAGAAGGTTAGGCTTGGTTACTTTCTTTGGTTCTTTTTTGTTTGGTGTCGTCCGGTCGAGGAGGCTACCCAGGTTATCTAAGAGAGTAGTGCGGGCTTCGTATATGTTGTTCTTTTAATCCCTAGTATTTCCTTCTTTCCTGACTTTTGGGGATAAAAGTCTTTTTAGTAATGGATGATGTAATGACCCTTCCAGTCATTTACACAGTTTTGTTTTTCTTGTACTATTAGAGCTTGCCTGTAGTGGCCCCAAGTCTTTATGGCTTACTAGGGCTGGTAGTTCAGTGCTTGGGCCGTTTGTTTGGTCTTTTTGGTCGTTCTTTATTTTAGAGCTTTAGACTTTTAAAATCGTTAACTTTAGTCAACATTCTTGGTGAACATGCTCAGAATCGAATTTCGACAGTTTCATTAACTCCGGAGCATTAATTTTGGTCTAGTGGGACCTTTGGTCGGTATTCGGGAGCTTTTCAGCTTAGAATTCTCTCTCGTTCTGTGTTTTCAGGCTAGTTGGGCTTGTTTGGTTGACTTTGGTCAACATTTGTAGAAGTTGGCCTCGAATGAAAATTCCATCAGTGTTGTTAGCTCCAGAATGTCGAGTTTGGGCTAGAGGGACCATAGGTTCGGGTCCCAAGGCTTCTGGACTTGATTTCGACCATTGGGTTTTATTTTGGAGATAGTTGGCCTGAGGTTGATGTTGGGCGTGGGGCCCACTTTTTGTTAAATCAACCTCTGATAGGATTTTTATCGATTCTATAGGATTTGGAATGCCGTTTCTAGTCAAATAGCTCAGGTTGTTTATGATGCGGGACCCCGGATGCGTTCTCGGGGACCCAAAGTGTGAAAATCTGCCATTGACAACTAGTTGCTGTCATGGGACTTTTTGTTCATTGCGTTCGCGGGAAGGTGGCCGCGTTCGCGAAGGGTAATTTTCAGCCACCCCATTTTTGTTCATCGCATTCACGAAGGGGTGGCCGTGTTCGCGAAGGGTAATTTCCAGCAGCTATTTAAGCTGAGCCCCTATATTTTTCCAGCCATTTCCTTCAACTCCCTCAACTCTTAGGCACCTAAATCACTCTCTAAATTGCTACAAATCAGTTCCTAGCTTTGGTAAATTTGTTGTTCTTCGATTATCCGTGTTTCCTCGACAATTGGTAAGTCTTCTTCTCCAACCTTTTCTTCTCTTGTTTTCTTAAATCCTCCATTGTTGCTTACTTTCAAATGCTTACGATTCTTGTCGAATCTGCCCCATTTGTGACTGCATGATCGTGAGTTCACTCAATTTACCTCCTTAGCTTGTCTTCTCGTCGTGGTAAATACCCTTTGTTTAATTTTCGGATTTATTCCTTGAATTTCCTCTTTTATTTCTTGGCTTGGGTAGGCTGTTTTCTGCCCCAATTGTTGTCCGTTTCCGCTCAAATTTTGAGCATGTGCTCTGGGGATGGTAAGGAACACATGGGTGTTTTTTATTTCCAGTTTTATGTTGTGGGGCCCACGGTCCCATTTGTAATCCAAATTTCGACCTGGCTATTATTATAGCAATATGGGTATCGTTAGTCTTGTTTTTACATATAGATTATTGTATTGTTAGTGGTTTTGCAATTTGGAGCTTGTCGGAGCAGTTCGAGCCTGTACGATGCCATCCCTACAGCTATTCGTCGAACGATAGGTAGGTTATAGTTTCCCCTATCTATACTCTGCGTATATAGACTTTAATTTCTCTAATTATTATCCTTAGGCGGGTTGTTATAGGTTGGTACCCCAGACCTTGTCTTCCTTTCTATCCGTTTATTTCATACATTGTTTGTAGTATTCGCGTAGTATTGTATATTACCCTTGTGGTCCTGTGCGGCCTTGTATCGACTTTGGAACATAGATTGTGGGTTATTTGGGAATGCCCGCGAATCCCAGAAATAGAGCTTTTATTTTAGGTTGGTTATGTCTACTGTTGAGCTGTCGAGCCTGTGCAGGGCCGGTAGGAATGTTTGTGAGCCGTTGGGCTAATTTAATTTTGTGTGAGAGAATATACTCCATGAAAAAGGTTTTTTCCCTGCATGTTTTACTTTGCTTTTGGCTGCGAGCCCACTATAGATGATTTTTCCTAAACTTGCATAGCCTCGGGGGCCCATTTTTTGTATACTTGATGATAAAATGAGATTTTGGATGATTTCACACTGGGTTTTCCTACTGATACGAGGCTCGGCTAGGCAGATCAATAGACTTGATTTCCTACTGATGCTAAGCTCGGTTAGGCAGAGCTCTAGACTTGATTTCTTACTGATTTAGACCTGTACATGCTCTAGGCACCCTTTGAGAGGGTTACTGAGACTTTTATCACTGATTTAAACTCGAGTATACCTCGGGCACCCTTTGACAGGGTCTTTTGATATTCCTACTACTGTTTAGACCCGGTTCGATCTCGGGCATGTACTATGAGGTTTTGAGTTTTGAGCTACTATTTGAGATCATTGGGCGATGTATATGGTCGACCAGTAGACCTCCATGGACCCTATCGATCCAGGACCTGGGGAATTGGGTTGTTTGTGCCGGATAAGGGGTGTAAGACGTAGGAGAGGTACACGGGTAGAGTCCTTCCATGGGTCCTGCCTCTATATGGGCCCTTGAGGTATCTGAGGGGAACATATCGGTTACTTTCATATCATATCATTATCATGCATTTGGCACGCTGATTCCACCCTTGTTTGTTGTGTGTTTAGTGTACGCTCTTATTGTATGGGTGGCCGGAGGGTTTGTTTTCACTTGATTGCATTCCTCAATTGTATGGGAGGCCATTGGGACTGTAGGTAGATTATATTACTCCTGTCTTTTTGTAGGACTAGTATGGACTTTTGGTATCGATTGGATGAATGGTTTTAGCCTGTTGAGGCACCGTCCTTGGGACTGAGATTATTGAAGGGCTAGTGGGTCCCATCTTACTGTGATGCTGATTGTATGGATTTTTCAGCGATTGTGGGGTTCTTAATTCCTATTTTTATCCCGGATGGAGTAGTAGTTTGGAATGCATTGGGTTAGTTATTCTATCTTAGGCTTGACTTGTGAGTGTTTTACGGCAATTTTACCTTGGTATTGATATCTTAAGCTTGTTTCTGTTAGCATGTGATATCTAGCTCGATTGTGTTGGTTTGCTTTCCTTCCTTCTTGTTATATTGAGGTTACTAGTATACCGCCCATCTCTTTAAATTCTCCTTATATACTCTGTTGTTGAAAGGATCCCAGGTGCCCATCTCTTTAAATTCTCCTTACTTCTTGGTTCCTTCTTGTTCCTTTTTTTCCACCGAAGCAGGGACCGCTATAGCGGGCTGACAGGTTTTTAATGCAGAAAAAGCTCTCAATACATCAAAATTTCACAAGTTTGTTTTGGGATAAGGGCTGGGTGAATTCAGGCAATTTTCTTTATTCCTCCGCCAAAAATTGTTCCTAAGGTAAGGTTTTCGTTCCCCACACTTTGTACTATGTTTCCTATGCGGTAGAATTGCTAGGAGGGAAATTGGGGAAGGTTGGAATGACCTAGGGATTATGAATTCGGGGAAGAAGGGGGTTCCAAACATGTATGTTCTTGGGTGTTGATTTAGGTACGTTAAAATGATCATAGACTATTTAATTTCATGTTTTGTCCGTAAAAAATGATAAGACTAGGAGAATTAACGGTGGAAAAGCCCGAGAAAAGGATGGGATGATCATGGGTAGCTTGGGGTTTGGGGATTTGGTATAATCCAGGTAATGTACAGGCCTGTATGTTAATTGTATGCATTAAGTGTTATTTTTAGACTAAGAACGTGAGAGAAATCCGGAACTCGGGAAAGCTCGAGTTGAATAGAGCTTGGAACATTCGAGGTAGGTGATGGCTTTCATATTTCTGCGAATGTGTATATTCATTGTAATCATTGTTTAACTAATTGTGTGCATTACATTGGTTAGGGGAATTGTGTGGAATGTCTAAGTTCAGTTTACAGTCTATGTTTGAATGGTTTTTACTTGTTGGCTTTACAAGGGGTGTGCATTCATATATTGACTGTGGTTGTTGACATTCGGTTGGCTCGGGTACCACACCTGGTACGTGTATAACACATGGTTGGCACGGGTACCATGCCTGGAATGGGTATAACATTCGGTTGGCATGGGTACCACACCTGGTACGGGTTTACTTTATTGCATCTTGCACTGTTTCATTGATTATTGCATTGCATTGGTTGATATTGGTTCTGTGAGAGGACAGGGTTGTTTTACTGAATGCGATACTTGATATTATTTCCGTGAGTGGACCAGGTTGTTATTGAAAATTCCTATTGATTGGTGGTCCTTGAGTGGCTGGGAACTGTTGTATGACTATTGAATTGGTCTTGGTTTAGGCTGGGAAATCACTTCTTCTGGTAGTTGTCTAGAGGGGATTACAGGGTGGGTCCAGGCTAGACGGTAAGGTGTGGTCATGGTTATTCTTGTTGGTGGAATAGAACTGTAAGAGATTGATTCATGCGGTAACAAGCTAGGTAGAGACCTGTAGTTTAGAGATGCATGTGATATTGTTGCATGTTTGCCATACTTGTTACTGGATTTTGTGTACTATTTATATATTGTTTTCTTGAATACTGGATGATGATCCTACCAGTATACAGTGGTGGTGTACTGATACTGCACTTTTCTTTCTTTTGGTGAGTACAGGAAACCTTCCAGCGGCTGAGACAAGACCTCAGATTTAGCACCGACGTTTCCAATCTTCAAGGGTAAGCTGTCAATTCGAGCTACCTTGGGATTATCATTAGAGTTTTTAGTCTATTTGTTCGAACTTAAAAACTATTCTTATTTTGTTTGGGGTTGCATTCCCGTACTCTAGATTTGGTATTGATGTTTGGTACGATGACTTTCTGTTCCTAGGTAGGATTTTCCGCAGGTTATTAATTATGATAAGTATTTTAAGTAGTTGATCTTATTTTTATTGGTAGTTTACTTTAATACTTTCTGGTTTTAGGCTGTTAGTCTAGGAAAGGGTGGAACTCTATTGGTTCTCTCATCCGGGGGTTAGGTGAGTGCCACTCATGATGGGTTGGGTCATGACAAATATGGTATCAGAGCCTAGGTTTGTTGATCTCATTGTACCAAACAGGTCTAGTACAGTCTTGCGGAACGGTGCGGAGACGTCCGTACTTTTGTTCGAGAGGCTATGGGACTTTAGGAAAAAACTATCTCTTCCTTCTTCTCCTTCGTGCTATAACTCAATTCCAATTGGTATCTGGTGATACGAATTGGTATCTAACTTCGTTCACTCTTCTGTCCACAGATGGTTACTACAAGGAATAATGGAGCAAGGCCAACTGTCCCAGCAGCGGGCCCGACAGTTCTCCACAGAGGTAGGAGAAGGGGCAGGGGATGAGCTGGAGCCGCACCCGCCAGGGGTGGAGCTCAAGTTGCTGCTGCTGCATGTGAGGTAACCCCTCCCTCACCTCAGGAACCTGTGGTTGAGGATGTGGAAGAAGTAGTGGTAGAAGATGGAGAAGCTCAGGAGGAGGAGGCACCGGTTGAGGGTGCAGGCCTTCCCGCTATGACACCGGAAGCTTTCAGGTAGGCGTGGGATATCTTGAGTGGGTTGGTTTGTGCTGGAGCCATACCCGCAGCTTATGCGAATCAGGCCTTGGATACTCAGTCAGCAGTTACTACTACACCAAGGATGGATGCAGCTTCGGGCATAAATAATCTTCTCAGGCCGATGTTAGGCCCAGTGATGACAAGCAATGAGCATGAGATGCTGACTAAGTTCCTTAAACTGAAACCTCCGATGTTTCAGGGTACAGACAAAGAGGATGCTTATGATTTCATCCTGGATTGCCATGAGAGGTTGCACAAATTGGGTATTGTACGTCAACATGGGGTGGAGTTTGTCACTTTTCAGCTGCAGGGTGATGCCAAGCAGTGGTGGAGGTCTCATGTTGAGTGTCGGTCATCTATCTTACCTCCACTGACTTGGGAGCAGTTCCATGCATTATTTCTGGAGAAGTACGTTCCCCGTACTTTGAGGGACCAGAAGAAGGATGAGTTTCTGAACTTAGAGTAGGGTGGCATGTCGGTCTCGGCTTATGAGGCTAAGTTTCATACGTTGTCTCATTTTGCTACACAAATGTTGGGTTTCTAGGAGGAACGGGTCCGATTGTTTGTCAAGGGTCTAAAGAGTGATCTGCAGGTACTGTCAGTGCATATGACTTCTTCAGGCAAGGGTTTTAATGATGTGGTGGGCTATATGAAGATGATTGCGGGAGTTATGCAAGCGGGCAGGCTAAGGGTTTAGCCAAAAGTCCCCAGAATGAGGGAAATTTTGGTGGTTCATACTCCAGGGGCCAGCATCAGCAGGCTTACTCAGCCCATCCTATTCAGTCAGCTCTGCCAGGTACTACATGTGGTCGTCAAGGAGCTCAGTCTTCAGCTCCTAGAGGCCAGGGGGCATCTTATACATCAGCTAGCAGGCCTACTTTGGACCGTGGTTGCTTCCATTGTGGTGAGTTGGGACACTTTAAGAGGGAGTGTCCACATAGGCAGGCAGGTAATCAGGGTTAACAGCAGACTAGAGCAGTGGTTCCGGCAGGCAGAGGTGGTAATGCTAGGGGTCGTCCAATGGGTGGGTGAGGTAATTTCCAGGGAGGCCGGGGAGACCGAGGGAACGGCAGCGCAGGAAGAGGTGCGGTGCAGCTGGCCTAGGAAGTTGCCTGGATTGATGATCGGGCACATTGCTATGCTTTTCCAAGAAGGACTGAGGCGGAAGCCTCAGATGCGGTGATCACAGGTACTATATTGTCTGTGATAAAATGGCCTCAGTATTATTTGACCTAGGATCGACATATTCTTATATGTTTGTTAGTTTTGCTTTGGGTCTGAATTTGAATTGCGATATTCTTGATTCCCCTATCTATGTATCTACCCTGGTTGGAGAGTCAGTGATTGTGACTCATGTGTATCGTGACTGTTCTGTGGTATTTGTGGGGCTACGTACTTGGGTAGATTTAGTGATTCTAGATATGGCTAATTTTGATATTATCTTGGGTATGACCTGGATATCTCCTTATCATGCTGTGTTGAACTATAACACCAAAACTGTGACTCTAGAAATTCTGGATAAGGATAGATTAGAGTGGGAAGGTGTATACAGGCCTAAGCCAGTTAAGATAATATCATTTGTTCGGGCTAGGAAGCTAGTGGGAAGGGGGTGTCTAGCCTTGTTGGCTCATCTCCGGGATGATAGTGTGGAGTCCCCTTTTATTGAGTCAGTTTTGGTAGTGTCCGAATTTGTAGAGGTGTTTCCAGCGGATTTGCCTGGTATGCCTCCGGACAGGGATATAGATTTTTGTATTGTTTTGGAGCCAGACACTCATCCCATATCTATTCCTCCGTATAGAATGGCTCCGGCAGAGTTAAGGGAACTTAAGACTAAACTGCAGGAACTCCTACATAAGGGATTTATACATCCCAGTGCTTCACCTTGGGGGGCTTCGGTTTTGTTTGTGAAAAAGAAGGATGGTAGTATGCGGATGTGCATAGACTACAGACAGTTAAACAAGGTGACCATCCGGAATAAGTATCCTTTACCCCGGATAGATGATTTGTTTGACCAGCTTTAGGGTGCATCGGTGTTTTTGAAAATCGACTTGAGGTCGAGGTACCATCAGCTAAAGATTAGGCCTGAGGATATTCCAAAAGCTGATTTTTGGACTCGTTATGGACATTACGAGTTTCTAGTAATGTCATTTGGTTTGACCAATGCGCCGGCAACATTCATGAGTTTGATGAATGGGGTGTTTAAGTCCTACTTGGATTCTTTTGTTTAGGGAGGAGCATGCTAATCATCTTAGCATTGTGCTGGACATCTTGAGGCACCAAAAGCTTTATGCAAAATTCACTAAGTGTGAGTTTTGGTTGAATTCTGTCGCATTTTTGAGGCATGTGGTGTCAGAAAAGGGGGTGATGGTGGATCCCCAGAAAATTGAGGCAGTTAAGAGTTGGGTTTGGCCTAGCTTTATGATAGAGGTGAGAAGTTTGATTGGGCTCGCGGAGTACTACCGGAGGTTTGTGAAAGACTTTGCTTCTATTGCTACTCACCTGACCAGGCTGACATAGAAGGAGATACCATTTGTGTGGTCCGACAAGTGCGAGGAGAGCTTCCAAAGGCTCAAGACACTTTTGACCACGGCTCATATATTGTCCTTGTCGGTTGAAGGTAAACACTTTATTATTTACTGTGATGCTTCACATTCTGGTTTGGGTGCTGTGTTGATGCAGGATAGGAATGTGATAGCCTATGCATCCAGGAAGTTGAAGGTGCCTGAGAGGAATTACCTGACACACAATTTAGAGTTGGCAGCGGTGGTTTTTGCTTTGAAAATCTGGAGACACTACCTTTATGGTGTCAAGTGTGAAGTATTCACAGATCATCGCAGTCTGCAACACATTTTCACTCAGAAGGATTTGAATTTGAGGCAGAGAAGATGGATGGAGTTATTGAAAGATTTTGATGTGACCATTTAGTACCATCCGGGTAAGGCTAATGTGGTGGCAGACGCATTGAGCCAGAAGACTATTAGCATGGGTAGCTTGGCTTTTTTGGGGGTGTCCAAATGACCGCTAGCTAAGAAAATTCAGGCTCTGGAGGCCAAGTTCATGCACTTAGGTGTCTCAGACTAAGGCGGGTTATTGGCCAGCATTGAGGTCAAGGCCACTTTCATATAAAAAATAAAGGCAAAATAGTTTCAGGATCCGAAACTGGGCAAGTTGAGGAGTAAAGTAATATCCGGGGAGTCCAAAGATGTCATGCTAGTCTCTGGTGGTGTATTGGATTTTAGGAAGCGGATTTGTGTTCCTCGGGTTGATGATATAATTCAGAAAATCTTGGCAGAAGCTCATGGTTCGTGCTACTCAATCCATCCGGGTGTAACCAAAATGTACAAGAACTTGAGGCAGCATTACTGGTGGCCCGGGATGAAAAGGGACATAGTTGATTTTGTGTCCAAGTGCCAGAATTTCCAGTAGGTAAAATATGAACATCAGAGACCTGCAGGACTACTTCAGAGGATGCCAATTCCAGAGTGAAAGTGGGAGAGGATGGCTATGGATTTCATGGTGGGTCTTCCTAAGACATTGGGGAAGTATGACTCAATTTGGGTCATTGTTGATAGGCTGACCAAGTCCGCTCATTTCATTCCGGTCAGGGTAGATTACAATTCGCAGCAGTTGGCCAAGATCTATGTGAAGAAGATTGTAAGACTGCATAGGGTACCACTATCCATCATTTCAAACAGGGGTACGTAGTTTACTTCTAAGTTCTAGGGAAAGTTTCATGAAGATTTGGGTACACAACTCACCTTTAGCACAGCCTTCCATTCTCAGACTTATGGTCAGTTGGAGAGAACGATTCAGGTATTGGAGGACATGCTGAGAGCATGTGTAATGGACTTCGGTGGTCATTGGGACCAGTTTCTACCATTGTGTGAATTCTCATACAACAACAACTATCACTCCAGTATCGATATGGCACTGTTCGAGGCCCTGTATGGGAGAAACTACAGATCACCGGTTGGGTGGTTTGAGGAAGGTGATATGAAGCCTTTGGGTGTAGACTTAGTGAAGGAAGCACAGGAAAAAGTAAGGGGCATTCAGACCAAGTTGTTGGCGTCTCAAAGCAAGCAGAAGGAGTATGCAGATCCTAAGGTCTGGGACATGGACTTTCAGGTTGGTGAACAAGTATTGCTAAAGTGTCACCAATAAAAGGGGTTATGCGATTTGGCAAGAAGGGAAAGCTTAGCCCTTGGTTTATCAGTTTGTCGGGCGTCCATCCGGTATTCCATGTATCCATGCTCAAGCGATACCATGGGGATGGGGACTACATCATCAAGTGGGATGAGGTACTTTTTGATAAGGATCTTCATTATGAGGAAGAATCAGTCTTGATTCTTGCTTGGGATGTCCGGAGGTTGAGAAAAAAGGTGATTGATCTGGTGAAGGTTTAGTGGAAGCATCGTCCGGTTGAGGAAGCCACTTGGGAAACTGAGAAGTACATGCGAGACAAGTACTCTCAATTGTTTGAGGATTCAGGTACTACACTTCCTTCTTCTTATTTCTGTAATTTCAGGTTTGATCGTTCGGGGATGAACGATGGGTAAATTGGTGTCTGTTATAATAATTGGGTCTGTCATTATGGGTAGTTCAATCGTGCTAAGTTTTAGAGTTAGAAAACTCCGGGTTTGGGAGTTTGAAATTCTGGGCTAGGCTAGCCTCGGCCAGTTTTGGAGCAAGGTAGAGTCTAGGGAAATCTAGGTAAAACTGGGCTTAGGTGTCTTGGATTGAGATAGTTTTCCATGTAGCCAAGACATAAAGGAGTCTGGGGGACTTTTCAGAATCGAATTTAGGTAAGTAGAACTCCCAGAATCGCGTTTGACATGAAAGGGTTGTTTCGGGACGTCGGGGGAACCAAGTGTGATGTGAAATGGCAAAAACTGGAAAACTTATGGACTTTCTGCCTGTGACGAGTGTTGTCATGCGCGATAGCTGCCACCACTATAGCGGTATAAATTACCGCTATAGCGGCGGTCAAGGGGCGGTCAACTCACTTTAGACTGTTATAGCGGTAGGTGAGCGCTATAGTGGGATCGCTATAGCGGAGTGGGGACTGCTATAGTGGGCCGATGGGTTTTTAATGTAGAAATATCTCTCAAAACATCATAATTTCACAAGTTTGTTTTGGGATAAGGGCTGGGCAAATTCAGGCGATTTTCTTCATTCCTCCGCCAAAAATCGTTCCTAAGGTAAGGTTTTCGTTTCCCACACTTTGTACTACATTTCCTATGCGATAGAATTGCTAGGAGGGAAATTGGGGAAGGTTGGAATGACCTAGGGATGATGAAATTCAGGGAAGAATGGGGTTCCAAACATGTATGTTCTTGGGTGTTGATTTAGGTACGTTAAAATAATCATAGACTATTTAATTTCCTGTTTTGTCCGTAAAAATTATAAGACTAGGAGAATTAACGGTGAAAAAGCCCGGGAAAAGGGTGGGATAATCAGGGATGGCTTGGGGTTTGGGGATTTGGTATAATCCGGGTAATGAACAGGCCTGTATGTTAATTGTATGCATTATGTGTTATTTTTAGACCAAGAACGTGAGAGGAATTCGGAACACGGGAAAGCTCGGGTTGAATAAAGCTTGGAACATTCGAGGTAGGTGATGGCTTTCGTATTTCTACGAATGTGTATATTCATTGTACTCGTTGTCTAAGTAATTGTGTGCATTACATTGCTTAGGGGAATTGTGTGGAATGTCTAAGTTCGGTTTACAGTCTATGTTTGAATGGTTTTTACTTGTTGGCTTTACAAGGGGTGTGCATTCATATATTGACTGTGGTTTTTGACATTCGGTTGGCTCAAGTACCACACCTGGTATGGGTATAACACATGGTTGGCATGGGTACCATGCCTGGTATGGGTATAACATTCGGTTGGCACGGGTACCACACCTGGTACAGGTTTACTTTATTGCATCTTGCACTATTTCATTGATTATTGCATTGCATTGGTTGATATTGGTTGCGTGAGAGGACCGGGTTATTTTATTGAATGCGATACTTAATATTAGTTCCATGAGTGGACCGGGTTGTTATTGAAAAGTGCTATTGATTGGTGGTCCATGAGTGGCCGGGAATTATTGTATGAATGTTGAATTGGTCTTGGTTTAGGCCGGGTAATCACTTCCTGTGGTAGTTGTCTAGAGGGGATTCCATGATGGGGCCGGGCTAGATGGTTAAGTGTGGTCATGGTTATTCTTGTTGGCGGAATAGAACTGTAAGAGATGGATTCATGCGGTAACAAGCTAGGTAGAGACCTGTAGTCTAGAGATGCCTGTGATATTGTTGCATGTTTGCCATACTTGTTACTGGATTTTGTGTACTATTTATATACTGTTTTCTTGAATATTGGCTGATGATCCTACCAGTATACAGTGGTGGTGTACTGATATTGCACTTATCTTTATTTTGGTTAGTACATGAAATCTTCCAGCGGCTGAGACGAGACCTCAGATTTAGCACCGACATTTCCGATCTTCAAGGGTGAGCTGTTGATTCGAGCTACCTTGGGATTATCATTAGAGTTTTTAGTCCATTTGTTCGGACTTAAAAACTATTCTTATTTTGTTTGGGGTTTCATCCTCGTACTCTAGATTTAGTATTGATGTTTGGTACGATGACTTTCAGTTCCTAGGTGGGATTTTCCTCAGATTATTGATTATGATAAGTATTTTGAGTAGTTGATCTTATTTTCATTGCTAGTTTACTTTGATGCTTGCTGGTTTTAGGCTGTTAGTCTAAGCAAGGGTGGAACTCTATTGGTTCGCTCATATGGGGGTTGGGTGGGTGCCACTCACGATGGGTTGGGTCGTGACAGTGACGATTCATGTGACGATTGGTCACACATGTGACGATTGGTCACATGAGCAGTCACACTATCCAGAGGGCTTATTTTAGTCCCAAATCATGTTCTAAACCTTCCCTAAACCTCCAACTCATGCCAAATCAAATTCTAATCATTCTAAGGGTTGGATAGGTTCATTTTAAGCTTAAAAAGACGTCCTAAAACATACGGGGCATTATAATTAGCTTTGCAGGGATGATATAAAATGTCAACATCATAGTCCTTTAGCAATTCTATCCATCTCAAATGTCGTAGGTTCATCTCCCTCTGATTTAATAAATATTAAAGGCTCTAGTGGTCGGTGAAAACATCAATATAAACCCCGTATAGATAATGCCGCCAAATCTTCAAGGCAAAGAAAACTGCAGCCAACTCAAGATTATGAGTAGGATAGTTCTGTTCATATTTTTGCAGTTGTCTAGAGTCTTATACGATAACCTTGCCATGCTGCATAAGAATATAGCCTAGTCCAATTCTCGAGGCATCACAATATACATCATAACCATCGGTACCATCAATAAGAGTCAAGACAGGCGTTGTGGTAAGCCTTCTTTAGCTTCTGGAAACTTTACTCACATGCCTCAGTCTACTGAAACTTAGCTGCCTTATGTGTCAGTTTTGTCAGTGGTGTGGAGATAGAGGAGAACCCATCTACAAACCTGCGGTAATATCCTGCCAAGCGTAAAAAGATACAGACCTCTGTCAGATTCAAGGGCCTCATCTAGTTCATCACTGCTTTAATCTTTTGGCCATCAACCCAGATACTATCGCCGATGATAACATGACCAAGAAACGCTACAGAAGTTAGCCAAAATTCACATTTAGAGAATTTATCATATAACTTGTAGTCCTAGAGAGTCTGCAATGTAGCTCGCAAGTGGTCCGCATGCTCAGCTTCCGACCATGAATATATTAGGATGTCATCAATAAATACAATCACAAATATGTCTAAAAATGGTTTGAAGACCCGGTTCATAAGATCCATAAAGGCTGTTGGGGCATTTGTAAGCTTGAAATACATGATAAAGAATTCAAAATGGCCATACCTTGTCCTAAAAGTTATCTTCGAGATATAAACATCCCTAACTCACAGTTGATGGTAACCGAATCACAAGTACTTAGAAAAGCATTTGGCATCCTATAACTGGTCGAACAAGTCATCAATTCATGGAAGAGGATATTTATTCTTGATTGTGAATTTGTTTAGCTGCTTGTAGTCAATACACATCCACAAGGATCCATCTTTATTTTGAAAAAATATCACCAGAGAACCCTATGGGGATGTACTTGGCCTATTTAAAGCCTTTATCGATCAAGTCCTTCAGTTGTTCCTTCAGTTCCCTTAGCTCCATATGAGCCATTCTATAGGGAGCGATGGATATATGCTTAGTATCGAGAAGCAAGTTTATCTCAAAATCAATTTTCCTTTAGGGGGAATTCCTGAAAGATCATCAGGGAATACTTTCGGAAATTCATTCACAATAAGAAATGACTAAAGAGTCACTAGCTCCTTATATGTATCCCTGACATGAACTAGATGGTATATATAGCCTTTAGCAATCAACTTCTGAGCCTTAAGGTATGAAATAAACTTACCCCTGGGCGTGGCTGCATTACCTTTCCATTCTGAGACTGGCTGACCCAGAATATGAAATCTGACCAGACATGCACGGCATCAATATCAGCATAACAAGCTGCCAACCAATCCAAATCCATAATGACATCAAAGTCTAGCATAGTCAATTAAACTAAATCAGCGGAGGTGGGATGGTCATTAATTAACACCATATAACCTCAATAGACATAGCTATCTACAATAGAGTCGCCAAGCGGTGTAGATACCTCAATTGACTGTGGAAACAACTTAGATCTCATGTCAAGCTTACAAGTAATAAACAGAGTAATAAATGAAAATATAGAGCCAGGATCTATCAATTCATAAATAGCTTGAGAAAGTATCATCAATATAACTGTGACAACATTGACGCCTCTGAATCCTATCAGCCAGTGAATGCATAACAGCGGTTCTAGCCACTGCTAAAACCTGAGGTCTCTCCTCCACCTCTCCTCTTACCATGGCCCTAAGTAGACTATGGGCCTAGTGGAGAGGGTGGTGAACTTAGGGTGAAGAGGTTGATGCGGATCTTGAAGGTTGATATGGCTCACCTCTGCCCAACCTCAGGCACCTGCTAATAAAATGTCATGTCTATCTACAGTGATAATATGCACCTGAACCCAATCTACACTGCTCGGTGTGCAGCTTACCGTACTGTGTACATGGAGGAGTAAGATGTCTCATCTACCTGAAATGCTCCTGCCAATGGCCCTCAGACTGGCTTGAGATCTACCCCTGTCCTGACTGACTATAAAAATCAAATGGTTGGCCCTGCACCTGTGGCAGAGCACTACCTGCTGGGCAGAGTGGATATCAAAGGAGTAGGGGACTAAAATAACCCTGTGGATCCCTATAAGACCCCATAGTATGAGCCCTTTTACTCTACTCCTTGTCACTACGGGTGTCCAAAATTCAGCAAGAAAGGTCCTATGTAGTCTGAGCAAAAGCATGTATGCAAGAAATAACTATATCATCCTATA